>CM026388.1:32241839-32384423 GCA_014843695.1 Archivesica marissinica
TACCAATATATTGCTTATACCGATATGTTCTACCAATACATTGCTTATACCGATATTTATTACCAATACATAGCTTATACCGATATTTGCTACCAATACATCGCTTATACTGATATTTTCTACCAAAACATTGCTTATACCGATATTTATACCAATACATAGCTCATACCGATATTTGCTACCAATACATTCCTTATACCGATATTTACTACCAATACATTGCTTATACCGATATTTTATACCAATACATTGCTTATACCGATATTTGTTACCAAAACATTGCTTATACCGATATTTGTTACCAATACATAGCTTATACCAATATTTGCTACCAACACATCCCTTATACCGATATTTACTACCAATACATTGCTTATACCGATATTTTATACTAATACATTGCTCATACCGATATTTGCTACCAACACATCGCTTATACAGATATGTTCTACCAATACATTGCTTATACCGATATTTGTTACCAAAACATTGCTTATTCCGATATTTTCTACCAATACATTGCTTATACCGATATTTGTTACCAATACATTGCTTATTCCGATATTTGCTACCAATACATTGCTTATACCGATATTTGTTACCAATACATTGCTTATTCCGATATTTGTTACCAATACATTGCTTATACCGATATTTGTTACCAATACATTGCTTATTCCGATATTTGCTACCAGTACATTCCTTATACCGATATTTACTACCAATACATTGCTTATACCGATATTGTATACTAATACATTGCTTATACCGATATTTGCTACCAACACATCGCTTATACCGATATGTTCAACCAATACATTGCTTATATCGATTGTTTATACCAATACATTGCTCATACCGATATTTGCTACCAACACATCACTTATACTGATATGTTCTACCAATACATTGCTTATACCGATATTTGCTACCAATACATTGCTTATACAGATATTTGCTACCAATACATTGCTTATACTGATATTTGCTACCAATACATTGCTTATACCGATATTTGCTACTAATACATTGCTTATACCGATATTATCTACCTATACATTGCTTATACCGATATATACTACCAATACATTGCTTATACCGATATTTGCTACCAATACATTGCTTATACCGATATTTACTACCAATACATTGCTTATACCGATATTTGCTAACAATACATTGCTTATAACTATATTACGTTACGATTGTGTCCTTAGGCAAGGCATTTAAATTCCACATTGCCTCTTCTCTCCCTCGTGGCGATGGATTCCATCAGGAATGAAGTCTCGAGAGTGATTTATATAAGTTGAAAGAACTTGTTTCGCAATCGAGCTAAAATAAATTTGTATAAAAAAATATATAACTATATTTACTACCAATACATTGCGCATACCGATATTTGCTAATAATACATTGCTTATACCGATATTTGCAACCAATACGTTGCTTATTCCGATATTTGTTATACCGATATTTTATACCAACACATTCCTTATACCGATATTTACTAACAATACATTCCTTATACCGATATTTTCTACCAATACATTGATTATTCCGATATTTGCTACCAATACATGGCTTATACCGATATTTGCTACCAATACATTGCCTATACCGATATTTTATACCAATACATTGCTCATACCGATATTTGCTACCAACACATTCCTTATACCGATATTTACTACCAATATATTGCTTATACCAATATGTTCTACCAATACATTGCTTATACCGATATTTGTTACCAATACATTGCTTATTCCGATATTTGCTACCAATATATTGCTTATACCGATATTTTCTACCAATACATTGCTTATTCCGATATTTAGTACCAATTCATAGCTTATACCGATATTTGCTACTAATACATTCCTTATACCGATATATACTACCAATACACAGCTTATACCGATATTTTATAACAATACATTGCTCATACCGATATTTGCTACCAACACATCGCTTATAACGATATGTTCTACCAATACATTGCTTATTCCGATATAAACGACCAATACATTGCTTATACCGATATTTGAAACAAATACATTGCTTATACCGATATTTGCTACCAATACATTGCTTATACCGATATTTACTACCAATACATTGCTTATACCGATATTTGCTAAGAATACATTGCTTATAACTATATTTACTACCAATACATTGCGCATACCGATATTTGCTAATAATACATTGCTTATACCGATATTTGCATCCAATACCTTGCTTATTCCGATATTTGTTATACCGATATTTTATACCAATACATTCCTTATACCGATATTTACTACCAATACATTCCTTATACCGATATTTGCTATCAATACATTGCTTATACCGATATTTGCTACCAATATATTGCTTATACCGACATTTGCTACGAATACATTCCTTATACCGATATTTACTACCAATATATTCCGTATGCCGATATTTTATACCAATACATTGCGCATACCGATATTTGCTAATAATACATTGCTTATACCGATATTTGCAACCAATACGTTGCATATTCCGATATTTGTTATACCAATATTTTATACCAATACATTCCTTATACCGATATTTACTACCAATACATTCCCTATACCGATATTTGCTACCAATACATTGCTTATACCGATATTTGCTACCACTACATTGCTTATACTGATATTTGCTACCAATACATTGCTTATACCGATATTTTATACCAATACATTGCTCATACCGATATTTGCTACTAACACATTCCTTATACCGATATTTACTACCAATATATTGCTTATACCGATATGTTCTACAAATACATTGCTTATACCGATATTTGTTAACAATACATTGCTTATTCCGATATTTGCTACCAATACATTGCCTATACCGATATTTTCTACCAATACATGGCTTAATCCGATATTTTCTACAAACACATTGTTTATTCCAATATTTGCTACCAATACATTGCTTATTACGATATTTACTACCAATTCATAGCTTATACCGATATTTGCTAACAATACATTCCTTATACCGATATTTACTACCAATACATTGCATATACCGATATTTTATATCTATACATTCCTCATACCGATATTTGCTACCAACACATCGCTTATACCGATATGTTCTACCAATACATTGCTTATACCGATATTTTATACCAATACATTGCTCATACCGATATTTGCTACCAATACATTCCTTATACCGATATTTTCTACCAATACATTGCTTATACCGATATTTTTTACCAATACATTGCTCATACCGATATTTGCTACCAACACATCGCTTATACCGATATGTTCTACCAATACATTGCTTATACCGATATTTTATACCAATACATTGCTCATACCGATATTTGCTACCAACACATCGCTTATACCGATATGTTCTACCAATACATTGCTTATACCGATATTTGCTACCAATACATTGATTATACTGATATTTGCTACCAATACATTGCTTATACTGATATTTGCTACCAATACATTGCTTATACCGATATTTACTACAAATACATTGCGTATACTGATATTTGCTAACAATACATTGCTTATACTGATATTTGCAAACAATACATTGCTTATTCCGATATTTGCTACAAATACATTCCTTATACCGATATTTACTACCAATATATGGCTTATACCGATATTTGCTACAAATATATTCCTCATACCGATATTTGCTACCAATACATGGCTTATACCGATATTTGCTACCAATACATTCCTTAGACCGATATTTACCACCAATACCTGGAATATACCGATATTTTCTACCAATAAATTGATTATTCCGATATTTGCTACCAATACATTGCTTATTCCGATATTTACTACCAATTCATAGCTTATACCGATATTTGCTACCAATACATTCCTTATACCGATATTTACTACCAATACATTGCTTATACCGATATTTTATACCAATACATTGCTTATACCGATATTTGCTACCAACACATCGCTTATACCGATATGTTCTACCAATACATTGCTTATACCGATAGTTTATACCAATACATTGCTCATACCGATATTAGCTACCAACACATCGCTTATACCGATATGTTCTACCAATACATTGCTTATACCGATATTTGCTACCAATACATTGCTTATACCGATATTTGCTACCAATACATTGCTTATACCGATATTTGCTAGCAATACACTGCTTATACCGATATTTGCTACCAATACATTGCGTATACAGATATTTGCTACCAATACATTGCTTATACCGATATTTACTACCAATACATTGCTTATACCGATATTTATACCAATACATTGCTCATACAGATATTTGCTACCAACACATTGCTTATACCGATATATTCTACCAATACATTGCATATACCGATATTTGCTACCAATACATTGCTTATACCGATATTTTCTACCAATACATTGCGTATACCGATATTTGCTAACAATACATTGCTTATACCGATATTTGCTACAAATACATCGCTTATTCCGATATTTGCTACCAATACATTGCTTATACCGATATTTGCTACCAATACATTGCTTATACCGATATTTGCTACCAATACATTCCTTATACCGATATTTACTACCAATACATTGCTTATACCGATATTTTATACGAATACATTGCTCATACCGATATTTGCTACCAATACATCGCTTATACCGATATGTTCTAGCAATACATTGCTTATACCGATAATTTATACCAATACATTGCTCATACCGATATTTGCTACCAATACATTCCTTATACCGATATTTACTACCAATACATTGCTTATACCGATATTTTATACCAATACATTGCTTATACCGATATTTGCTAACAAAACATTGCTTATACCGATATTTGCTACAAAATACATTGCTTATTCCGATATTTGCTACCAATACATTGCTTATACCGATATTTGCTACCAATACATTCCTTATACCGATATTTACTACCAATACATTGCTTATACCGATATTTTATACAAATACATTGCTGATACCGATATTTGCTACCAACACATCGCTTATACCGATATGTTCTAGCAATACATTGCTTATACCGATAGTTTATACCAATACATTGCTCATACCGATATTTGCTACCAATTCATACCTTATACCGATATTTACTACAAATACATTGCTTATACCGATATTTTATACCAATACATTGCTCATATCGATATTTGCTACCAACACATCGCTTATACCGATATGTTCTACCAATACATTGCTTATACCGATATTGTATACCAATACATTGCTCATACCGATATTTGCTACTAACACATCGCTTATACCGATATATTCTACCAATACATTGCTTATACCGATATTTGTTACCAATACATTGCTTATTCCGATATTTGTTACCAATACATTGCTTATACCGATATTTGTTACCAATACATTGCTTATTCCGATATTTGCTACGAATACATTGCTTATTCCGATATTTACTACCAATTCATAGCTCATACACGATATTTGCTACCAATACATTCCTTATACCGATATTTACCATCAATACATTGCTTATACCGATATTTTATACGAATACATTGCTTATACCGATATTTGCTACCAACACATCGCTTATACCGATATGTTCTACCAATACATTGCTAATACCGATAGTTTATACCAATACATTGCTCATACCGATATTTGCTACCAACACATCGCTTATACTGATATTTTATACCAATACATTGCTCATACCGATATTTGCTACCAACACATTCCTTATACCGATATTTACTACCAATATATTGCTTATGCCGATATGTTCTACCAATACATTGCTTATACCGATATTTGTTACCAATACATTGCTTATTCCGATATATGCTACCAATACATTGCCTATACCGATATGTTCTACCAATACATGGCTTATTCCGATATTTGCTACAAACACGTGGTTTATTCCAATAGTTGCTACCAATATATTGCTTATTCCGATATTTACTACCAATTCATAGCTTATACCGATATTTGCTACCAATACATTCCTTATACCGATATTTACTACCAATACATTGCTTATACCGATATTTGCTACCAACACATCGCTTATACCGATATGTTCTACCAATACATTGCTCATACCGATAGTTTATACTAATATATTGCTCATACCGATATTTGCTACCAACACATCGCTTATACCGATATGTTCTACCAATACATTGATTATTCCGATATTTGCTACCAATACATGGCTTATACCGATATTTGCTACCAATACATTGCTTATTCCGATATTTTATACCAATACATTGCTCATACCGATATTTGCTACCAACACATTCCTTATACCGATATTTACTACCAATATATTGCTTATGCCGATATGTTCTACTAATACATTGCTTATACTGATAATTGTTACCAATACATTGCTTATTCCGATATTTGCTACCAATACATTGCCTATACCGATATTTTCTACCAATACATGGCTTATTCCGATATTTGCTACAAACACATGGTTTATTCCAATAGTTGCTACCAATACATTGCTTATTCCGATATTTACTACCAATTCATAGCTTATACTGATATTTGCTACCAATACATTCCTTATATCGATATTATATACCAATACATTGCTCATACTGATATTTGCTACCAACACATCGCTTATACCGATATGTTCTACCAATACATTGCTTATACCGATAGTTTATACCAATACATTTCTCATACCGAGATTTGCTACCAATTCATTCCTTATACCGATATTTACTACCAATACATTGCTTATACTGATATTTTATACGAATACATTGCTCATATCGATATTTGCTACCAACACATCGCTTATACCGATATGTTCTACCAATACATTGCTTATACCGATATTTTATACCAATACATTGCTCATACCGATATTTGCTACTAACACATCGCTTATACCGATATGTTCTACCAATACATTGCTCATACCGATATTTGTTACCAATACATTGCTTGTACCGATATTTTTACCAATACATTGCTTATTCCGATATTTGCTACCAATACATTGCTTATTCCGATATTTACTACCAATTCATTGCTTATACCGATATTTGTTACCAATACATTGCTTATACCGATATTTTTACCAATACATTGCTTATTCCGATATCTGTTAATAATATATTGCTTATACCGATATTTTTACCAATACATTGCTTATTCTGATATTTGCTACCAATACATTGCTTATTCCGATATTTACTACCAATTCATAGCTTATACCGATATTTGCTACCAATACATTCCTTATACCGATATTTTATACCAATACATTGCTTATACCGATATTTGCTACCAACACATCGCTTATACCGATATGTTCTACCAATACATTGCTCATACCGATATTTGCTACTAGTACATTGCTTATACCGATATTTGATACCAATACATTGCTTATTCCGATATTTGCTACCAATACATTGCTTATTCCGATATTTACTACCAATTCATTGCTTATACCGATATTTGTTACCAATACATTGCTTATACCGATATTTTTACCAATACATTGCTTATTCCGATATCTGTTACTAATATATTGCTTATACCGATATTTTTACCAATACATTGCTTATTCTGATATTTGCTACCAATACATTGCTTATTCCGATATTTACTACCAATTCATAGCTTATACCGATATTTGCTACCAATACATTCCTTATACCGATATTTTATACCAATACATTGCTTATACCGATATTTGCTACCAACACATCGCTTATACCGATATGTTCTACCAATACATTGCTCATACCGATATTTGCTACTAGTACATTGCTTATACCGATATTTGATACCAATACATTGCTTATACCGATATTTGCTACCAATACACTGCTTATACCGATATTTGCTACCAATACATTGCGTATACAGATATTTGCTACCAATACATTGCTTATACCGATATTATTACCAATACATTGCTTATACCGATATTTATACCAATACATTGCTCATACAGATATTTGCTACCAACACATTGCTTATACCGATATATTCTACCAATACATTGCATATACCGATATTTGCTACCAATACATTGCTTATACCGATATTTTCTACCAATACATTGCTTATACCGATATTTGCTAACAATATATTGCTTATACCGATATTTGCTACAAAATACATCGCTTATTCCGATATTTGCTACCAATATATTTCTTATACCGATATTTGCTACCAATACATTGCTTATACCGATATTTGCTAA
Organism: Archivesica marissinica; assembly: GCA_014843695.1. Lineage (NCBI taxonomy): Eukaryota > Metazoa > Mollusca > Bivalvia > Venerida > Vesicomyidae > Archivesica > Archivesica marissinica. The sequence goes on from CM026388.1 coordinate 32,250,096, forward strand.
CAATACATTGCTTATACCGATAGTTGCAAACAATACATTGCTAATTCCGATATTTGCTACCAATACATTGCTTATACCGATATTTACTACCAATACATTGCTTATACCGATATTTTATACGAATACATTGCTCATACCGATATTTGCTACCAACACATCGCTTATACCGATATGTTCTAGCAATACATTGCTTATACCGATATTTTATACCAATACATTGCTCATATCGATATTTGCTACCAACACATCGCTTATACCGATATGTTCTACCAATACATTGCTTATACCGATATTGTATACCAATACATTGCTCATACCGATATTTGCTACTAACACATCGCTTATACCGATATATTCTACCAATACATTGCTTATACCGATATTTGTTACCAATACATTGCTTATTCCGATATTTGTTACCAATACATTGCTTATACCGATATTTGTTTCCAATACATTGCTTATTCCGATATTTGCTACGAATACATTGCTTATTCCGATATTTACTACCAATTCATAGCTCATACACTGATATTTGCTACCAATACATTCCTTATACCGATATTTACCATCAATACATTGCTTATACAGATATTTTATACGAATACATTGCTTTTACCGATATTTGCTACCAACACATCGCTTATACCGATATGTTCTACCAATACATTGCTAATACCGATAGTTTATACCAATACATCGCTCATACCGATATTTGCTACCAATTCATTCCTTATACCGATATTTACTACAAATACATTGCTTATACCGATATTTTATACCAATACATTGCTCATATCGATATTTGCTACCAACACATCGCTTATACCGATATGTTCTACCAATACATTGCTTATACCGATATTGTATACCAATACATTGCTCATACCGATATTTGCTACTAACACATCGCTTATACCGATATATTCTACCAATACATTGCTTATACCGATATTTGTTACCAATACATTGCTTATTCCGATATTTGTTACCAATACATTGCTTATACCGATATTTGTTTCCAATACATTGCTTATTCCGATATTTGCTACGAATACATTGCTTATTCCGATATTTACTACCAATTCATAGCTCATACACTGATATTTGCTACCAATACATTCCTTATACCGATATTTACCATCAATACATTGCTTATACCGATATTTTATACGAATACATTGCTTATACCGATATTTGCTACCAACACATCGCTTATACCGATATGTTCTACCAATACATTGCTAATACCGATAGTTTATACCAATACATTGCTCATACCGATATTTGCTACCAACACATCGCTTATACCGATATTTTATACCAATACATTGCTCATACCGATATTTGCTACCAACACATTCCTTATACCGATATTTACTACCAATATATTGCTTATGCCGATATGTTCTACAAATACATTGCTTATACCGATATTTGTTACCAATACATTGCTTATTCCGATATATGCTACCAATACATTGCCTATACCGATATGTTCTACCAATACATGGCTTATTCCGATATTTGCTACAAACACGTGGTTTATTCCAATAGTTGCTACCAATATATTGCTTATTCCGATATTTACTACCAATTCATAGCTTATACCGATATTTGCTACCAATACATTGCATATACCGATATTTGCTACCAACACATCGCTTATACCGATATGTTCTACCAATACATTGCTCATACCGATAGTTTATACTAATATATTGCTCATACCGATATTTGCTACCAACACATCGCTTATACCGATATGTTCTACCAATACATTGATTATTCCGATATTTGCTACCAATACATGGCTTATACCGATATTTGCTACCAATACATTGCTTATTCCGATATTTTATACCAATACATTGCTCATACCGATATTTGCTACCAACACATTCCTTATACCGATATTTACTACCAATATATTGCTTATGCCGATATGTTCTACCATTACATTGCTTATACTGATAATTGTTACCAATACATTGCTTATTCCGATATTTGCTACCAATACATTGCGTATACAGATATTTTCTACCAATACATGGCTTATTCCGATATTTGCTACAAACACATGGTTTATTCCAATAGTTGCTACCAATACATTGCTTATTCCGATATTTACTACCAATTCATAGCTTATACTGATATTTGCTACCAATACATTCCTTATATCGATATTTTATACCAATACATTGCTCATACTGATATTTGCTACCAACACATCGCTTATACCGATATGTTCTACCAATACATTGCTTATACCGATAGTTTATACCAATACATTGCTCATACCGAGATTTGCTACCAATTCATTCCTTATACCGATATTTACTACCAATACATTGCTTATTCCGATATTTGCTACCAATACATTGCTTATTCCGATATTTACTACCAATTCATTGCTTATACCGATATTTGTTACCAATACATTGCTTATACCGATATTTTTACCAATACATTGCTTATTCTGATATTTGCTACCAATACATTGCTTATTCCGATATTTACTACCAATTCATAGCTTATACCGATATTTGCTACCAATACATTCATTATACCGATATTTTATACCAATACATTGCTTATACCGATATTTGCTACCAACACATCGCTTATACCGATATGTTCTACCAATACATTGCTTATACCGATAGTTTATACCAATACATTGCTCATACCGATATTAGCTACCAACACATCGCTTATACCGATATGTTCTACCAATACATTGCTTATACCGATATTTGCTACTAGTACATTGCTTATACCGATATTTGCTACGAATACATTGCTTATTCCGATATTTACTACCAATTCATAGCTCATACACTGATATTTGCTACCAATACATTGCTTATTCCGATATTTTATACCAATACATTGCTCATACCGATATTTGCTACCAACACATTCCTTATACCGATATTTACTACCAATATATTGCTTATGCCGATATGTTCTACCAATACATTGCTTATACCGATATTTGTTACCAATACATTGCTTATTCCGATATTTGCTACCAATACATTGCCTATACCGATATGTTCTACCAATACATGGCTTATTCCGATATTTGCTACAAACACGTGGTTTATTCCAATAGTTGCTACCAATATATTGCTTATTCCGATATTTACTACCAATTCATAGCTTATACCGATATTTGCTACCAATACATTCCTTATACCGATATTTACTACCAATACATTGCTTATACCGATATTTCCTACCAACACATCGCTTATACCGATATGTTCTACCAATACATTGCTTATACCGATAGTTTATACTAATATATTGCTTATACCGATATTTGCTACCAACACATCGCTTATACCGATATGTTCTACCAATACATGGCTTATACCGATATTTGCTACCAATACATTGCTTATTCCGATATTTTATACCAATACATTGCTCATACCGATATTTGCTACCAATTCATTCCTTATACCGATATTTACTACCAATATATTGCTTATGCCGATATGTTCTACCAATACATTGCTTATACTGATAATTGTTACCAATACATTGCTTATTCCGATATTTGCTACCAATACATTGCCTATACCGATATTTTCTACCAATACATGGCTTATTCCGATATTTGCTACAAACACATGGTTTATTCCAATAGTTGCTACCAATACATTGCTTATTCCGATATTTACTACCAATTCATAGCTTATACTGATATTTGCTACCAATACATTCCTTATACCGATATTTATTACAAATACATTGCTTATATCGATATTTTATACTAATACATTGCTCATACTGATATTTGCTACGAACACATCGCTTATACCGATATGTTCTACCAATACATTGCTTATACCGATAGTTTATACCAATACATGGCTCACACCGAGATTTGCTACTAATTCATTCCTTATACCGATATTTACTACCAATACATTGCTTATACTGATATGTTATACGAATACATTGCTCATATCGATATTTGCTACGAACACATCGCTTATACCGATATGTTCTACCAATGCATTGCTTATACCGATATTTTATACCAATACATTGCTCATACCGATATTTGCTACAAACACATCGCTTATACCGATATGTTCTACCAATACATTGCTCATACCGATATTTGTTACCAATACATTGCTTATACCGATATTTTTACCAATACATTGCTTATTCCGATATTAGCTACCAATACATTGCTTATTCCGATATTTACTACCAATTCATAGCTCATACTGATATTTGCTACCAACACATCGCTTATACCGATATGTTCTACCAATACATTGCTTATACCGATAGTTTATACCAATACATTGCTCATACCGAGATTTGCTACCAATTCATTCCTTATACCGATATTTACTACCAATACATTGCTTATTCCGATATTTGCTACCAATACATTGCTTATTCCGATATTTACTACCAATTCATTGCTTATACCGATATTTGTTACCAATACATTGCTTATACCGATATTTTTACCAATACATTGCTTATTCCGATATTTGTTACTAATATATTGCTTATACCGATATTTTTACCAATACATTGCTTATTCTGATATTTGCTACCAATACATTGCTTATTCCGATATTTACTACCAATTCATAGCTTATACCGATATTTGCTACCAATACATTGCTTATACCGATAGTTTATTTCAATACATTGCTTATACCGATATTTTTACCAATACATTGCTTATTCTGATATGTTCTACCAATACATTGCTTATACCGATATTTGCTACTAGTACATTGCTTATACCGATATTTGCTACGAATACATTGCTTATTCCGATATTTACTACCAATTCATAGCTCATACACTGATATTTGCTACGAATACATTGCTTATTCCGATATTTTATACCAATACATTGCTCATACCGATATTTGCTACCAACACATTCCTTATACCGATATTTACTACCAATATATTGCTTATGCCGATATGTTCTACCAATACATTGCTTATACCGATATTTGTTACCAATACATTGCTTATTCCGATATTTGCTACCAATACATTGCCTATACCGATATGTTCTACCAATACATGGCTTATTCCGATATTTGCTACAAACACGTGGTTTATTCCAATAGTTGCTACCAATATATTGCTTATTCCGATATTTACTACCAATTCATAGCTTATACCGATATTTGCTACCAATACATTCCTTATACCGATATTTACTACCAATACATTGCTTATACCGATATTTCCTACCAACACATCGCTTATACCGATATGTTCTACCAATACATTGCTTATACCGATAGTTTATACTAATATATTGCTCATACCGATATTTGCTACCAACACATCGCTTATACCGATATGTTCTACCAATACATGGCTTATACCGATATTTGCTACCAATACATTGCTTATTCCGATATTTTATACCAATACATTGCTCATACCGATATTTGCTACCAACACATTCCTTATACCGATATTTACTACCAATATATTGCTTATGCCGATATGTTCTAACAATACATTGCTTATACTGATATTTGTTACCAATACATTGCTTATTCCGATATTTGCTAACAATACATTGCCTATACCGATATTTTCTACCAATACATGGCTTATTCCGATATTTGCTACAAACACATGGTTTATTCCAATAGTTGCTACCAATACATTGCTTATTCCGATATTTACTACCAATTCATAGCTTATACCGATATTTGCTACCAATACATTCCTTATACCGATATTTACTACGAATACATTGCTTATACCGATATTTTATACCAATACATTGCTCATACTGATATTTGCTACCAACACATCGCTTATACCGATATGTTCTACCAATACATTGCTTATACCGATAGTTTATACCAATACATTGCTCATACCGAGATTTGCTACCAATTCATTCCTTATACCAATATTTACTACCAATACATTGCTTATACTGATATTTTATACGAAAACATTGCTCATATCGATATTTGCTACCAACACATCGCTTATACCGATATGTTCTACCAATACATTGCTTATACCGATATTTTATACCAATACATTGCTCATACCGATATTTGCTACCAACACATCGCTTATACCGATATGTTCTACAAATACATTGCTTATACCGATATTTGTTACCAATACATTGCTTATACCGATATTTTTACCAATACATTGCTTATTCCGATATTTGCTACCAATACTTTGCTTATTCCGATATTTACTACCAATTCATAGCTTATACCGATATTAGCTACCAATACATTCCTTATACCGATATTTACTACCAATACATTGATTATACCGATATATTATACGAATACATTGCTTATACCGATATTTGCTACCAACACATCGCTTATACCGATATGTTCTACCAATACATTGCTTATACCGATAGTTTATACCAATACATTGCTCATACCGATATTTGCTACAACACATCGCTTATACCGATATTTGCTACTAATACATTGCTTATACCGATATTTGATACCAATACATTGCTTATTCCGATATTTGCTACCAATACATTGCTTATACCGATATTTGCTACCAATACATTGCTTATGCCGATATTTACTACTAATACATTGCTTATACCGATATATTATACCAATACATTGCTCATACCGATATTTGCTACCAACACATTCCTTATACCGATATTTACTACCAATATATTGCTTATACCGATATGTTCTACCAATACTTTGCTTATACTGATATTTGCTACCAACACATCGCTTATACCGATATGTTCTACCAATACATTGCTTATACCGATAGTTTATACCAATACATTGCTCATACTGAGATTTGCTACCAATTCATTCCTTATACCGATATTTACTACCAATACATTGCTTATACTGATATTTTATACGAAAACATTGCTCATATCGATATTTGCTACCAACACATCGCTTATACCGATATGTTCTACCAATACATTGCTTATACCGATATTTTATACCAATACATTGCTCATACCGATATTTGCTACCAACACATCGCTTATACCGATATGTTCTACCAATACATTGCTTATACCGATATTTGTTACCAATACATTGCTTATACCGATATGTTCTACCAATACTTTGCTTATACCGATATTTGTTACCAATACATTGCTTTTTCCGATATTTGCTACCAATACATTGCCTATACCGATATTGACTACCAATACATTGCTTATACCGATATTGACTACCAATACATTGCTTATACCGATATTTGCTACCAACACATCGCTTATACCGATATGTTCTACCAATACATTGCTTATTCCGATAGTTTATACCAATACATTGCTCATACCGATATTTGCTACCAATACATTGCTTATTCCGATATATACGACTAATACATTGCTTATACCGAAATGTTCTACCAATACATTGCTTATACCGATATTTCTACCAATACATTGCTTATAACGATATTTTCTACCAATACATGGCTTATTCCGATATTTGCTACAAACACATGGTTTATTCCAATAGTTGCTACCAATACATTGCTTATTCCGATATTTGCTACCAATACATTCCTTATACCGATATTTACTACGAATACATTGCTTATACCGATAGTTTATACCAATACATTGCTCATACCGATATTTGCTACCAACACATCGCTTATACCGATATGTTCTACCAATACATTGCTTATTCCGATATATACGAACAATACATTGCTTATACCGATATGTTCTACCAATACATTGCTCATACCGATATTTGCTACCAACACATCGCTTATACCGATATGTTCTAGCAATACATTGCTTATACCGATATTTGCTACCAATACATTGCTTATACCGATATTTGCTACCAATACATTGCTTATACCGATATTTGCTACCAATACATTGCTTATACCGATATTTGCTACCAATACATTGCTTATACTGATATTTTCTACCAATACATTGCTTATACCAATATTTACTACCAATACATTGCTTATACCGATATTTGCTAACAATATATTGCTTATACCGATAATTACTACCAATACATTGCTTATTCCGATATATACGACCAATACATTGCTTATACCGATATTTGCTACCAATACATTGCTTATACAGATAATTGCTACCAATACATTGCTTATACCGATATTTACTACCAATACATTGATTCTACCGATATTTGCTAACAATACATTGCTTATACCTATATTTACTACCAATACATTGCGCATACCGATATTTGCAACCAATACGTTGCTTATTCCGATATTTGTTATACCGATATTTTATACCAATACATTCCTTATAGCGATATTTACTACCAATACATTACTTGTACCGATATTTGCTACTAACACATTGCTTATACCGATATTTGCTACCAATAAATTGCTTATACCGATATTTGCTACCAATACATTGCTTAAACCGATAGTTTATACCAATACATTGCTCATACCGATATTTGCTACCAACACATCGCTTATACCGATATGTTCTACCAATACATTGCTTATACAGATATTTGCTACCAATACATTGCTTATACTGATATTTGCTACTAATACATTGCTTATACCTATATTTACTACCAATACATTGCGCATACCGATATTTGCAACCAATACGTTGCTTATTCCGATATTTGTTATACCGATATTTTATACCAATACATTCCTTATAGCGATATTTACTACCAATACATTACTTGTACCGATATTTGCTACTAACACATTGCTTATACCGATATTTGCTACCAATAAATTGCTTATACCGATATTTGCTACCAATACATTGCTTAAACCGATAGTTTATACCAATACATTGCTCATACCGATATTTGCTACCAACACATCGCTTATACCGATATGTTCTACCAATACATTGCTTATACAGATATTTGCTACCAATACATTGCTTATACTGATATTTGCTACTAATACATTGCTTATACCGATATTTGCTACCAATACATTGCTTATACCGATATTTGCTAACAATACATTGCTTATTCCGATATTTGCTACCAATACATCGCTTATTCCGATATTTGCTACCAATACATTCCTTTTACCGATATTTACTACCAATACATTGCGTATACCTATATTTGCTACCAATACATTGCGTATACCGATATTTGCTAACAATACATTGCTTATACCGATATTTGTAAACAATACGTTGCTTATTCCGATATTTGTTATACCGATATGTTATACCAATACATTGCTTATACCGATATTTGCTACCAATACATTGCTTATACCGATATTTCCTACTAATACATTCCATATACCGATATTTACTACTAATACATGGATTATTCCGACATTTGCTACTAATACATTGCCTATACCGATATTATATACCAATACATTGCTTATGCCGATATTTTATACCAATTCATTGCTTATACCGATATTTGCTCCCAATACATTGCTTATACCGATATTTGCTACGAATATATTCCGTATACCGATATTTGCTACCAATACATTGCTTATTCCGACATTTGCTACCAATACATTCCTTATACCGATATTTACTACCAATACATTATTTATACCGCTATTTTCTAACAATACATTGCTTATGCCGATATTTGCTACTAATACATTCCTTATACCGATATTTGCTACCAATACATTCCTTATACCGATATTTACTACCAATACATTACTTATACCGATATTTGCTACCAATACATTGCTTATACCGATATTTGCTACCAATGCATTGCTTATACCGATATTTGCTACTAATCCATTGCATATACCGATATTTACTACCAATACATTCCATATACCGATATTTACCACCAATACATTGTTTATTCCGATATTTGCTACCAATACATTGCTTATACCGATATTTGCTACTAATACATTCCTTATACCGATATTTGCTACCAATACATGGCTTATACCGATATTTCCTACCAATACATTGCTTATACCGATATTTGCTACTAATACATTCCTTATAACGATATTGCTACCAATACATGGCTTATACTGATATTTGCTACCAATACATTCCTTATACCGATATTTACTACCAATACATTGCTTATTCCGATATATACGACCAATACATCGCTTATACCGATATTAGCTACCAATACATTGCTTATACCGATATTTGTTACCAATATATTGCTTATTCCGATATTTGCTACCAATACATTGCTTATTCCGATATTTACTACCAATTCATAGCTTATACCGATATTTGCTACCAATACATTCCTTATACCGATATTTACTACCAGTAAATTGCTTATACCGATATTTTATACCAATACATTGCTTATACCGATATTTGCTACCAACACATCGCTTATGCCGATATGTTCTACCAATACATTGCTTATACCGATAGTTTATACCAATACATTGCTCATACCGATATTTGCTACCAACACATCGCTTATACCGATATGTTCTAGCAATACATTGCTTATACCGACATTTGCTACCAATACATTGCTTATACCGATATTTGCTACCAATAAATTGCTTATACCGATATTTGCTACCAATACATTGCTTATACCGATATTTGCTACCAATACATTGCTTATTCTGATATTTGCTACCAATACATTGCTTATACCAATATTTACTACCAATACATTGCTTATACCGATATTTGCTAACAATACATTGCTTATGCCGATAATTACAACCAATACATTGCTTATTCCGATATATACGACCAATTCATTGCTTTTACCGATATTTGCTACCAATATATTGCTTATACCGATAATTGCTACCAATACATTGCTTATACCGATATATACTACTAATACATTGCTTCTACCGATATTTGCTAACAATACATTGCTTATACCTATATTTACTACCAATACATTGCGCATACCGATATTTGCTAAAAATACATTGCGTATACGGATATTTGCAACCAATACGTTGCTTATTCCGATATTTGTTATACCGATATTTTATACCAATACATTCCTTATACCGATATTTACTACCAATACATTCCATATACCGATATTTACCACCAATGCATTGTTTATTCCGATATTTTCTACCAATACATTGCTTATACCGATATCTGCAACTAATACATTCCTTATACCGATATTTGCTACCAATACATGGCTTATACCGATATTTCCTACCAATACATTGCTTATACCGATATTTGCTACCAATACATTCCTTATACCGATATTGCTACCAATACATGGCTTATACCGATAATTGCTACCAATACATTCCTTATACCGATATGTACTACGAATACATGGAATATACCGATATTTTCTACCAATACATTGATTATTTCGATATTTGCTACCAATACATGGCTTATACCGATATTTGCTACCAATACATTGCTTATACCGATATTTTATACCAATACATTGCTCATACCGATATTTGCTACGAACACATTCCTTATACCGATATTTACTACCAATATATTGCTTATACCGATATGTCCTACCAATACATTGCTTATACCGATATTTGTTACCAATACATTGCTTATTCCGATATTTGCTACCAATACATTGCTTATACTGATATTTTCTACTAATACATGGCTTATTCCGATATCTGCTACAAACACATGGTTTATTCCAATTGTTGCTACTAATACATTGCTTATTCCAATAGTTACTACCAATTTATAGCTTATACCGATATTTGCTACCAATACATTCCTTATACCGATATTTGCTACCACCACATCGCTTATACAGATATGTTCTACCTATGCATTGCTTATACCGATAGGTTATACCAATACATTGCTCATACCGATATTTGCTATCAAATCATCGCTTATACCGATATGTTCTACCAATACATTGCTTATATCGATATTTGCTACCAATACATTGCTTATACCGATATTTGCTACCAGTACATTGCTTATACCGATATTTGCTACCAATACATTGCTTATACCGATATTTGCTACTAAACATTGCTTATACCGATATTTGCTACCAATACATTGCTTATACCGATATTTGCTACCAATACATTGCTTATACCGATATTTACTGACAATGCATTGTTTATAACGATATTTGCTAAGAATACATTGATAATACGGATATATACTACCAATAGATTGCTTATTCCGATATATACGACCAATTCATCGCTTATACCGATATATACGACCAATACATCGCTTATACCGATATTTGCTACCAATACATTGCTTATACCGATATTTGCTAACAATACATTGCCTATACCTTTATTTACTACCAATACATTGCGCATACCGATATTTGCTAATAATATATTGCTTATACCGATATTTGCAAACAATACGTTGCTTATTCCGATATTTGTTATACCGATATTTTATACCAATACATTGCTTATACCAATATTTGCTACCAATACATTGCTTATACCGATATTTACTACCAATACATTGCGTATACCGATATTTGTTAATAATACATTGCTTATACCGATATTTGCAAACAATACGTTGCTTATTCCGATATTTGTTATAACGATATTTTATACCAATACATAGCTTTTCCGATATTTGCTACCAATACATTGCTTATACCGATATTTGCTACCAATACATACCATATAACGATATTTACTACTAATACATGGCTTATATCGACATTTGCTACAAATACATTGCTTATACCGATATTTACTACCAATACATGGCCTATACCGATATTTTATACCAATACATTGCTTATGCCGATATTTTATACTAATACATTGTTTATACCGATAGTTGCTACCAATACATTGCTTATACCGATATTTGCTACCAATACATTCCGTATACCGATATTTGCTACCAATACATTGCTTATTCCGACATTTGCTACCAATACATTCCTTATACCGATATTTACTACCAATACATTGCTTATACTGCTATTTGCTAACAATGCATTGCTTATACCGATATTTGCTACCAATAAATTCCTTATACCGATATTTGCTACCAATACATTCCTTATACCGATATTGCTACCAATACATGGCTTATACCTATATTTGCTACCAATACATTCCTTATACAGATATTTACTACCAATACATGGAATATACCGATATTTTCTACCAATACATTGATTATTCCGATAGTTTATACCAATACATTGCTCATACCGATATTTGCTACCAATACATTGCTTATACCGATAGTTTATACCAATACATTGCTCATACCGATATTTGCTACCAAAACATCGCTTATACTGATATGTTCTACCAATACATTGCTTATTCCGATATATACGACCAATACATTGCTTATACCGATATGTTCTACCAATACCTTGCTATTACCGATATTTGTTACCAATACATTGCTTATACTGATATTTTTTACCAATACATGGCTTATTCCGATATCTGCTACAAACACATGGTTTATTCCAATAGTTGCTACCAACACATTGCTTATACCGATATTTACTACCAATACATTGCTTATACCGATATTTGCTAACAATACATTGCCTATACCTATATTTACTACCAATACATTGCGCATACCGATATTTGCTAATAATATATTGCTAATACCGATATTTACAAACAATACGTTGCTTATTCCGATATTTGTTATACCGATATTTTATACCAATACATTGCTTATACCAATATTTGCTACCAATACATTGCTTATACCGATATTTGCTACCAATACATACCATATACCGATATTTACTACCAATACATTGCGTATACCGATATTTGTTAATAATACATTGCTTATACCGATATTTGCAAACAATACGTTGCTTATTCCGATATTTGTTATAACGATATTTTATACCAATACATAGCTTATACCGATATTTGCTACCAATACATTGCTTATACCGATATTTGCTACCAATACATACCATATAACGATATTTACTACCAATACATGGCTTATTCCGACATTTGCTACCAAAACATTGCTTATTCCGATATTTACTACCAATACATGGCCTATACCGATATTTTATACCAATACATTGCATATGCCGATATTTTATACCAATACATTGTTTGTACCGATATTTGCTACCAATACATTGCTTATACAGATATTTGCTACCAATACATTCCGTATACCGATATTTGCTACCAATACATTGCTTATTCCGACATTTGCTACCAATACATTCCTTATACCGATATTTACTACCAATACATTGCTTATACCGCTATTTGCTAACAATACATTGCTTATACCGATATTTGCTACCAATAAATTCCTTATACCGATATTTGCTACCAATACATTCCTTATACCGATATTGCTACCAATACATGTCTTATACCGATATTTGCTACCAATACATTCCTTATACCGATATTTACTACCAATACATGGAATATACCGATATTTTCTACCAATACATTGATTATTCCGATATTTTCTACAAATACATGGCTTATTCCGATATTTGCTACCAATACATTGCTTATACCGATATTTTATACCAATACATTGCTCATAACGATATTTGCTACCAACACATTCCTTATACCGATATTTACTACCAATATATTGCTTATACCGATATTTGCTACCAATACATTCCTTATACCGATATTTACAACCAATACATTGCTTATACCGATATTTTATACCAATACATTGCTCTTACCGATATTTGCTACCAACACATCGCTTATACCGATATATTCTACCAATACATTGCTTATACCGATATTTGCTACCAATACATTGCTTATACCGATATATTCTACCAATATATTGCGCATACCGATATTTGCTAATAATATATTGCTTATACCGATATTTGCAAACAATACGTTGCTTATTCCGATATTTGTTATACCGATATTTTATACTAATACATTGCTTATACCAATATTTGCTACCAATACATTGCTTATACCGATATTTGCTACCAATACATACCATATACCGATATTTACTACCAATACATTGCGTATACCGATATTTGTTAATAATACATTGCTTATACCTATATTTGCAAACAATACGCTGCTTATTCCGATATTTGTTATAACGATATTTTATACCAATACATAGCTTATACCGATATTTGCTACCAATACATTGCTTATACCGATATTTGCTACGAATACATACCATATAACGATATTTACTACCAATACATGGCTTATTCCGACATTTGCTACTAATACATTGCTTATACCGATATTTAATACCAATACATGGCCTATACCGATATTTTATACCAATACATTGCATATGCCGATATTTTATACCAATACATTGTTTGTACCGATATTTGCTACCAATACATTGCTTATACAGATATTTGCTACCAATACATTCCGTATACCGATATTAGCTACCAATACATTGCTTATTCCGACATTTGCTACCAATACATTCCTTATACCGATATTTACTACCAATACATTGCTTATACAGCTATTTGCTAACAATACATTGCTTATACGGATATTTGCTACCAATAAATTCCTTATACCGATATTTGCTACCAATACATTCCTTATACCGATATTGCTACCAATACATGTCTTATACCGATATTTGCTACCAATACATTCCTTATACCGATATTTACTACTAATACATGGAATATACCGATATTTTCTACCAATACATTGATTATTCCGATATTTTCTACAAATACATGGCTTATTCCGATATTTGCTACCAATACATTGCTTATACCGATATTTTATACCAATACATTGCTCATACCGATATTTGCTACCAAAACATTCCTTATACCGATATTTACTACCAATATATTGCTTATACCGATATGTTCTACTAATACATTGCTTATACCGATATTTGTTACCAATATATTGCTTATTCTGATATTTGCTACCAATACATTGCTTATACTGATATTTTCTACCAATACATGGCTTATTCCAATAGTTGCTACCAATACATTGCTTATACCGATATGTGTTACCAATATATTGCTTATTCCGATATTTGTTACCAATATGTTGCTTATACCGATATTTGTTACCAATACATTGCTTATTCCGATATTTGCTAACAATACATTGCTTATTCCGATATTTACTACCAATTCATAGCTTATACCGATATTTGCTACCAATACATTCCTTATACCGATATTTACAACCAATACATTGCCTATACCGATATTTTATACAAATACATTGCTCTTACCGATATTTGCTACGAACACATCGCTTATACCGATATATTCTACCAATACATTGCTTATACTGATATTTGCTACCAATACATTGCTTGTACCGATATTTTCTACCAATACATTGCTTATGCCGATATTTGCTAACAATATATTGCTTATACCGATATTTGCTACAAAATACATCGCTTATTCCGATATTTGCTACCAATACATTGCTTATGCCGATATTTGCTACCAATACATTGCTTATACCGATATTTGCTAACAATACACTGCTTTTTCCGATATTTGCTACCAATATATTGCTTATTCCGATATTTACGACCAATACATCGCGTATACCTATATTTACTATCAATACATTGCGTATACCGATATTTGCTAACAATACATTGCTTATACCGATATTTGCTAACAATACATTGCTTATACCGATATTTGCTACCAATACATTGCTTATACAGATATTTGCTACCAATACATTCCTTATACCGATATTTGCTACCAATACATTGCTTATACAGATATTTGCTACCAATACATTCCATATACCGATATTTACTACCAATACATGGCTTATTCCGACATTTGCTACGAATACATTGCTTATACCGATATTTACTACCAATACATGGCCTATACCGATATTTTATACCAATACATTGCTTATACCGATATTTGCTATCAATACATTCCTTATACCGATAGATGCTACCAATACATTGCTTATACCGATACTTACTACCAATATAATCCTTATACCGATATTTGCTATCAATACATTGCGTATACCGATATTTGCTACTAATACATTGCTTATGCCGATATTTACTACAAATTAATTGGTTATGCCGATATTTACTACCAATACATTCCCTATACCGATATTTACCACCAATACATTGCTTATTCCGATATTTGCTACCAATACATTGCTTATACCGACATTTGCTACCAATACATTCCTTATACCGATATTTACTACCAATTCATTGCTTACACTGATATTTGCTACCAATACATTGCTTATACAGATATTTGCTTCCAATACATGGCTTATACCGATATTTGCTACCAATACATTCCTTATACTGATATTTACTACCAATACATGGAATATACCGATATTTTCTACCAATACATTGATTATTCCGATATTTGCTACCAATACATGGCTTATACCGATATTTGCTACCAATGCATTGCTTATACCGATATTTACTACCAATACATTCTTTACGCCGATATTTACCACCAATACATTTTTTATTCCGATATTTGCAACCAATACATTCCCTATACCGATATTTACCACCAATACATTGCTTATTCCGATATTTGCTACCAATACATTGCTTATACCGACATTTGATACCAATACATTACTTACACCGATATTTACTACGAATACATTACTTATACCGATATCTGCTACCAATACATTGCTTATGCAGATATTTGCTACTAATTCATGGCTTATACCGATATTTGCTACCAATACATTCCTTATACCGATATTTACTACCAATTCATGGAATATACCGATATTTTCTACCAATACATTGATTATTCCGATATTTACTATCAATACATGGCTTATACCGATATTTGCTACCAATACATTGCTTATACCGATATTTACTACCAATACATTCCTTATACCGATATTTACCACCAATACATTTTTTATTCCGATATTTGCTACCAATACATTGCTTATACCGACATTTGCTACCAAAACATTCCTTATACCGATATATACTACCAATACATTGCGTATGCCGATATTTTATACCAATACATTGCTTATACCGATATTTACTACCAATACATGGAATATACCGATATTTTCTACCAATATATTGCTTATGCCGATATTTGCTACCAATATATTGCTTATTCCGATATATACGACCAATACATCGTGTATACCTATATTTACTACCAATACATTGCGTATACCGATATTTGCTAACAATACATTGCTTATACAAATATTTGTAAACAATACATTGCTTATTACGATATTTGTTATACCGATATTTTATACTAATACATTGCTTATATCGATATTTGCTGACAATACATTCCATATACCGAAATTTACTACCAATACATGGCTTATTCCGACATTTGCTACCAATACATTGCTTATACCGATATTTACTACCAATACATTGCTTATACCGATATTTGCTACCAATGCATTGCTTATACCGATATTTACTACCAATACATTCTTTACGCCGATATTTACCACCAATACATTTTTTATTCCGATATTTGCAACCAATACATTCCCTATACCGATATTTACCACCAATACATTGCTTATTCCGATATTTGCTACCAATACATTGCTTATACCGACATTTGATACCAATACATTACTTACACCGATATTTACTACGAATACATTACTTATACCGATATTTGCTACCAATACATTGCTTATGCAGATATTTGCTACTAATTCATGGCTTATACCGATATTTGCTACCAATACATTCCTTATACCGATATTTACTACCAATTCATGGAATATACCGATATTTTCTACCAATACATTGATTATTCCGATATTTACTATCAATACATGGCTTATACCGATATTTGCTGCCAATACATTGCTTATACCGATATTTACTACCAATACATTCCTTATACCGATATTTACCACCAATACATTTTTTATTCCGATATTTGCTACCAATACATTGCTTATACCGACATTTGCTACCAAAACATTCCTTATACCGATATATACTACCAATACATTGCGTATGCCGATATTTTATACCAATACATTGCTTATACCGATATTTACTACCAATACATGGAATATACCGATATTTTCTACCAATATATTGCTTATGCCGATATTTGCTACCAATATATTGCTTATTCCGATATATACGACCAATACATCGTGTATACCTATATTTACTACCAATACATTGCGTATACCGATATTTGCTAACAATACATTGCTTATACAAATATTTGTAAACAATACATTGCTTATTACGATATTTGTTATACCGATATTTTATACTAATACATTGCTTATATCGATATTTGCTGACAATACATTCCATATACTGAAATTTACTACCAATACATGGCTTATTCCGACATTTGCTACCAATACATTGCTTATACCGATATTTACTACCAATACATTGCTTATACCGATATTTGCTACCAATACATTCCTTATACCGATATTTGCTACTAATACATTGCTTTTACCGATATTTACTATCAATACATTCCTTATACTGATATTTGCTACCAATACATTGCGTATACTGATATTTGCTACCAATACATTGCTTATGCCGATATTTACTACAAATTCATTGGTTATGCCGATATTTACTACTAATACATTCCATATACCGATATTTACCACCAATACATTGCTTATTCCGATATTTGCTACCAATACATTGCTTATACCGACATTTGATACCAATACATCCCTTACACCGATATTTACTACGAATACATTGCTTATACCGATATTTGCTACCAATACATTGCTTATACCGATATTTTCTACCAATACATTGATTATTCCGATATTTGCTACCAATACATGGCTTATACCGATATTTGCTACCAATATATTGCTTATACCGATATTTACTACCAATACATTCCTTATACCGATATTTACCACCAATACATTGTTTGTTCCGATATTTGCTACCAATACATTCCTTATACCGATTTTGCTACCAAAACATGGCTTATACTGATATTTGCTACCAATACATTCCTTATACCGATATTTACTACCAATACATGGAATATACCGATATTTTCTACCAATACATTGATAATTCCGATATTTTCTACAAATACATGGCTTATTCCGATATTTGCTACCAACACATTCCTTATACCGATATTTACTACCAATATATTGCTTATACCGATATGTTCTACCAATACATTGCTTATACCGATATTTGTTACCAATACATTGCTTATTCTGATATTTGCTACTAATACATTGCTTATACTGATATTTTCTACCAATACATGGCTTATTCCGATGTTTGCTACAAACACATGGTTTATTCCAATAGTTGCTACTAATACATTGCTTATTCTGATATTTACTACTAATTCATAGCTTATACCGATATTTGCTACCAATACATTCCTTATATCGATATTTACTACCAATATATTGCTTATACCGATATTTTATACCAATACATTGCTCATACCGATATTTGCTACCAACACATCGCTTATAACGATATGTTCTACCAATACATTGTTTATACCGATATGTGTTACCAATAAATTGCTTATTCCGATATTTGTTACCAATACATTGCTTATACCGATATTTGCTACCAATACATTGCTTATTCCGATATTTGCTAACAATACATTGCTTATTCCGATATTTACTACCAATTCATAGCTTATGCCGATATTTGCTACCAATACATTCCTTATACCGATATTTACAACCAATACATTGCTTATACCGATATTTTATACCAATACATTGCTCTTACCGATATTTGCTACCAACACATCGCTTATACCGATATATTCTACCAATACATTGCTTATACCGATATTTGCTACCAATATATTGCTTATACCGATATTTTCAACCAATACATTGCTTATGCCGATATTTGCTAACAATATATTGCTTATACCGATATTTGCTACAAAATACATCGCTTATTCCGATATTTGCTACCAATACATTGCTTATACCGATATTTGCTACCAATACATTGCTTATACCGATATTTGCTAACAATACATTGCTTATTCCGATATTTGCTACAAATATATTGCTTATTCCGATATTTACGACCAATACATCGCGTATTCCTATATTTACTACCAATACATTGCGTATACCGATATTTGCTAACAATACATTGCTTATACCGATATTTGCAAACAATACATTGCTTATTCCGATATTTGTTATACCGATATTTTATACCAATACATTGCTTATACCGATATTTGCTACCAATACATTGCTTATACAGATATTTGCTACCAATACATTCTTTATACCGATATTTACTACCAATACATGGCTTATTTCGACATTTGCTACCAATACATTGCTTATACCGATATTTACTACCAATACATGGCCTATACCGATATTTTATACCAATACATTGCTTATGCCGATATTTTATACCAATACATTGCTTATACCGATATTTGCTACAAATACATTCCTTATACCGATATTTGCTACCAATACATTCCTTATACCGATATTTACTACCAATACATTCCTTTTACCGTTATTTACTACCAATACATTGCTTATACCGATACTTACTACCAATACAATCCTTATACCGATATTTGCTACCAATACATTGCGTATACCGATATTTGCTACTAATACATTGCTTATGCCGATATTACTACAAATTAATTGGTTATGCAGATATTTACTACAAATACATTCCCTATACCGATATTTACCACCAATACATTGCTTATTCCGATATTTGCTACCAATACATTGCTTATACCGACATGTGCTACCAATACATTCCTTATACCGATATTTACTACCAATACATTGCTTATACCGATATTTGCTACGAATACATTGCTTATACCGATATTTACTACCAATACATTCCTTATACCGATATTTACCACCAATACATTTTTTATTCCGATATTTGCTACCAATACATTGCTCATACCGACATTTGCTACCAAAACATTCCTTATACCGATATTTACTACCAATACATTGCGTATGCCGATATTTTATACCAATACATTGCTTATACCGATATTTGCTACAAATACATTCCTTATACCGATATTTACTACCAATACATGGAATATACCGATATTTTCTACCAATATATTGATTATTCCGATATTTGCTACCATTACATGGCTTATACCGATATTTGCTACCAATACTTTCCTTATACCGATATTTATAACAATACATTGCTTATACCGATATTTTATATCAATACATTGCTCTTACCGATATTTGCTACCAACACATCGCTTATACCGATATATTCTACCAATACATTGCTTATACCGATATTTGCTACCAATACATTGCTTATACCGATATTTTCTACCAATACATTGCTTATGCCGATATTTGCTAACAATATATTGCCTATACCGATATTTGCTACAAAATACATCGCTTATTCCGATATTTGCTACCAATACATTGCTTATATCGATATTTGCTACCAATACTTTGCTTATACCGATATTTGCTAACAATACATTGCTTATTCCGATATTTGCTACCAATATATTGCTTATTCCGATATTTACGACCAATACATCGCGTATACCTATATTTGCTACCAATACATTCCATATACCGATATTTACTACGAATACATAGCTTATTCCGACATTTGCTACGAATACATTGCATATACCGATATTTACTACCAATACATTGCTTATACCGATATTTGCTACCAATACATTCCTTATACCGATATTTGCTACCAATACATTGCTTATACCGATATGTACTACCAATACATTCCTTATACTAATATTTGCTACCAATACATTGCGTATACCGATATTTGCTACCAATACATTGCTTATGCCGATATTTACTACAAATTCATTGGTTATGCCGATATTTACTACTAATACATTCCCTATACAGATATTTACCACCAATACATTGCTTATTCCGATATTTGCTACCAATACATTGCTTATACCGACATTTGATACCAATACATTCCTTACACCGATATTAACTACCAATACATTGGTTATACCGATATTTGCTACTAATACATTGCATATACAGATATTTGCTACTAATTCATGGCTTATACCGATATTTGCTACCAATACATTCCTTATACCGATATTTACTACCAATACATGGAATATACCGATATTTTCTACCAATACATTGATTATTCCGATATTTGCTACTAATATATGGCTTATACCGATATTTGCTACCAATATATTGCTTATACCGATATTTGCTACCAATACATTGCTTATACCGACATTTGCTACTAAAACATTCCTTATACCGATATTTACTATCAATGCATTGCGTATTCCGATATTTTATACCAATACATTGCTTATACCGATATTTGCTACAAATACATTCCTTATACCGATATTTACTACCAATACATGTAATATACCGATATTTTCTACCAATTCATTGATTATTCCGATATTTGCTACCAATACATGGCTTATACAGATATTTGCTACGAATACATTCCGTATACCGATATTTACCACCAATACATTGTTTATTCCGATATTTGCTACCAATACATTGCTTATACCGACATTTGCAACCAAAACATTCCTTATATCGATATTTACTACCAATGCATTGCGTATGCCGATATTTTATACCAATACATTGCTTATACCGATATTTGCTACAAATACATTCCTTATACCGATATTTACTACCAATACATGGAATATACCGATATTTTCTACCAATACATTGATTATTCCGATATTTGCTAACAATACATGGCTTATACCGATATTTGCTACGAATACATTCCTTATACCGATATTTACCAGAAATACATTCCTTATACCGATATTTGCTACAAATACATTCCTTATACCGATATTTACTACCAATACATGGAATATACCGATATTTTCTACTAATACATTGCTTATTCCGACATTTGCTACCAATTCATTGCATATACCTATATTTGCTATCATTGCATTGTTTATTCCGATATTTGCTACCAATACATTACGTATACCGATATTTGCTACCAATACATTGCGTATGCCGATATTTGCTACCAATACATTGCGTATGCCGATATTTGCTACCAATATAAATGTGCATACAGATATTTTCTACCAATACATTGCTTATATCGATACTTGCTACCAATACATGGCGTATATCGATATTTACTATCAATACATTGCTTATATCGATATTTGCAACCAATACATTGCTTATACCGATATTTACTACAAATAAATTGATTATTCCGATATTTGCTACCAATACTTTGCTTATACCGATATTTACTACCAAATACATTGCTTATTCCATTATGTGTTACCATTACATCGCTTATACCGATATTTGCTACCAATACATTGCTTATACAGATATTTGCTACCAATACATTCCATATACCGATATTTACTATCAATATATGGCTTATTCCGACATTTGCTACCAATACATTGCTTATACCGATATTTACTACCAATACATTGCTTATACAGATATTTGCTACCAATACATTCCATATACCGATATTTACTACCAATACATGGCTTATTCCGACATTTGCTACCAATACATAGCTTATACCGATATTTGCTACCAATACATTGCTTATACAGATATTTGCTACCAATACATTCCATATACCGATATTTACTACCAATACATGGCTTATTCCGACATTTGCTACCAATACATAGCTTATACCGATATTTACTACCAATACATGGCCTATACCGATATGTTATACCAATACATTGCTTATGCCGATATTTTATACGAATACATTGCTTACACCGATATTTGCTACAAATACATTCCTCATACCGATATTTGCTACCAATACATTCCTTATACCGATATTTACTACCAATACATTCCTTTCACCGATATTTACTACCAATACATTGCTTATTCCGATATTTGCTACCAATACATTCCTTATACCGATATTTGCTACCAATACATTGCTTATACTGATATTTAATACCAATACATTCCTTATACTGATATTTGCTACCAATACATTGCGTATACCGATATTTGCTACCAATACATTGCTTATGCCGATATTTACTACATATTCATTGGTTATGCCGATATTTACTACTAATACATTCCCTATACCGATATTTACCACCAATACATTGCTTATTCCGATATTTGCTACCAATACATTGCTTATACCGACATTTGATACCAATACATTCCTTACACCGATATTTACTACCAATACATTGCTTATACCGATATTTGCTACCAATACATTGCTTATACAGATATTTGCTACCAATTCATGGCTTATACCGATATTTGCTACCAATACATTCCTTATACCGATATTTACTACCAATACATGGAATATACCGATATTTTCTACCAATACATTGATTATTCCGATATTTGCTACCAATACATGGCTTATACCGATATTTGCTTCCAATATATTGCTTATACCGATATTTACTACCATTACATTCCTTATACCGATATTTACCACCAATACATTGTTTATTCCGATATTTGCTACCAATACATTGCTTATACCGACATTTGCTACCAAAACATTCCTTATACCGATATTTACTACCAATACATTGCGTATGCCGATATTTTATACCAATACATTGCTTATACCGATATTTGCTACAAATACATTCCTTATACCGATATTTACTACCAATACATGGAATACACCGATATTTTCTACCAATACATTGATTATTCCGATATTTGCTACCAATACATTGCTTATACCGATATTTGCTACCACTACATTCCTTATACCGATATTTTCCAGCAATACATTCCTTATACCGATATTTCTACTAATACATGGAATATACCGATATTTTCTACCAATACATTGCTTATTCCGACATTTGCTACCAATACATTGCATATACCTATATTTGCTACCATTGCATTGTTTATTCCGATATTTGCTACCAATACATTGTGTATACTGATATTTGCTACCAATACATTGCGTATGCCGATATTTGCTACCAATACATTGCGTATGCCGATATTTGCTACCAATACATTGTGCATACAGATATTTTCTACCAATACATTGCTTATATCGATATTTGCTACCAATACATGGCGTATATCGATATTTACTATCAATACATTGCTTATATCGATATTTGCTACAAATACATTGCTTATACCGATATTTACTACCAATACATTGCTTATACCTATATTTACTACCAATACATTGCGTATTCCATTATTTGCTACCAATACTTTGCTTATACCGATATTTACTACCAAATACATTGCTTATTCCATTATGTGTTACCAATACATTGCTTATACCGATATTTACTACCATATACATTGCTTATTCCATTATTTGTTACCAATACATTGCTTATACCGATATTTACTACCAATACTTTGCTTATACCGATATTTGCTACCAATACATTGCTTATACCGATATTTGCTACCAATTCATTGCGTATACCGATATTTTCTACCAATACATTGCTTATACCGATATTTTCTACTAACACATCGCTTATACCGATATTTTCTACCAATACATTGCTTATACCGATATTGTCTACCAATACATTGCTTAATCTATTATTTGTTACCAATACATCGCTTATACCGATATTTACTACCAATACTTTGCTTATACCGATATTTGCTACCATTACATTGCTTATACCGATATTTGCTACCAATTCATTGCGTATACCGATATTTTCTACCAATACATTGCTTATACAGATATTTTCTACCAACACATCGCTTATACCGATATTTTCTACCAATACATTGCTTATACCGATATTTTCTACCAATACATTGCTTATACCGATATTTGCTACACATAAATTGATTATTCCTAGATGTGTGTGTTTTCAACTAATAAACAAACGTCATCATGTACGCGGTTTGTTGACATAACAAAATAATGTAAATAGAGTCGACATTCACGCATAATGCAACTAGTATATCCTACATAACACGATTTATTGTACATATTTACCGTTATATCTCACATTTGTGTCTATGAATATTTATATCTAGACTAATCTTAGTTAAATTATCTCTAAACTAAAGTATCGCGCGTTTAGTATTGACTCCAATGACAAACACACGCCAAATTAGGGGCGTGGATGACCGCTATATGAAATCCTACTTTCATGTTTGAAAAGTATGTAGACCACAAAAGCACTGTTTATTGGTTCAATGTTAGTGTTCGAATGTATTCAGAAGAATTTGTAGTAGCAATGCATTTATACGTGAAAAATGCATTGTATTTGCTTTTTGCGATGTAATTCCGCTTTAAGTTTATATAAATACACTTAATATACGTGTTACCCTGTGTATTGTTGTGTGTGTTTTACGATTATTTATCGTCGCTACCTGTTGCCCATATGAGCGACGCCTCCTGACGATATTAGTCATTTTAGATTTTGGAGGATAGTGCAGTGACACACACATTCCAGAATTTCCTCTGGTTCTTTTACGTGCACGGTGTAAAGTACCGACACTAGACCTCGGTTTAAAGTCCCATCTAGATGTATTTGTCTTGGTTGGTTTTCATTTTAGTTTATATAAATTTATTTTAGCTCGATTGCGAAACAAGTTATTTCAACTTATATAAATCACTCTCGAGACCTCATTCCTGATGGAATCCATCGCCACGAGGGAGAGAGAAGAGGCAACGTGGAATTTAAATGCCTTGCCTAAGGGCACACTCGTAACGGCTCCAGTGGGGCTCGAACTCCGGACCTTTCGCACCTGAAGCGAACGCGCATCCACTGTGCTATCACGACTTCCTGCGCTATCACGACTTCCTTGGTTGGTTTTCATATACATTATTAATGCATTGCTTTGCAAATGGTTTGTTTCATGATCTATACGTGAAGAGAAAATAATTGTTTGTTTCGTAATACTATTGAGAATAATTAAAGTTTAATTGCATATGACAATTTACCCCCAAGGATTGTGGCAACAATCCCCGAGGTGGGGCACAAAGTCTAACTTCATATTGAATAGGTTTTACAATATTTTTAATATTCTGATAAATAACATATCTGTTCAGTTATTACGTTGTATGTGAAAGTGATTTTAGTTTTGGGAGGTTTAAAAAAGGTTAGTGAATATGAGCTGTAGTTAGTGCAATTAGTAACCTTTTGTAATTGTAGCCCCGCCCTCCCCATAGTTGCCAAATAGTTTAGTTTTAATCTTCATTATTATCCCATATATGCATATATACAACTAATAAAATATGACATGAACAATATACAACTTTTAAAACATGACATGAACAATATACAACTAATAAAACATGACATGAGCAATATACAACAGTATATGACATGAGCAATATACAATAGTACACAGCCATTCATTAAAATTGAATTACAGGAGACATAATATAGTGTAGTTTAAACATATTTTATTTCCCAATCTAATACATATTGAACAAAGCATACATCACATATATCAAAATACAGAAAAGGGAATAGAATGAAAGACAGGTGCTTATATAATTCTTCTAATTTAGCATATCACAAGCCATACAAACATGATCACATTGTTATAATACGTAACGTCATTTAGAACGCAACATTTTAGAATTTTATTTTCTATGTACATACTATTGCAAATATTTTTCTAGCGATACACTTTAACTGCGAATTATTACATGAAACTGTGAGATATGGATTATTTTAGGTGATTGTCTGGTACATAGACTGGCTTAATGAAATTAATAATTATATGCCTTGAAATTCAATGTTGATTATTAAATATTATTATGTATATGGTTGCGTTTCTGTTGCGTTTAAGTATATTACAAATTGAAGACAGGAAAGGGGATAGAGAAATTAAACCGTAATATATACAGGTTAAAACTGAGGAGTAGTAGCTAATTGTCACAAATTTACAAACATCTTTTATTCTAAAAATAATATGAACTCTGTGGAAAGGCCAGGGAATCCTGTCTGTGGGTGTTAAGGTTTCATGGATGCAACTTCAGTGTCCTCTGTTTGCATATGTGTTCTATGGATACATTTCTATTCAATATACTAGTTTTGAAGCATGTATACAGGTCATAGATGGCCTTAAGACAGTTCTCTGGTTGCTTCATCTTCAGATATTACATAAGTCTACAACCGGTGATGTCGAAATCTCCGGTTATCTCGAAGTCGGATAAAATTCCCGTTTCAGACACTATCATTGTACATATAACTGGCTCCGTTTATCTCGAATTTCGTTAAGTCAAACTTCGGTTATGTCGAAGTATTTTGTTCGGTCCGACGGAATTCGACATAGAGGAAGTAGACTGTACATGGAAACCTCCCTTAATGGTGATCTCCAGAAAATTACATACATGTTTAATCAGTGGCTTGTGAATTTTAATCCAAATAAAACAGAAGTAGTGTTTAGCGAATATTATGCCCATAAGCAAATAGCCTGAATGCTCTCTGTAAAAACCATGTCTATGGTTACTTTTACCATAGCAGCATATATTATATGTTGCAATGCAATGAACGAGTTGTATTGTATTGTAGTGCATGTATTTTATTGGTTGATCAAGATATGTATTCTGTATATCTGATAATTTAAATAGTTGTGTTGTCTGTCTAGAATCTACTGGTATTGTATGTATGTGTTGATAACCATGACTCAATTTCCCTCGTATATGTTATACTCTATTTGTATGGCATGTATATATCCGATAACTTTAAATCAATTGCCATCGTCTAATGTAGGCTCTACTGATATGGTTGCGTCTATGACACAAGATGATCCAAGGGGGAGTACTCACTATGGTAGAATACTAAGACAATGTACAATATCTACAATTTATTTACATATAAATGAATGATGATGATGCAAGAGGTAATGACTGAAACGTCATTTGGCGGCCTGAAAAGTTCACGTGTTCCGTTGTTAGTTCTTTGCCGGTTAGACACTTGTTGATTTAATCATTCGCGGAATATTTCAATGATGTAACGTTTTTTACATATATCTGGGTTGGTTCGCTCTTAAGCGTGTCGGGCCAACCTCCTATGCCGGTTTCCTGGTTGTCCGGTCACGTGGTAACTCCGGGTCGTTCCGGTCTGCAGGTCCACTGTTAGTTGCTTAGCCTGGTGGGTCTGTCGTCGCTCATCTGGCGATTACGTGGGTGACGTCCTTTGACGGCTATCCACACATTGGCAGTTCCCCAGCTGTTAGCATCTCACACTCCATGTTGCGTGCGGCTACAATTTTATAATAAGTACGTCATATTAAAGACGAGCATCTAGTATGCATGTTCATTGGTATTCCATACCTGTGACTTAAACTAAGTCGGTTCCACCTGGTGTAGGCTCAGCTCCTATCTCATAGTGCCCTTCGCATCTAATTCACCAGTTTCCGCGTAAATACATACAGTTTCGTGACCTCTTATCAATTATGTGATTACATCGACAAAGTTCCATTATATCAATCAAGTTCCCTCATACATGAGTATATACATAATACGTCAATTGTACACTGTAAGCTGTGTACATAACACCTTAATTATTCACTGTACGCGGTGTATGGTTACATTAGTTCATAACGGACGGATGCCGTATAACGTATCGGACTGGCACCATTCATACATCAGCCGGACGATATCTCAGTGACATTCACACATCCATGACAATATAAAGTAACAATATAAAGTAATTACATTCAAAGTATGCAACATAGTAACATGCCTTTAGACTCCTTATTCCAATGGAACATGTTTCGCCATCGGGCGAACTACAGTTGTATAAATAACCACCTGGTTACTAATTTACAATGAATGAAACCCCGGTCAGTTCTACATAATGAACTTGTTGCGTAATCAAGTGAATGCATCGTAATCAAGTGAATGCAAACTGCATACCAAGTTCTATATACTGAACTTGTTTCGCACTCAAGTGAAAGTAAACTATATACTAAACCATTGCAATAATTTACTCGAATAGCTATAACGCAAAAGACACCACCTTCTGTAGGCTGGTGAAAACAGTCAAGATTCCTTGCACAATTTGGCTATAAATATACAGTGAGAATAGTAGCCAAATTGAGTTTTAAAAGAAATATCTATAAATTGCACTTACGTGATCAAATCCGCATTTCGCTCTGACCAAATTCTCACAACGTTTGCTCCACTCACGGTCAGTTCGTGTTGTCTCGTTTGAAGTGAATGGTAATATGTCAGGTCTCTTACTGTGTTAAATAGTTGTTCAGCCCATGCTAATCTCACAATTCACTAAATCCCTGTGCTACCGTTATTATGTGATATGTAAAATAAACTAGTTTATAGAGGCCCTGGTATATGGATTTATTACAATCGGTTACACAGAAATAAACCTTATTATGTTATCTCTGTCCGATATTATCCAGGAAACGCTTTAAATAGTTCCCCTATAACATCCAAGAAGATTGGATCCTCTTAGATCACTATACCTCCCCTTATACCTGGATCTTTGAAGATGTGTTTACCTTTATTGGAAAACCCCTTCTATAAAATGGGAAAATGAGGCCCCGATTTAGGGTTATAATAATGTGTTCATTAATACAAGAGTCATTTTGTGACAACACGTTCCCCCCTAGAGAACAAGTGGATACACTTGTTTCCGACTCTAATATTGTCCTACCTACCTATATACAACTTACCACCTACAATTTACACTACTGTTCCTTCTTACCTCGCATTACAAGCGACTGAGATAATCGGCTCCAATATTCTCACGTCCTGGAATAGCCATGATTCTCATTCGGTACGGTTGGAGTGCCAAAGCCCATCTCATCAGTCTAGCATTTGCCATCTTTGCTTTGTTGAGATACGTCAATGGCTGATGGTCTGTTTCAAGGAGGAATTCTTTCCCATATAAGTATCGATGAAACTTGTTGACTCCCCACACCACTCCCAGGCATTCCTTCTCAATCACGGCGTAGTTCCGTTCTCTGGGAAGTAGTTTCCTGCTAGCATACGCAACTGGCAGTTTTTCCCCATTCTGGTCCTGAAGCAACACCGCTCCTAACCCAAAATCTGAAGCATCTGTTCTTAGAATGAATGATTCATCTAAATTTGGCAATTTCAGAATCGGTGGACCCACTAACCTAAGTTTAAGTGTCTTAAATGCGTTGTCTTGGGGTTCACCCCATTCAACTATGTTTGGTTGTCCTTTTTTCGTCAGATCGGTCAAAGGTACTGCAATCGCTGAAAAGTTTGGAATAAACTTCCGGTAAAATCCTACTACTCCTAAAAATGACTTAACAGCTTTCTTGGTACGTGGTCTCGTTGCCTCCTGTACACTCTGGACTTTTGATGGTATTGGTTTCAGGGTGTGTTCCTCACCGATCACGTGTCCCAAACACTCAATATCAAAGTACCCAATGCTACACTTTGATGGCTTCGCCGTCAGTCTAGCTTCTCGTAATCTGTCAAATAGATTTCGCAATGCTGCGACATGCTCGTTCCAATGCAATGTGAAAATCATGATGTCATCAACAAAGCTGTCTGTACTTGGTAGTCCCTTAAGTACCTTTCTCATGAGTCTGCAGAATGTTGCTGGCGCATTGACTAATCCGAAGGGCATTGTTCTAAACTGGAACAACCCTTCTGACGTCTCAAACGCCGTCATCTCCTTTGCGGACTCTGAAAGTGGTACCTGCCAATAACCTTTGCTAAGATCAATTTTGGAAAAGTACTTGTATTTAGACAGTTTCGAAAACATCTCTTCTATGTTTGGCATTGGTTCTGCATCGAAGATGGTCACTTTGTTCAGCTGTCTGAAATCTATGCAGAACCTGATTGACCCATCTTTCTTTTTAATCATTACAACTGGTGAGGAAAATGGTGCCTTGGACGGCTCTATCACACCTAATTTTAACATTTTACTCACCTCTTCCGCTACCGTTGTCTTCGTGTAGAACGGGATAGGATATCCTTTCACCCTGACTGGATCCGTTGTCGTCAACTTGATGTCATGCTCCATCAGGTTCGTGATTCCTGGATGATCCGTCAGTACATCCCTATACTCTGCCAACAACCCCTCCACTTCGGTTCGTTGTTCGCTTGGTAGCGTTGGTGACACGTCGACATCCTGTACGGTCTCTGTTCCCTGTGTAGATGGACATACCATCGGCATGTCTACGCCCAGATCAGCTTCTTCTGTATCATCAACTGTGTCCAGACTCTCATCAATAACTGCAGCACACACTACTGTCAGTACACCGTCATGTCTCTGTGCGTCTCTCTCTGTGTAAAGCTTCAACATATTAGCATGAAAAGTTCTGAGCTTCCCTTCTACATCAATCCTATAGTCTAATTCATTCAGCACCTGTTTAACCTCATATGGACCCTTCCATTGCAATAAAAGTTTATTGTGATTCACCGGAAGTAACACTAAGGCCTGATTTCCCACTACAAACTTACGATTCCTAGCCTTCCTGTTGTAGTACTTCCGGTATCTACCACTCGCTTTTCGCAACTGGTCCTGTGCCATCTTACATGTCTCTTCCATTCTCGTTTGTAAGTCTAACACATACTGGTATGTCGTCTTGACTTCTGCATCCCCGACATCTTTTGACCATAATTCTTTGAGAATGGACATCGGTCCTCTCACCTTCCTGCCGTACAATAACTGAAAAGGCGAGAAACCCAAACTCTCCTGAGGTACTTCTCTGTAAGCAAACAACATAGAGTTGATGAATTTGTCCCAATCTTTCGGTCTTTCTGCGCACATTCGTCGTAGCATCTGCTTCAGCGTTCCGTTAAATTTCTCCACGAGTCCATTACACATCGGATGGTATGGTGTTGTGGTCAACTGCTTCATTGATAGTAGTCGGCTGACTTCCTTCATCATCGCAGATGTAAACTGTGTTCCACAATCTGTTAACATTTCCTCTGGTACACCTAACCTGCTAAACATGTCTACAAGTGCCTCAGCTACACGTTCGGTTTCAATACTGGGTAAAGCAATCGCTTCAGGATACCTTGTAGCATAATCAACCATGGTTAAGATGTATCTATTCTTCCTATCCGTCATCGGTTCAATAGGTCCTACTATATCTACAGCTACCCTTTTAAAAGGAATATCAATAAAAGGCATATACCCCAACGGAACTTTCATTGTTTTTCCCTTGGAAATTGTCCTCTGACAAATGTCACATGACCTACAATATCTAGTTACGTCCATGCCAACCCCGGGCCAATAAAACTCTGATAAGACCCTATCCATGGTCTTCCTAATCCCCAGATGTCCTCCCATGAGAGAGTCATGTGCCAACTTAAGCACAGCTTCCCTACCCTCAGTTGGTACAACTAACTGATGCGACTTCCTCTCATCCTGAGAACTAAATTCCCGATACATTAAAGACCGCTTCAAGACAAATTTTACTGTCCCCGATCCCTTACATTTTCGTTCTTCCCCTGTGTTCGCTAAGCTCCTAAGTTTATCTAACCCTTTATCATTAGTCTGCTTTTCCGCAAATTCCTGGCTGGACATATCTAACACTGGACTAGGGACACCCAATTTACGATACGGTTTTTGTTTAGCCTGTGACCGTGTCTCTACAGCCTGTACCACTACATCATTAGACTCTGGATACTTTGCCCCTGCAATGTTCCCTAACACAACATCATACATTGCATTGTCTACGCATAACGCCTCTGTTCGCCCACTAAAGTACGGACAGTCAATCTCTACCATTGCTAGCGGAAAATATCTAACACTACCATCAATGTATCGACACGCTCTATCTTTCCCCAGAAACTGGTCTGATGCCACTAACTCACGTCTCACTACAACACAAGTACTTCCCGTATCACGCATCACCTCTACCGGTCTTCCATTCAATCTGCCGGCTTTGGACGGACAATTCCGATCACTTAAAGCTCCCAACTCTTCCCATGTATCATCTGTATCTGACACACAACAGTTACCTTCACCACGAGGAGGATAACCTCTACCTCTACCCCTAAGACGACTACGTGGCCTAAAGTTTCCTCTACCTCTAAACTCATAAAAGGTGTTATTCGGGCGTTCATCCGACACCATCGCTACCTTATCATTCCTCCGTCTACAGTCTTCTGCTCTGTGATTAGTCATCCCACAGTTATTACACTT
Organism: Archivesica marissinica; assembly: GCA_014843695.1. NCBI lineage: Eukaryota > Metazoa > Mollusca > Bivalvia > Venerida > Vesicomyidae > Archivesica > Archivesica marissinica. The sequence goes on from CM026388.1 coordinate 32,285,177, forward strand.
CCTATATGGTGCGACCTTCCTACTATAGTCTCTATTCTGCCGAGGAAATACAGGAGTAGGGTTCTTACTTCCATTAAAACCTTTACTATCTCGGGTTACTACATTCTGAGCACCACCTCTGACCTCTTAGAACAAATCTGCTTGTATAGCCATGTCATTGGACTGGGTAAACTGTTTCTCCTTGAGAAATACATACAACTCTCTACTACATATACCAAGCAACTGATCTCTGATCAAATAATCTGTCACCGCCTCATACGTCTGCTCTACATGTCCTAATTCTAGCCATCTATCTAAATAGTTCCTAGACCGCCTTAAAAACTGAACAAACGTTTCCCCTTTCTCCGGTTTAGCAAATTTAAACCTGGTTCGGAATCCTTCCTCGGTTAGCTCAAACCGTTTAAGTAATGCTACCTTAAGCTTATCATAGTCAAGAGAGTCATCAAATGGTAACCTGGAATACACATCTAGAGCTTTTCCCTTTAGTAATGCACTTAAATGCAGGGACCACTGATTTGGTTCCCAACCCTGACCTTGTGCGTAGCGTTCAAATCTCGACAAATAACTATCCATGTTATCCGTGTCTGCCTCAAAGGGAGGTAATTTTGGCCCTTTCACGTGACTAACACCCCCTGACTTCGATACACTAGGCTTACTGTCCTTAGCTAACTCTGCTAACTCTATGGCTCTCTGATGTTCCATACCAGCTACTTCTAAAGCTCTCTTATGTTCCTCATCTGCTCTAACTCGGTCGGCTTCTATTTTATCTTTCTCCATCTCTAGTTCTATTTCTAACTTATGTTTCTCTGCTGCTCTATCTAGCTCTATTCTCCGATTTTCTAATTCATACTTCTCCTTCTCAGCGTGCCTAGCTAATTCAAACTTCTCTCTCTCAGCTTGCCTAGCTAATTCAAGATTCTTATTTTCTAATTCTAACTTCTCCTTCTCAGCCTGTCTAGCTAATTCAAACTTCTCCTTCTCTAATTCTAACTTCTCCTTCTCAGCTTGTCTAGCTAATTCAAACTTCTCCTTCTCTAATTCTAACTTCTCCTTCTCAGCCTGTCTAGCTAATTCAAACTTCTCCTTCTCTAATTCTAACTTCTCCTTCTCAGCCTGTCTAGCTAATTCAAACTTCTCCTTCTCAGCCTGTCTCTCATTCAATCGGGCCAGTCTTTCTTTCTCTTGTTCCTCTGAAACAAACTTCCTAAGTTCATCATCTTTATACCCGAGCTCCTTTCCTAGGACTGCCAAATCCTTAAGGCTACTCATGTTTCTACACTGTCTACTACCCACTAATTACAATAACACTAACCCACCTTATTAACTCTAGGTTAAGGGTATACAAATCCCTTTACTCCACCCTATTTTATGAATACACAACACAGTACACACTAGTTACCCGTTGGTTACTCGCCCAATGCTGCTCTACACCTATTGCGCGGTCTCATTAATCACCCTATATTCTAGCATCGATGTCCCGCAATTAAACCACAACAATTATTATAGGTATACACATCTATAGATTAACCCACTATAAATATAGAACCCTCACTGTCTGTAAAGACAATGTGCTTTAAATACTTAGTCTCTCCAATAAATAGAGTCACAACATTCGTCAATAATTTCCACCTACACGCTGGTAGGGTTTACAACAGGTGGGACACCTTACAGGAGACGTTCGGCTATGAATATATAGCTCTCCGTAATATGTGATGTTATGCAGTCCGTCATACAAGATAACAAGGAACGACAACCCTCAGCACGTGCTTAACTACGCAACCTGGGAATCATCATTGGGTCTTCCTTAATATATTGAACTCACCCCAGGACACATTTCAGGTCAGTAGAGTTGTCTGTTCTGTCTTGTCTGCGACTGGAGCACACGTCTACAATATCAAAGTGTAAGCCGTTTAAGATAACCGAAATATTATAACTATCTGTGCAACATTAAAATAGAAGAGCCTTTACAAATAGGTAGTTAGTGTATTCTTCCCATAGATCGTACTCGACTGGATATCCCACTTCTGACACCATGACACAAGATGATCCAAGGGGGAGTACTCACTATGGTAGAATACTAAGACAATGTACAATATCTACAATTTATTTACATATAAATGAATGATGATGATGCAATAGGTAATGACTGAAACGTCATTTGGCGGCCTGAAAAGTTCACGTGTTCCGTTGTTAGTTCTTTGCCGGTTAGACACTTGTTGATTTAATCATTCGCGGAATATTTCAATGATGTAACGTTTTTTACATATATCTGGGTTGGTTCGCTCTTAAGCGTGTCGGGCCAACTTCCTATGCCGGTTTCCTGGTTGTCCGGTCACGTGGTAACTCCGGGTCGTTCCGGTCTGCAGTTCCACTGTTAGTTGCTTAGCCTGGTGGGTCTGTCGTCGCTCATCTGGCGATTACGTGGGTGACGTTCTTTGACGGCTATCCACACATTGGCAGTTCCCCAGCTGTTAGCATCTCACACTCCATGTTGCGTGCGGCTACAATTTTATAATAAGTACGTCATATTAAAGACGAACATCTAGTATGCATGTTCATTGGTATTCCATACCTGTGACTTAAACTAAGTCGGTTCCACCTGGTGTAGGCTCAGCTCCTATCTCATAGTGCCCTTCGCATCTAATTCACCAGTTTCCGCGTAAATACATACAGTTTCGTGACCTCTTATCAATTATGTGATTACATCGACAAAGTTCCATTATATCAATCAAGTTCCCTCATACATGAGTATATACATAATACGTCAATTGTACACTGTAAGCTGTGTACATAACACCTTAATTATTCACTGTACGCGGTGTATGGTTACATTAGTTCATAATGGACGGATGCCGTATAACGTATCGGACTGGCACCATTCATACATCAGCCGGACGATATCTCAGTGACATTCACATTTATACATCCATGACAATATAAAGTAACAATATAAAGTAATTACATTCAAAGTATGCAACATAGTAACATGCCTTTAGACTCCTTATTCCAATGGAACATGTTTCGCCATCGGGCGAACTATAGTTGTATAAATAACCACCTGGTTACTAATTTACAATGAATGAAACCCCGGTCAGTTCTACATAATGAACTTGTTTCGTAATCAAGTGAATGCAAACTGCATACCAAGTTCTATATACTGAACTTGTTTCGCACTCAAGTGAAAGTAAACTATATACTAAACCATTGCAATAATTTACTTGAATAGCTATAACGCAAAAGACACCACCTTCTGTAGGCTGGTGAAAACAGTCGAGATTCCTTGCACAATTTGGCTATAAATATACAGTGAGAATAGTAGCCAAATTGAGTTTAAAAAGAAATATCTATAAATTGCACTTACGTGATCAAATCCGCATTTCGCTCTGACCAAATCTCACAAACGTTTGCTCCACTCACGGTCAGTTCGTGTTGTCTCGTTTGAAGTGAATGGTAATATGTCAGGTCTCTTACTGTGTTAAATAGTTGTTCAGCCCATGCTAATCTCACAATTCACTAATCCCTGTGCTACCGTTATCATGTGATATGTAAAATAAACTAGTTTATAGAGGCCTGGTATATGGATTTATTACAATCGGTTACACAGAAATAAACCTTATTATGTTATCTCTGTCCGATATTATCCAGGAAACGCTTTAAATAGTTCCCCTATAACATCCAAGAAGATTGGATCCTCTTAGATCACTATACCTCCCCTTATACCTGGATCTTTGAAGATGTGTTTACCTTTATTGGAAAACCCCTTCTATAAAATGGGAAAATGAGGCCCCGATTTAGGGTTATAATAATGTGTTCATTAATACAAGAGTCATTTTGTGACAGTCTATATCCGATAACTTTAAATCAATTTCCCTCGTCTAATGTAGACTCTACTGGTATGGTGTGCCTGTATCCGATAAGTTTAAACCAATGTTCCTCGTCTAATGCAGGCTCTACTTGTATGGTGTGTATATATCTGAATACTTTAAACTAATTTCACTCCTCTATTGTAGGCTCTACTGATATGGTAAAGTATATATCTGATACGTTAATGTGTCATCTTGTTAAACTGTACTGATATTGCATGTATGTGTTCGTTAAATCAATCAGTCTGTTTGTTTTGCAGGATGACACAAAGCTCGTTAATCAAGTACCTGTTTCTGGTGCTGTTCTCCTCAATAGCTCTATTGTCATATACCGCCTACTACTGGTTCCCGGCACATCCACATGACCTGGAGATAAAATCAATGTTGAGTTCGACCAATCAGAGTCCTGGTAAGATATTAGTTTCGAGTATTGATTTGTTTCGATTGTTTTATGTGTTTTGAGGTCAGCGCCAACAGCATAGGCGAATATACAGTTAATAGTAGAAGTACCGTAAAGCCATTCTAAACAGATCGTCCCCGGACCAGAGGTCGCACCAACAGCATAGGCGAATATACAGTTAATAGTAGTAGTACCGTAAAGCCACTCTAAACAGATCGTCCCCGGACCAGAGGTCGCGCCAACAGCTTAGGCGACTATACAGTTAATAGTAGTACCGTAAAGCCACTCTAAACAGATCGTCCCCGGACCAGAGGTCGCACCAACAGCTTAGGCGACAATATAGTTACTAGTAGTACCGTAAAGCCACTCTAAACAGATCGTCCCCGGACCAGAGGTCGCACCAACAGCTTAGGCGACTATACAGTTAATAGTAGTACCCTCTAAACAGATCGTCCCCGGACCAGAGGTCGCACCAATAGTAGTACCCTCTAAACAGATCGTCCCCGGACCAGAGGTCGCACCAACAGCATAGGCGATATACAGTTAATAGTAGTAGTACCGTAATGCCCTCTAAACAGATCGTCCCCGGACCAGAGGTCGCGCCAACAGTAGTACCTTCTAAACAGATCGTCCCCGGACCAGAGGTCGCACCAACAGTAGTACCCTCTAAACAGATCGTCCCCGACCAGAGGTCGCACCAACAGTAGTACCCTCTAAACAGATCGTCCCCGACCAGAGGTCGCACCAACAGTACCTCTAAACAGATCGTCCCCGGACCAGAGGTCGCACCAATAGTAGTACCCTCTAAACAGATCGTCCCCGGACCAGAGGTCGCACCAACAGTACCTCTAAACAGATCGTCCCGGACCAGAGGTCGCACCAACAGTAGTACCCTCTAAACAGATCGTCCCCGGACCAGAGGTCGCACCAACAGTAGTACCCTCTAAACAGATCGTCCCCGGACCAGAGGTCGCACCAACAGTAGTACCCTCTAAACAGATCGTCCCGGACCAGAGGTCGCACCAACAGTAGTACCCTCTAAACAGATCGTCCCCGGACCAGAGGTCGCACCAACAGTAGTACCCTCTAAACAGATCGTCCCCGGACCAGAGGTCGCACCAACAGTAGTACCCTCTAAACAGATCGTCCCCGGACCAGAGGTCGCACCAACAGTAGTACCCTCTAAACAGATCGTCGCACCAACAGTAGTACCCTCTAAACAGATCGTCCCCGGACCAGAGGTCGCACCAACAGTAGTACCCTCTAAACAGATCGTCCCCGGACGAGAGGTCGCACCAACAGTAGTACCCTCTAAACAGATCGTCCCCGGACCAGAGGTCGCACCAACAGTAGTACCCTCTAAACAGATCGTCCCCGGACCAGAGGTAAAGTTCGGTTTGGAGGGATTTCCGATTTAGGGTGGAGGGTTTCATAGTTGGATATATTTCTCATAAGTTAACTCTGAAATGCCTAGCTATATGCTGAGACATGTTTATAGTTGACAGTTAGTGGTAAAGAATTGATTATTTTTAAGTGTACAGTATAATATTCTGTCAGATAAACATTGTGCACAATATATTTATATATATATAGCTGGTGTCGGCAAATATTCTTCAAATTATATGTATTATATGCCATTTGAAAAATCCTAAAATGCACTAAACGTAGGTTTGCGTAACTGGTCCATTATACTTCGACATTTTCTAACACCACTCTGATCACCTGAGACTTTATCATTTGCCTCATACCAAGTACTTAATCTACAGTTCAAAATGGAACAATATTTTTGTACATAGCCGGGGCAAGTGAACTACAGTCTACATCCGCTATGTCGAATTCCGTCGGACCGAACAAAATACTTCGACATAACCGAAGATTGACTTAACGAAATTCTATATAAACGGAGCCAGTTCTATGTAACATGGTAGTGTCTGAAACGGGACTTTGATTCGACTTAGAGATAATCGGAGAATTCGACATAACCGGCTTTGACATAACGGATGTAGACTGTTTAATTGATCCACTGTTGGATTCGAACATACAGCGATGAGGTCATTGAACAAAACCACTCGACCATAACCGTGGGGTCGCCTCCCATTGTCCACTTCTTATCACATTGTACATCGATTACAATCTCCGGCAATTATATTTGAAATTGCAAACTCAAAACATTAAAATAAATTATAATGTATATATCATTCATTAGGCCCCTCTTGGAGTACGCTGATGTTGTCTGGGAAAACTGTACGAACAAGATCAAATGCGACATCGAATCCGTTCAATTAGAAGCAGCTAGCATTATCACAGGTGCTACTAAATACTGTAACACCGACAGACTCTATACCGATCTTAGCTGGGATACTTTAGCTGAAAGGCGACTCAAGCATCGCCTTGTCTTACTTTATAAGATGAAAAATGGACTTTCACCCGCCTACCTGTCAAATCTAATTCCACCCCAGCCAAATCAGCCATATGCCTTACGATCACTTACAGCTATACCCAATATTCACTGCAAAACTCAATCGCATGCTTCTTCTTTTCTGCCTCTAACTATTCGCCAGTGGAATATACTTCCACAAGAACTTAAAAATGCCTCAACAATAGGAGAATTTAAAAGCAAGCTGAATACTAGGGCTAAACAAAAGAAAACAATTTACAACATTGCAATAGGAAAAACCAAGTATATCAAGCACGCTGTCGCTTGGGGTGCAGTGCGCTAAGCTTCGATCTTCACACAAGAAATATTGTTCCTTCTCCTCTGTGCATATGCGGCATTGTAGAGACTACATTCCACTTCCTGTTTCAATGTCCAAGATACCATGCATTGCGCCAACACTATCTTCACGATCTCCCATGTGCACATACGTTAAATAATCTACTGTACGGTGATGACCGACTTACATTCGAAGTCAATAAACACATCTTCCTACGAGTTCAAGGCTTCATAGCAGCAACTAAGCGCTTCGAGATCTAGTCATTTACCATCAAATGTCCGACCCCCTATCTATGCAGCGTGTGAGACAGTACCTAGTATGTTCTACTAATGTTATAAACTAACACTAATTAATGCATTGAATCAGGATAACAATTAGTCACCGTGTGCATTAAAATTCAGTATCAGGTTTGAACTATATAGAATTAAACCTATCCAATGCTCAAAGAATACCTACCATACACTGGCTCTAATGTGTTAAATTTATATGTTTGCAAACTCCACTATGGAAAGGAATTTGTATAAGCATTTTAATATGCTTGTTTTCCAATCCAAATTATTTCTCTTGTAACACTTTATTCTTATATATGTTATTTTCTGAATAAAATATGTTTAAACTAAAATAAATTAGATTTTATTTCCGAAAAATGCCCTAAGCTAATAAAAGTAAAAGTAAAGTGTTTGGATTAAACATATTTATTCGACATTATATAACATCATTTACTACAAATAATTATGTACACAATAAATACAAGTGGATTGAAATGAAAGCTAAACTCTTATTGCACAACGAATACACGTGGATTGAAATGAAAGCTAAACGCTTATTGAATTTTTTCCAATGCATACTAGAAATCGGTCCATGGTATGGCGATATTTATGTATATATGTTTGAAGAAAGTACACATATAAACGTAAGAATAGTAAGCTCGAATAATCCCAAACAATACACACATACGGGTACGTAGTGCAGTGGTAAACACGGTGGACTGGGAATCCATGGATCGCATGTTCGATCCCCACCGTCTGACCGATGCTTTACACCGTACACACAAATCAACGAGACACACACGCTTAATAGCTGATAACAAGCAGTCAGAGGCCTACAAGGATAGGACTCGGGTAGTTCTGATGATCATAAGAGGTGAATCATAAGTCACATAAAACAAAAACATTTAACTATTGTATTATTTCCTTCACATGTTTATGTTTCAAACACTTAATTATAGTTGCCTCAAACACTGAGTATTTCAACTAATAAACAAACGTCATGTACGCGGTTTGTTGGCATAACAAAATAATGTAAATAGAGTGGACATTCACGCATAATGCAACTAGTGTATCCTGCATAACACGATTTATTGTACATATTTATCGTTATATCTCACATTTGTGCCTATGCATATTTATATCTAGGCTAATCTTAGTTAAATTATCTCTAAACGAAAGTATCGCCCGTTTAGTATTGACTCCAATGACAAACACACGCCAATTTAGGGGCGTGGATGACCGCTATATGAAATACTACTTTCACGTTTGAAAAGTTTGTAGACCACAAAAGCACTGTTTATTGGTTCAATGTTAGTGTTCGAATGTATTTAGAAGAATTTGTAGTAGCAATGCATTTATACGTGAACGATGCATTGTATTTGCTTTTTGCGATGTAATGTCGCTTTAAGTTTATATAAATACACTTAATATACGTGTTACCCTGTGTATTTTTGTGTGTGTTTTACGATTATTTATCGTCGCTACCGGTTGCCCATATGAGCGACGCCTCATGAAGAGATTGGTCATTTTAGATTGTTGGAGGATAATACAATGATACAGACAGAGACCCTTAATATATGCTTTAATCACTGGTCGCTATACTTTTCAGTTACTATATTGTTGGGAAGGGCCGTAACTAATGTTGCTAGAACTTGTGGCATGACCCTTTTGCCTTTATTTAATTTGTCATGTTTTGTATTCACATGTATATGGCCCTCCATGAAAGGGCCGTAACTAATGTTGCTAGAACTTGTGGCCTAACCCGTTTGCCTTTATTTAATTTGTCATGTTTTGTATTCACATGTATATGTAAAACGAATCGATCAATAAAATGTGATTAAACTAAACTAAACAGAGACCCATTCCAGATTCTCCTCTTAAAGTCCCATCTGAAAGACTGTTAATTTTATTAGGGTCAGACGGAGGGATCGAACATTCGATCCCTGGATTCCCAGTCCATCGTCTTATGCACTGGACCACATATCCGTCTGTGTCTATTGTTTTGGAATATTCGACATCTATGTATAGTACCGACGATGGATAAACTACATTACACGAGCATGTGGGACGATGCAGCTATAGATATTTTGGGCGGGTGAATAATGAGAGACGTCTCTAATTTTCTAGTACCTCCCTTGGCAGATAAAGTCTAATTTATTCCAAAATGTGAATAGGTCCTTTTCGTTAGAATCCATTGTTCCCTAACCAGATGTTGCGGTATGATAAATGTGATTTTATCAAAATCGAGTTAATTAACTGATAACATTCTTTTACAAATAACTACCCATTGCATAATTATACTGTTATGAGATTTGTTGAGATGTAGTAATTTAATACTCATAAGAATCGATAGTGGAATAAAATTGCTAGCATGTTGTGCAAAGGAATACATGATAAAAACAGAGGAAAACATTTAATAGGACCTATCTACTTTTAGGGAGTATTCAAGGACAGTAACGTGGAGGTCGTGATAGCGCAGTGGATGCGCGTTCGCTTCAGGTGCGAAAGGTCCGGAGTTCGAGCCCCACTGGAGCCGTTACGATTGTGCCCTTAGGAAAGGCATTTAAATTCCACATTGCCTCTTCTCGTGGCGATGGATTCCATCAGGAATGAGGTCTCAAGAGTGATTTATATAAGTTGAAATAACTTGTTTCGCAATCTAGCTAAAATAAATTTGTATAAACAAAGGGCAGTAACTGACCGATGTATCTCATTAACACCATAACTCATTAGAGAGTAGTATTCGAATTATTTGGGGAGAGTCGTAACGCATGTTGTTAAAACTTGTGGTACAACCCATATATCCTCTAGTGTCCTCAAATCGTGATACCTACGTTTTCGTTACCCCGTAAGTATTTACAATACTGCACGCGATCGGTGTTTTCTGACATCACCAATCAGAAATAGATAGTGTCAAAGGTCATTTTCCATATTTGGCAAAAATGCGCCTTATAATCCTTGGAGGCGTAAGTAATCGGTTATTTCATAATGCAATATTGCATCACCATTTGTCCATTTGATTTACTGCAAAATATTGACCATACTCAGTTTTGTTTTGCGTCGTCTGATTTGTTTACCTACCTGTCATTTAATGTGAAGGTCAAAATAGACTGGGTTACAATTTTAATTAGTGTAAGGGGGGACAGTTTTGGAGACTTCTCTTATATTGTTTTGAGTTCCATACAGTGGTTTACTATCATCGTCAACTAAACGATGTGTCCTGTTGTGTAGTGTACTTAAAGGAATAGTTTTTAATTTTGTTTTAGGTTTATGGTAGTCCACCACCTACAAAGCGAAAGCATAGGCAATATTCATCAACAGCCCTTACAAATGGGCACAGTGTGACCATTGGACCCACCACATTTACTGTTCAAACGTCAGGTTTAAAAGATTAGGTGATGAATTCAGGTGTCCACATTGTGAAAATGCTTGTTAAACTGTGAAAGTGTTCACTGTGAAAAGAAATATTCATCAAAATAATAGAAATTATCATTATGCTGCATAAAACCTGTTCGTTTTATATTTACACCCATTCGATGCTACGCAAAATAGATTTTCTGAAAGGTCACGAAAACTCCGATACAAGTCACCACAGATGTCGGTTTCGGGTCATGGTAAAAATGACAGCGCCCGTTGTTATTTACGTAGTCATATTCATTTCTAATTCTTTGGAATAAAAGAGGAACGTTACTTTATTTACATCATACCTTTAGAAACTATGTAGTTTAAAGATTCGTTTTGTTGAATGACGATCATTTCTTATCATAACGGAAACCGGAAACTCGAGGGTACATGCTTGTGCAAACAATGCCACGAATCGTATATCATAAATAATGTATGCATGTGTTCGTTTGTTCATTTCTTTATTTGTTTTGCATTGTACATTGAATATTTTATATTGCAATAAAATATGATTAAACTAAATTATTCGAAATGTAAATATATCATTTATTATAGGAATGCACATATGGTTTTATCTTTATGTTATAGTCGCTGATGTAATAGAGGGAGCTCAACAAGATAGTACAAACGAAACACAACGAGATAGGACAAAAGCACTACAACGAGATAGGACAAAAGCAATACAAGGATATAGGACAACCGAAACACAACGAGATAGGACAAAAGCAATACAACGAGATAGGACAAAAGCAATACAAGGATATATGACAAAAGAAACACAACAAGATAGGAATTTACACATTAGGGAGTTATGTAAATCACATAGCTTAGATAAACAAGACGGTACTAACGTAATGGTGTCCTTTCCCTATTCTAGCAAGTATAACCTTGCCTGTAAACTTGTACTCAAAGCTGGCTCCACTTTAATGTTGCAGGTATTCAACATACTAAACAATGATGAAGCGAAAGACTACATTTTCAATATGGCTAGAAAGCTCATACATTCTCGCAGAGCTTCACATAAGACGAAAACGCTTACATTACAATCAATGAAAAATTATACAGTATTAATAATTGGTAGAAATCCATATTCCCGTATTTTTTCGGTATATATTGACAAACTTTACCTTCCAAATCAATTATCCTTGGCAAAATATGTTATTCGTACTACAGAACGGAAACTATTCGACAATAAAACAACCAAGAACAATGCGTGTCATATAACATTTAAACAGTTTCTTGATTATATCTTGGAAAGCGGTCATCATCGTATTTTACTTAGACACTATAAGCCCATTGTATCAGAGAAACTTTTCTCACTTGTCTGCAACCTTGACAATACCCTTATTGTAAAGATGGAGAGCTTTTCTGAAGATATAGAATACGCGCTCAAATTGGTCGGTGTTGAGAACAGAGAGTTTAATCTCATATATAATGCAATGCACAAGAAAAGGAGTGAGTCTACTATTCCAGGCATTGTGAAATCAGTATACGCAAAAATGAAAACATTGTCGTTGAATCTCGCGGTAAATTCGTCAGATTGTTCATCATGGGCGGGCGTAGCGAATCGATTATGGAGATCATTTCAGATTCAGGGCTATATTCACGAACATTCAGATTTTCCGTCTGAGAAATATTTCAATAAAGCTGATTACGCCAATGCCAAATATTTAATCAACTTAGTACTTGCTGCCATCAAGCACAGACCGCTTATACACCTTGACGCAGTGAAGCAGCGGAAAAAAGCAATGATGCACGCCTATTCAGAAGTAGGTGCAGATTATCTGGCTAGGATAAAACAGCATTATGCCTTTGATTTTAAATTTTTCAATTATAGCCAAGATTTAGAACGTGATTAGTTAAGTTTATACAACAAATACCTCGAATACGAAAGAATTTCGTAGAAACATTAATGCAATAACTCAATATACAGCATTCCATATGGAATCCATCGCCATGACAGAGGAAAGGAAAGTGACACTTATGACAATATCTGATGTTCATAAGAGGTGACTCATAAGTCGCAAATGGCAGACATAAAACAAAACATTTAGCCATTGTATTATTTCCTTCACATGTGTATGCTTCCAAACACTTAAAGTGACATTACATCTCAAACGGTAAATAAAATGCATTTTGTTCACGTATAAATGCGTTGCTACTACAAAGTCTTCCGAATGCATTCAAACACTAACATTGAATCAATAACCAGTATTCGAAAGTATGCTTGTGGGTTGCGGAGACAGACTGTCTGGGGGTGAGAGAATCCTGTCTGGGGGGTGGTGAGTGAATCCTGTATATGTGTTTTCAGGGGACCCTGTATGAGGGGGGTGACGTCCTTGTAACTGAATACTGAATATTATTCATCTTCAACATGCAAGTTTCCCCTTAAACTAAACCATTTCTGTGTAAATCGCATAGGTAAATGGGTTTTGAAATCGAAAGTATCGAATCGGTTTGCATTGGTGAGAATAGATGGTTCAAACCACTGCGCCAATCGGACAGCCATAACAGTTCGCTTTGGTCAGGGAAACCCATCTTGGAAAGGGCAAGAAATCCTGTCTGAGGGTGGTAACGGAATCCTATCTGGGGTTGGTCAGGGAATCATATCTAAGGGTGGTCAAGGAATCATGTATTTGGGTTAGTCAAGGAATCGTGTATGGGGGTAGTCATGGAATCATGTCTGGTGGTGGTCAATGACTCATGTCTGGGGTGGTCACTGAATCCTGTCTGAGGGAATCCTGAATGAGGGGTCAGTTTGTGGGTTGCGAGGGAATCATTATTTTGCAATAAATCGAAATTTTCAACAGTTTACGAGTGTCATTATAACTGGAATTTATCCAACTTTAGCATGTCATCATGTCATATATCTACAACAGCTGTGTCTTATGGATGTATTTCTACTCAATATACTACTTTTGAAGCATGTATGCAAGTCATATATCTACGACATATGTGTCCTTTGGATGCATTTCTAGTAGGGATGTCAACGAATATTCAAATATTCGAATATTCTCTCGGACGTCCGAATATCCGAATACTATTCCAGTGTTCGAATATTTGGGGAAAATATTATATTTGCAAAAATGAAATAAACTGTCATAAATCAGATACTTTATTTTCTTTTGAAACCATCATCATATCTCCTGCCTATTGTATATATATATTGAAAAGTACTATGCATGTTTTTTCTTTCGTTCTAGTTCCTTTCAGTATACTGCTGTTAAATTATATGTAAAATGTTAGAATAAACAATGTTTAAACCAATGTACAGTGGCCGACAACAATAACTGAATGAGTAGCGTCATATTTCCATGAACTTACGAATTCTATCAAATATTCGAATATTCGAATAACTTCCCGACCGAATATTCGAATACCGAAATCGCTATTCGTTGCCATTTCTAATTTCTAGTCAATATACTAGTTTTGAAGCATGTATACAAGTTATAGATCTACAACATCTGTGTCCTATGAATACATTTCTAGTCAATATACTACTTTTGAAGCATGTATACAAGTCATAGATCTACAGCATCTGTGTCCTATGGATGCATTTCTAGTCATTATACTAGTTTTCAAGCATGTATACAAGTCATATATCTAATCTGTGTCCTATGGATGCATTTCTAGTCAATATACTAGTTTTGAAGCATGTATACAAGTTATAGATCTAAAACATCTGTGTCCTATGGATGCATTGCTAGTCAATATACTAGTTTTGAAGCATGTATACAAGTTATAGATCTAAAACATTTGTGTCATATGGATGCATTTCTAGTCAATATACTAGTTTTGAAGCATGTATACAAGTTATAGATCTAAAACATCTGTGTCCTATGGATGCATTGCTAGTCAATATACTAGTTTTGAAGCATGTATACAAGTTAAAGATCTACAGCAACTGTGTCCTATGGATACAATTCTAGATAATATGCGTGTTGTTGTTGTTGTTTAGCAAGTTTACATATTGTGCATTATCATTGTTTTGTTTCTTTTATTGTTTTATTAAATAGAATGTGGAATCCTTGAACGTTTCCTATTGGTTGTTTACTGTTTAACACATGAGCATTCTATATTACATATGACTTAGCCCTTTCTTTTAGTTCAGGCGGCCGATGGCTCCCAGAGGCTTAACACAATGTTATGGGTTATGGGCTGAATTGGCAAAATGTAATAAAAACTGTTTGTGATTGGATGCATTTGATAAATGTAATTGAAACTCTTTGCGATTTGTTGTATTTTCATAATTATTCTTGTAATTTGCTGCTGTAATTGCTGTTAATATATCTAAACTGTTTGTGATTTGCTGCATTCACAGAATGTAATCAATAATGTGTCTGATGGGCTTCATTTACAGAATGTAATTGATAATGTTTCTGATGTAAAATTATGGTTATGTAGAAGTACAACAGTTTAAGGTCAGATAGGATTTATTGTAATATCTAGTAAACCTTATTGATTCAACACCCACCTGCGATATATTATATTTCCAAACCTACTAGTGTTATAGCAATAATAAATTTTGTAATTTATTTCACGCCTTCCAATGAAATATAGAAATCTATCAGTGAAATAAAATGTGTTATTCCACATATTGAAAGCAGTGGAATACCAGATTTTATTTCTCATTGTTTTGCACGTTTGGTACCTAGCCGCTGCATGTTGAAATATTGTCAACGCTAGCGTCTTCGGGTTCAATCTCTTGTGACGTAATTTATGGTAGAGTAAATGCTACGTTCTAACGCCAATCAAAAAGAAACATCTTAGCCTAAAAATAAACAAAAATGTGTTCGTTTAAGTGAATGATAGAATGATATATTATCCATGCACACAGAAAGCTATTATTATCACTTGTGGCCAGCGCCACTCGAGATAATGATGCTTTCGATGTTCGGTGACATATATTTCACTGAAGCAAATACATATTTTCTTAATATATGTTCCTCATGTGACAGTGACATGCGTGTGTTCTAGATACTGAAACCGATGATAAACCTATTTGTACTTATGAATGAATGTATTTAGAATAAACATGATACAAAAGTAATTGTAATTGAGGTTTGCAAATTCAATTGTAATGTCATGCATTACATGAGACAAAAGTAACTGTAATTTGATCATCGTCTGCGACAATATTTGCTGTAAAGATTAATGGTGTATAAACTATTCGAATTATGTGATGATGGTAAAATGATGTCAAACGTCTGATTCCGTTCTGCAGAAGATACATCAACCATCATTTTAATGATATGGCTACAACCACCACACAATGTTAAACCAACGTATCTACATGTGGCAGCTGGTTTCTGGAGCTATATACGACAGAGTTGTAGGGGTGTTGCTAATGTACACATTGTCTTTGACAGATACATAGCAAATAGTCTTAAGTCTCAAACACGTCGAACACGAGGTGATGATATTTCTAACAATACACCAGTCCCAATGTAATACAATATGGCCATTCCAGAGTGGAAAAGGGTAATAACTAACAGCAAAAGTGAGATAACAAAGTTAGACACAAAGCACTTGACACAAAACTGTCATAAAATGCTTGAAACTGGTAAAGAAGTGCTTGAAACTAGTAAAGAAGTGCTTGAAACTGGTAAAGAAGTGCTTGAAACTAGTAAAGAAGTGCTTGGAGCTGGTAAAGAAGTGCTTGAACTTGTAAAGAAGTGCTTGAAACTGGTAAAGAAGTGCTTGAAACTAGTAAAGAAGTGCTTGAAACTGGTAAAGAAGTGCTTGAAACTAGTAAAGAAGTGCTTGAAACTGGTAAAGAAGTCTTTGAAACTAGTTAAGAAGCTTATGTCTATGGTGGAATGGAAGAATACAATTTAAAATACCACCCATAACCCTTAAATTTGACCATTTTAATCGATATATTTGCATAATATTCTTAAATGATACAAGAATTTCTTTGAACAATGGCATCAAATCCAATTGACGATGTACATTCTTAAATCACAAAATGTAGGCTTCTGGACCATTTATAGTCCTTTAAGTGGACTATCAATTCATGGCGGCCATTTTGGACGCCAGATTGGATTTCTCCGAACGCAACAATGTATGCCAATTTATGCCGCATGTTTGACAAACTTCAGACATTTACAAACATTTTGGTATATAACTCGTTTTGTTAGATGACCGGATAAGGTTGAACATTTCATATAGCCTGATAGTCACCTAACCATTATTCTGCTATTTGTTATACCGATATTTGCTACCAATACATTGCTTTTTCCGATATTTGCTACCAATACATTGCGTATTCCGATATTTGCTATCAATACATTGCGTATACCGATATTTGCTACCAATACATTCCTTGTTCCGATATTTGCTACTAATACATTGCTTATACCGATATATGCTACCAATACATTGCTTATACCGATATTTGCTACTAAAACATGGCTTATACCGATATTTGTTACCAATACATTGCGTATACCGATATATGCTACCAATACATTGCTTATACATATATTTGATACCAATACATTGCGTATACCGATATTTGCTACCAATACATTGCTTATTCCGATATTTGCTACCAATACATTGCTAATTCCGATATTTGCTACCAATACATTGCTTATACCGATATTTACTACCAATACATTGCTTATTCCGATATTTGCTACGAATACATTGCGTATACCGATATTTGCTACCAATACATTGCTTATACCGATATTTACTACCAATACATTGTGCATACCGATATTTGCTACAAATACCTTGCTTATTCTGATATTTGCTACCATTATATTGCTTATTCTGATATTTGCTACAAATACATTGTGCATACCGATATTTGCTACAAATACCTTGCTTATACTGATATTTGCTACCAATATATTGCTTATTCTGATATTTGCTACCAATACATTGTGAATACCGATATTTGCTACAAATACCTTGCTTATTCCGACATTTGCTACCAATACATTGCTTATTCCGATATTTACTACAAATACATTGCTTATTCCGATATATACTACAAATATATTGCTTATTCCGATATTTGCTACCAATACATAGCTTATACCGATATTTGATACCAATTCATGACTTATTCCAATAGTTGCTACCAATACATTGCTTATTCAGATCTTTACTACCAATACATTGCTTATACCGATATTTGATACCAATACATTGCATCTACAGATATTTACTACCAATATATTGCATCTAACGATATGTACTACCAATATATTGCTTATACCGATATTTGCTACCAATACATTGCATCTACCGATATTTATTACCAATAAATTGCTTATACCGATATTTACTACAAATACATTGCATCTACCGATATTTACTACCAATACGTTGCTTATACCGATATTTGCTACCAATACATTGCGTATACCGATATTTACTAACAATACATGGCGTATACCGATATTTATTAACAATACATGGCGTATTCCGATATTTACTATCAATACATTGCGTATACTGATATTTACTAACAATACATTGCTTATTCTGATATTTGCTACCAATACATGGCGTGTATCGATATTTTCTACCAATACATCGCTTATACTGATATTTGCTACCAATACATGGCTTATTCCGATATTGTCTACCAATACCTGGCGTATATCGATATTTGCTACCAATACAAGGCGTATGCCGATATTTGCTACCAATACATGGCTTATTCCGATATTGTCTACCAATACCTGGCGTATATCGATATTTGCTACCAATACAAGGCGGATACCGATATTTGCTACCAATACATGGCTTATTCCGATATTTGCTACCAATACAAGGCGTATATCGATATTTGCTACCAATACAAGGCGTATATCGATATTTGCTACCAATACAAGGCGTATATCGATATTTGCTACCAATACAAGGCGTATATCGATATTTGCTACCAATACAAGGCGCATACCGATATTTGCTACCAATACAAGGCGTATATCGATATTTGCTACCAATACAAAGCGTATACCGATATTTGCTACCAATACAAGGCGTTTACCGATATTTGCTACCAATACAAGGCGTATACCGATATTTGCTACCAATACAAGGCGTATACCGATATTTGCTACCAATACAATGCGTATATCGATATTTGCTACCAATACACGGCGTATACCGATATTTGCTACCAATACAAGGCGTATACCGATATTTGCTACCAATACAAGGCGGATACCGATATTTGCTACCAATACAATGCGTATACCGATATTTGCTACCAATACAAGGCTTTACCGATATTTGCTACCAATACAAGGCGTATGCCGATATTTGCTACCAATACAAGGCGTATACCCATAGTTGCTACAAATAAATTGCTTATTTCTAGATGTGTGTGTTTTACATTTATTTATCGTCGCTACCTTTTGCCCATATGAGAGACGCCTCCTGAAGAGATTAGTCATTTTAGATTTTCTGGAAGATAGTGCAATGACACACACAGATACCCATTCCAGAATCTCCTCTGGTTCTTTTACGTGCACGGAGTAAAGTACCGACACGAGACCTCGGAATAACGTCCCATCTAGATGTATTTGTCTTGGTTGGTTTTCATATACATTATTAATGCATTGCTTTGCAAATGGTTTGTTTCATGATCTATACGTGAAGAGAAAATAATTGTTTGTTTAGTAATACTAAATGCATATAACAATTTATCCCCAAGGATTGTGGCAACAAACCCCGAGGTGGGGCACAAAGTCTAACTTCATATTGAATAGGTTTTACCATATGTATAAATATTCTGATAAAAAAACATATATGGTCAGTTATTAGGTTGTATGTGAATGTGATATTAGTTTTGGGAAGTTTAAAAAAGGTTAGTGAATATGAGCTGTAGTTAGTGCAATTAGTAACCTTTTGTAATTGTAGCCCCGCCCTCCCCATAGTTGCCAAATAGTTTAGTTTTAATCTTCATTATTATCCCATATATGCATATATACAACTAATAAAATATGACATGAACAATATACAACTAATAAAACATGACATGAACAATATACAACTAATAAAACATGACATGAGCAATAAACAACAGTATATGACATGAACAGTATACAACAGTACACAGCCATTCATTACAATTGAATTACAGGAGACATAATATAGTGTAGTTTAAACATATTTTATTTCCCAATCTAATACATATTGAACAATGCATACATCACACATATCAAAATACAGAATAGGGAATAGAATGAAAGACAGATGCTTATATAATTCTTCTAATTTAGCATATCATAAGCCATACAAACATGATCACATTGTTATAATACGTAACCTCATTTAAAACGCAACATTTTAGAATTTTATTTTCTATGTACATACTATTGCAAATATTTTTCTAGTGATACACTTTAACTGTGAATTATTACATGAAACTGTGAGATATGGATTATTTTAGGTGATTGTCTGGTACATAGACTGGCTTAATGAAATTAATAATTATATGCCTTGAAATTCAATGTTGATTATTAAATATTATTATGTATATGGTTGCGTTTCTGTTGTGTTTAAGTATATTACAAATTGAAGACAGGAAAGGGGATAGAGAAATTAAACCGTAATATATACAGGTTCAATCTGAGGAGTAGTAGCTAATTGTCACAAATTTACAAACATCTTTTATTCTAAAAATAATATGAACTCTGTGGAAAGGCCAGGGAATCCTGTCTGTGGGTGTTAAGGTTTCATGGATGCAACTTCAGTGTCCTATGTTTGCATCTGTGTTCTATGGATACATTTCTATTCAATATACTAGTTTTGAAGCATGTATACAGGTCATAGATCTAAAACATCTGTGTTCTATGGATACATGTCTATTCAATATACTAGTTTTGAAGCATGTATACAAGTTATAGATCTACAACATATGTGTCCTATGAATACATTTCTAGTCAATATACTACTTTTGAAGCATGTATAAAAGTCATAGAGCTACAACATATGTGTCCTATGGATACATTTCTAGTCAATATACTAGTTTTCAAGCATGTATACAGGTCATAGATCTAACACATCTGTGTTCTATGGATACATTTCTATTCAATATACTAGTTTTGAAGCATGTATACAAGTTATAGATCTACAACATATGTGTCCTATGGATGCATTGCTAGTCAATATACTAGATTTGAAGCATGTATACAAGTCATAGAGCTACAGCATCTGTGTCCTATGGATGCATTTCTAGTCAATATACCAGTTTTGAAGCATGTATACAAGTTATAGATCTAAAACATCTGTGTCCTATGGATGCATTGCTAGTCAATATACTAGATTTGAAGCATGTATACAAGTCATAGAGCTACAGCATCTGTGTCCTATGGATGCATTTCTAGTCAATATACTAGTTTTGAAGCATGTATACAAGTTAAAGATCTACAGCATCTGTGTCCTATGGATACAATTCTAGATAATATGCGTGTTGTTGTTGTTTAGCAAGTTTACCTATTGTGCATTATCATTGTTTTGTTTCTTTTATTGTTTTATTAAATAGAATGTGGAATCCTTGAACGTTTCCTATTGGTTGTTTACTGTTTAACACATGAGCATTCTATATTACATATGACTTAGCCCTTTCTTTTAGTTCAGGCGGCCGATGGCTCCCAGAGGCTTAACACAATGTTATGGTTTATGGGCTGAATTGGCAAAATGTAATATAAACTGTTTGTGATTGGATGCATTTGATAAATGTAATTGAAACTCTTTGCGATTTGTTGTATTTTCATAATTATTCTTGTAATTTGCTGCTGTAATTGCTGTTAATATATCTAAACTGTTTGTGATTGGCTGCATTCACAGAATGTAATCAATAATGTGTCTGATGGGCTTCATTTACAGAATGTAATTGATAATGTTTCTGATGTAACAGTATGGTTATGTAGAAGTACAACAGTTTACCGTCAGATAGGATTTATTGTAATATCTAGTAAACCTTATTGATTCAACACCCACCTGCGATATATTATATTTCCAAACCTACTAGTGTTATAGCAATAATAAATTTTGTAATTTATTTCACGCCTTCCAATGAAATATAGAAATCTATCAGTGAAATAAAATTTGTTATTCCACATATTGAAAGCAGTGGAATACCAGATTTTATTTCTCACTGGTTCGCACGTTTGGTACCTAGCCGCTGCATGTTGAAATATTGTCAACGCGAGCGTCTTCGGGTTCAATCTCTTGTGAAGTAATTTATGGTAGAGTAAATGCTACGTTCTAACGACAATCAAAAATAAACATTCTAGCCTAAGATAAAACAAAAATGTGTTATTTTAAGTGAATGATAGAATAATATATTACCCATGCACACAGAAAGCTATTATTACATATATTTCACTGAAGCAAATACATATTCTATTAATATATGTTCGTCATGTGACAGTGACATGCGTGTGTTCTAGATACTGAAACCGATGATATACCTATGTTTACTTATGAATATATGTATTTAGAATAAACATGATACAAAAGTAACTGTAATTTGGTTTTGCCAAATGCAATTGTAATGATATGCATTACACGAGACAAATGTAATTGTAATTGAGGTTTTGCAAAGGAATGTGTAATGTAATGCAATAAAATGCAATGTAGCTGATTCCAGATCTGCACATGAGCTAAATAAAGAAGACAGAGAAGTCGGAGAGTGTCGGGGGAGAAGTCAGAGGTGGACATGAGAGCTGATCATGTCGCTCAGGGACAATTAATATGCTTTAACAGAAGTCAGATAACCGACTTTTAACAATAAGTTACTGATCATCGCCTGCGACAATATTTGCTGTAAAGATTAATTTTGTATAAATTATATGAATTATGTGATGATGGTAAAATGATGTCAAACAAAAAATCAGATTTTCTTAAGAAATTGGAACAGCTAGATGTGTCTGATTCCGTTCTGCAGAAGATACATGAGCCATCATGTTAATGATATTGCTACAACCACCACACAATGTTAGACCAATGTATCTACATGTGGCAGCTGGTTTCTGGAGCTACATACGACAGAGTTGTAGGGGTGTTGCTAATGTACACATTGTCTTTGACAGATATATAGCAAATAGTCTTAGTCTCAAACATGTCGAATACGAGGCGATGGTATTTCTAGCAATACACCAGTCTCAATGTAATACAATGTGGCCATACCAGGGTGGAAACGTGTACCAACTAACAGCTTAATACACAAAATGTAGGATTCTGGACCATTTATAGTCCTTTAAGTGGACTATCAATGCCATTTTGGACGCCAGCTTGGATTTCTCCGAACGCCGCAATGTATGCCAATGTATGCAGCATGTTTGACAAATTTCAGACATTTACAAACATTTTGTTATATAACTCGTTTTGTTAGATGACCAGATAAGGTTGAACATTTCATATAGCCTGATAGTCACTTAACCATTATTCTGATATTTGTTATTCCGATATTTGCTATAAATACATTGCTTTTTTCTACATTGCTTCTACCGATATGTTCTACCAATACATTGCTTATTCCGATATTTGCTACCAATACATTGCTTATACCGATATTTGCTACCAATACATTGCTTATACCGATATTTGCTACCAATACATTGCGTATACCGATATTTGCTACCAATACATTGCATATACCGATATTTGCTACCAATACATTGCTTATACCGATATTTAATGATGTTGTCTGTGACAACTGTTCTAACGAACTCAAAATCGATCTGGAAGCAGTTCAAAATGAAGCAGCGAGGATTGTAGCGGGTGCCACCAAACTTTGCAATTTGGATCGGCTGCTGAGCGAACTCAATGGCAGCATTCGGTGAGTTATCTTCCCAAATGATCCATAAGAGGGCGCTGCGGGCAAGTAGGTCCATCATGCGGATTACTTTCGGAATTATCGTAGTGACTAAGCTGTCATTGTTCACTACTCAAGCGGTTGACAGCTTTATTTAAAAAGTGTTAAATCATGCCTGAAACGACGTGTGTTGTACCAAATTGTTCTAAAAAGGGGACACATCGCTTCCCCAAGGACAAACAACACAAAGATGCGTGGATACACGCTATAAAACGTGCAAAATCCAAGTTTGAAAATTGGTCGCCGCCGCGCAAATTTAGCTATGTTTGTAAACAACACTTCAGAGCTGATGACTATTACGGAATCACGTACGCTGGTAAGTACATTGACAAAGTATATTATTCACGTTGTTGTATTAATAGAATTACAGCTGATTTGGACCATGGCTGATTCAGACCATGGCCGGTTCGGACCAGATCAGTGGGCGATTCGGACCACTTGAAAAACTTATTTATTATTATAAAAATGCCATTGTTTTTATACTTATCCAGATATGTATACTTAATACTTAGAAAACTTGTTTTATTTCCATTTAGACGATAAAGGGTTGTGCATATTTTATATTAATGAAATATTTAACTCGGACATCAGTGTCTGATTTCGGACCAGATCACTGGCGGATTAGGACCAGATCAGTGACAACATTCTGCTGTATCTGTAAGAGTGCTTTTTATATTATATTTTCAGGTACTGAACGACATAAGACAGCATTGAAAAAGACGGCTGTTCCTAGTATATTTTCTTGGACTTGCCCAGATAATCTAGCAACATCAGAGAAAAGATCTAGCAGATACAATGCTCGAGTAATCAAAAAATGGAAGCTTTTCGACAACATTTCAAATACTGAAATAATGGAAAGCAAACAGTTTATTGCTACCAAGCTTGATATGGTGCCTCTTGATGAATTAGATTTTGTTGGTGCTATGGAAGAAGTTGTTGATGGTGCTCAACTGGAAATTTCAGAACCAGAAACTGTGGAAATTAACCAAACTGAGGATAAAACGACTGCGGATATTGAAACTCAAACTTCAAAGGCCCCAATGTACTCTATTTATAATTTTGAAAAAGATGATGCTGCCGTTCACTTTTACACTGGTTTAGAAAACAATTTGAAATTTGTATTTGTATTAAACACTTTAGGACCGGCTGCATATTGTCTTAGATATGCGTACCACAATGTGACCACCATGAGTGTACCTGACCAATGTGACCACCATGAGTGTACCTGACCAATTTTTTCTGGTCCTAATAAAATTAAGAAGACATACAACTAACTTTGAACTTTCAAGAATGTTTGGGGTAGCAGAAAGTGTGATTTGTAATATATTTGCTACATGGATTATTTTCATGTATAGACAATGGAGAGAAGTGGACATTTGGCCATGTCAGCGTCTGGTGAGGTATTTTGCACCAACCAGTTTCAGAAGACATTATCCAAATACGCGAATAATTATTGACGGAACTGAATGCCCGATAAAGAAACCAAAGAACCCGACAGCACAACAGGCAACCTTCTCCACATACAAGAACCAGAATACTGTGAAGGTCCTTGTTGGAGCTACACCAGGAGGACTGGTTTCATATGTGTCACCATCATATGGGGGATCTACTAGTGATCGCCAAATAGTGGAACGGAGTAAATTACTCAATATGTGTGAACCAAATGACAGCATAATGGCGGATAAAGGGTTCAATGTGCAGGATATTTTTGCACCAAGAGACATTTTAATTAACATACCGACATTTTTCAAGAAAAAAAATAGAATGTCGGGAGAAACAGTCATTAGAGACCGTAAGATTGCAAGCAAACGTGTGGACATAGAACGTATAATTGGCCTAGCAAAAACATTTAAAATATTAACTCAACCATTGAGTGCTACCGAGACAAAGTTGTCCACTGAGATTATATTCACTTGTTTCATGCTATGTAATTTCAGATCTAGTATTGTTTCCAAATATGCATAGTTTGTGGAAGTCGTGATAAATATAAGTTGTGAGAACTTGTTTCGCAATCTAGCTAAAATAAATTTGTATGAACTAAATACAGTATGACTATCAACCTTGCAGTGGACAAAAAGGCAGAACAAATTATTATACAGTGCAGTATAAGTTTGTTTAGTTTATACAAATTTATTTAGCTCGATTGTGAAACACGTCCTTACAACTCTCACATCTCATTCCTGATGGAAGCCGTCGCCACAAGATCGAGAGAAGAGGCATGTGGAATTTAAATGCCGCGCCCCAGGGCATAATCGTAATGGCTACAGCTGGGCTCAAACTGGGGAGGGGGATTCACATCTGAAGCGGAAAAAAACAAGATGTGTCTTCTTGTTATAATTATAAGTAAATAGTCTTGTGTGGTGTGTATAAATAAAATACTGTTTAAGCTAATTCAATACCGTATGTTGTTTTTGCCTATAGATAACTTTGTTAAAAGTTGATTCGAAATGTCCAGTGTTGCTTAAGTGACTTTTTCAGGTCACTTGTTTGAGTAAAATTGTGACCCAAGTTCCTCAAAATACAAGAAGTCATTGTTGTATTCAATATTATTCATTTATACATAAAATAATAACAATAATTTACATATACATACATACATGTAGAGTACAATATTGAATAGTGCCTGTTTTTGATCTCAACATTCAACTTCTATTGAATAAGTTTCTTCGTTAAATTGTCAGTTGTTTGTCTATAATGCTATGAAATGTACATGTACTGCCAGTGCATGTCTAGTTCATTAAATCTAAAGTTCCTCGCGGTAGAAGTGTTTTGACAAGATTGCCGATCTGAAGAAATTCCTGCAAAACAACTCCAGTTTTTCAGTCATTCCTGAAATGAATTTGTCATCTCTTTGTATCCGCACATATTTCACATCTGAAAGTGTGTATACAATAAGATCACAAAACTGTCTCTTTGCACAGAACAGCTGACCTTGAATCTGATAATAATATGGGTGGGTCGTGCTCAGAGTCAAATTTCCATCAGCAGCCTTCATATATGGAACAGTTCTTGGGCTGATGTCCTTGTTTCTGGCCGAGAATGGGCACTTCATTTCGCACAGAACACTGTCGCTCACAATTCCGTCGGGTGATGCTCCCAAGAAAGGAAGGGTCGTGGACACAAAATTCACACTGTTTAACTTTAGCACCACTGTCACTTTGATATTTGTGAATGGCCTCTTTCTCAAACTTGTGGCCATGTTTCATTGCCTCATTTTGTTTGATAGAACTTGAATTCACAAGTGAGGCAGCATACCGGTGGTGGTTCGTTCTCTCCGTAACATGACAAATCCGGTGAAAGTTTGAAGATTGAATTCGCTTCTTCCTTTCTTCAAACCACCGGTCATTCTTGTCTTGACCACGTGTATACATCTCCAAGTATGCGTGCTCTTCCTCCGAGATTTCGGTTATTTTCATAGCCTTAAGAAACATTTCCTCTGTCGTTTCCTTTTGGTAGTCATGGTCCAATGCATATGCTCTAACATTTGCCGGTTCAAATGATTGGAATATTGGTGTTCGTGATATGCCTTTGAAGTTCATACATGTGTTGTAAAAGTAGTCTGTGTAATTTATGTTGTTTCGATATTGCTTCGGCCTTGGATCAAAAGTCTGAATGTCACATATTTCATCAGAGCCGGCAATATTCAAATCCCTAGATTTCAGTGGGGGTCCAGTATGTTTCTTCACCTTGTGAAATGATTGTAAATTCTCTGTGCATGACATTTCAACATTCATTTTACCGGTTGAAATGAATTTACAGCATGCAAACAGCACTGTTTGGACATGTTTACAATGAGCAGTAGGGCCTTCACCTGCACCACACTCGCACTGCGCTTCATTCACTTGACCATTTCTTTTCAGAGAAATGTCTACAAAATACGAGGTCTTCTTTCTCATCTCAGCCCAACACGCACTTCTCACATAGTCAAACTGGTCTGTTGAACACAGGCGAACATACAGTAGAAACGTTTCATTATACAACTCGTTGACAGTATCATCAAAGTCAACTCCGTATTGTGACATGTACTCACATGCTAGTTCATACGACAGAGGCGAGGTTTTCATTTCGGAATGCAGATCTTTGTATTTGTCGACTTGTGGGTGGTCAATCTTAAATTCTGGCATTATGTCGTCATTCTGTGAAAAGTTCTGATTCCTGTCATATGCTTCCAGTCTGAAAAAGAGATTTGACGTCACTTAGCACAAGGTATTTGGTTTAAACATGTCAATTTACATTTAATATCCCATTAAATGATACTTTACCCTGGGGCTATTTAGATCTCCCATATATATGTAAGCTGGGAATCAAAACAGAATTCAGACGGATATGTAGTCTAGTCCAGTGGTAACACGCTGAACTGGTAATCCAGGGATTGCAGGTTTGATCCCCGTCTAGCCATAATAAAATTAACAGTCTTTCAGATGGGACTTTACACTGTGCACGGAAAAGAACAAGAGGAGAATCTCGAATGATTCTATGTCTGTATCATTGCACTATCCTCCAAAATGACTAATCTCTTCAGGAGACGTCGCTCATATGGGCAAACGGTAGCAACGATAAATAAACGTAAAACACACACAAACAGAACTACATAGTCATTGATGAGAAGTGAATGCACTACACTGTTCTAAACAGCTAACCGCAAATATATACATGGTCCTGGACAAATTCACTCTATTCCAACTACATGTACCAGGTAGGAATTACCCCACCCACCCACTAGAAAAATAAAATTCTCACGGGGGTTTATTTTCACAAAATTGAAAATTTCGGCAGTAAATCTATTTAATTATATGCAAATATTAGGACTGTACACAAATAATAACTAATGTATTGTGTACATTTCCTCAATTTTGTCACGTTTTAAGATTGACGATTGGAAGTTTTCACGATTTCTTACCTCTCAATAAGTTCTTTCTTTCGTCCCGATAACTTGGCATTTCGACGCCGCAGCTCCGTTCTCAGCTGAACTAGATTCAGGGAACTAAACTTCGAAGCCATTATTGGATAAATCGCTCGATATTAATAATAACCAGTTGATTTGTTTGTTGTTTTCAATCGACGCTATGCAATATAGAACACGGAAGTAAATGTTTAGGACCTACTTGCCTGTAGCGCCACCAAACGCGCACCTGTTGAACCAAGGGGACGTAACGATTGATGTCTCCCATTGGGAAAGTTTGGCCGACAGAAGAAGAAAACACCGACTTATTCTTTTCTTCAAGATGAAGAACAACCTCTCTCCTCTGTATCTTTCCAACCTCATTCCAGAACATAGCAATCAAGCGTATTCACTTCGCTCTCTCCACAATGTTCCACTCATTCACACAAACACACAATCATACGGATCTTCGTTTCTTCCGTTGACAATTCGAGAGTGGAATACACTTTCATCTGATGTAAGAAACGCCTCCACACTATTTGAATTTAAGGGAAAGCTTCACAACAGGCCTAAAAAATCGTCGCCTCTCTACAACATTGGAAATAGAAGACAACAGATCCATCACACTCGTCTTCGTCTTGGATGCAGTTCCTTAAACTACGATCTCAATCGTCGAAATATTGTGGATTCACCGTTGTGCATCTGTGGGGCGATTGAGACACCACTTCACTATCTTATACACTGTCCGAGATACGATAGAGCACGCCAACTCTTCTTTTCCGACCTTCCTTGTGCATTTGTAATTAACAATCTTCTGTTTGGTGATGAACATCTGTCTTTCGAAAGTAACAAGGTCCTCTTCCTGCATGTCCAGGGTTACATTGCAGCAACTAAGCGATTTGACGCATAGGTCTGTGACGATGGTTGGTCCACCGGGTAATCGTTCTCCGGTCATGTGTGTGTTATCAGGATATATGTGTTTTCGTTCTTTTTTTTATGCTTGTAACTATAACCTATATTTACCAGTTCAATAAAATATCGTAAGAACGCAACTCAATGTACTTCCTTTAGTTTGCATAAAAGGTTCGAACTATTAAACAACATGAATATTATTATATTTTCAAGCTGGTAACATAGCAACAAATTTATTAATTTACAACGAACACAACTGCTCTCGCCATGACTACTTACCGCACTGCGTAAATACATAGTGGGCAAACTCCACCATGGAAAGGAATTCATATAAGCATTTTTTTGCTTGTTTTCCAATCCATTTTCTTTTGTCTGGTGTATTTGAATGTATGTGTTTAACAATGTTATGAACTGAATAAAATATGTTTACACTATACCGATATTTACTACCAATACATTGCTTATACCGATATTTACTACCAATACATTGCTTATACCGATATTTAGTACCAATACATGGCTTATTCCGATATTTGCTACAAACACATGGTGTATTCCAATAGTTGCTACCAATACATTGCTTATTCCGATATTTACTACCAATTCATAGCTTATACCGATATTTGCTACCAATACATTCCTTATACCGATATTTACTACCAATACATTGCTTATACCGATAATTTATACCAATACATTGCTCATACCGATATTTGCTACCAATACATCGCTTATACCGATATGTTCTACCAATACATTGCGTATACCGATATTTTCTACCAATACATTGCTTATTCCGATATTTACTACCAATACATTGCTTATTCCGACATTGACTACCAATACATCGCTTATACCGATATTTTCTACCAATACATTGCTTATACCGATATATGCTAACAATATATTGCTTATACCGATATTTGCTACAAAATACATCGCTTATTCCGATATGTGCTACCAATACATTGCTTATACCGATATTTGCTACCAATACATTGCTTATACCGATATTTGCTAACAATACATTGCTTATTCCGATATTTGCTACCAATATATTGCTTATTCCGATATTTACGACCAATATATCGCGTATACCTATATTTACTACTAATACATTGCGTATACCGATATTTGCTAACAATACATTGCTTATACCGATATTGGCAAACAATACATTGCTTATTCCGATATTTGTTATACCGATATTTTATATCAATGCATTGTTTATACCGATATTTGCTACCAATACATTGCTTATACCGATATTTGCTAACAATACATTGCTTATTCCGATATTTGCTACCAATATATTGCTTATTCCGATATTTACGACCAATACATCGCGTATACCTATATTTACTACCAATACATTGCGTATACCGATATTTGCTACCAATACATTGCTTATACCGATATTTAGTACCAATACATGGCTTATTCCGATATTTGCTACAAACACATGGTGTATTCCAATAGTTGCTACCAATATATTGCTTATTCCGATATTTACTACCAATTCATAGCTTATACCGATATTTGCTACCAATACATTCCTTATACCGATATTTACGACCAATTCATTGCTTATACCGATATTTTATACCAATACATTGCTCATACCGATATTTGCTACCAACACATCGCTTATACCGATATGTTCTACCAATACATTGCGTATACCGATATATGCTACCAATACATTGCTTATTCCGATATTTACTACCAATACATTGCTTATTCCGACATTTACTACCAATACATCGCTTATACCGATATTTTCTACCAATACATTGCTTATACCGATATTTGCTAACAAAAATATTGCTTATACCGATATTTGCTACAAAATACATCGCTTATTCCGATATGTGCTACCAATACATTGCTATCCGATATTTGCTACCAATACATTGCTTATACCGATACTTGCTAACAATACATTGCTTATTCCGATATTTGTTATACCGATATTTTATACCAATACATTGCTTATACCGATATTTGCTACCAATACATTACTTATACAGATATTTGCTAACAATACATTGCTTATTCCGATATTTGCTACCAATATATTGCTTATTCCGATATTTACGACCAATACATCGCGTATACCTATATTTACTACCAATACATTGCGTATACCGATATTTGCTAACAATATATTGCTTATACCGATATTTGCAAACAAGACATTGCTTATTCCGATATTTGTTATACTGATATTTTATACCAATACATTGCTTATACCGATATTTGCTACCAATACATTGCTTATACCGATATTTGCTACTAATACATTCCGTATACCGATATTTGCTACCAATACATTGCTTATTCCGACATTTGCTACCAATACATTCCTTATACCGATATTTACTACCAATACATTGCTTATGCCGATATTTGCTACCAATACATTGCTCATACCGATATTTACTACAAATACATTCCTTATACCAATATTTACCACCAATACATTGTTTATTCCGATATTTGCTACGAATACATTGCTTATACCGACATTTGCTACAAATACATTGCTTATACTGATATTTACTACCAATACATTCCTTATACCAATATTTACCACCAATACATTGTTTATTCCGATATTTGCTACAAATACATTCCTTATACCGATATTTGCTACGAATACATGGCTTATACCGATATTTGCTACCAATACATTCCTTATACAGATATTGCTACCAATACATGGCTTATACCGATATGTGCTACCAATACTTTCCTTATACCGATATTTACTACCAATACATGGAACATACCGATATTTTCTACCAATACATTGATTATTCCGATATTTGTTACCAATACATGGCTTATACCGATATTTGCTACTAATACATTGCTTATACCGATATTTTATACCAATACATTGCTCATACCGATATTTGCTACGAACACATTCCTTATACCGATATTTACTACCAATATATTGCTTATACCGATATGTTCTACCAATACATTGCTTATACCGATATTTGTTACCAATACATTGCTTATTCCGATATTTGCTACCAATATATTGCTTATACCGATATTTTCTACCAATACATGGCTTATTCCGATATTTGCTAAAACACATGGTTTATTCCAATAGTTAATACCAATACATTGCTTATTCCGATATTTGCTACCAATTTATTCCTTATACCGATATTTACTACCAGTACATTGCTTATACCGATATTTTATACCAATACATTGCTCATACCGATATTTGCTACAAACACATCGCTTATACCGATATGTTCTAACAATACATTGCTTATACCGATATGTTCTACCAATACCTTGCTTATACTGATATTTGTTACCAATACATTGCTTATACCGATATTTGTTACCAATACATTGCTTATACCGATATTTACTACCAATCCATTGCTTATTCCGACATTTACTACCAATACATCGCTTATACCGATATGTTCTACCAATACATTGCTTATACCGATATTTGCTAACAATATATTGCTTATATCGATATTTGCTACAAAATACATCGCTTATTCCGATATGTGCTACCAATACATTGCCTATACCGATATTTGCTACCAATACATTGCTTATACCGATACTTGCTAACAATACATTGCTTATACCGATATTTGCTGCCAATACATTGCTTACACCGATATTTGCTACCAATATATTGCTTATTCCGATATTTACGACCAATACATCGCGTACACCTATATTTACTACCAATACATTGCGTATACCGATATTTGCTAACAATACATTCCTTATACCGATATTTGCAAACAATACATTGCTTATTCCGATATTTGTTATACCGATATTTTATACCAATACATTGCTTATACCGATATTTGCTACCAATACATTGCTTATACCGATATTTGCTACTAATACATTCGGAATACCGATATTTGCTACCAATACATTGCTTATTCCGACATTTGCTACCAATACATTCCTTATACCGATATTTACTACCAATACATTGCTTATACCGCTATTTGCTAACAATACATTGCTTATACCGATATTTGCTACCAATACATTCATTATACCGATATTTGCTACCAATACATTACTTATACCGATATTTACTACGAATACATTGCTTATGCCGATATATGCTACCAATACATTGCTCATACCGATATTTACTACAAATACATTCCTTATACCAATATTTACCACCAATACATTGTTTATTCCGATATTTGCTACGAATATATTGCTTATACCGACATTTGCTACAAATACATTGCTTATACCGATATTTACTACCAATACATTCCTTATATCAATATTTACCACCAATACATTGTTTATTCCGATATTTGCTACAAATTCATTCCTTATACCGATATTTGCTACCAATACATGGCTTATACCGATATTTGCTACCAATACATTGCTTATATCGATATTTGCTACCAATACATTCCTTATACAGATATTGCTACCAATACATGGCTTATACCGATATGTGCTACCAATACATTCCTTATACCGATATTTACTACCAATACATGGAATATACCGATATTTTCTACCAATACATTGATTATTCCGATATTTGTTACCAATACATGACTTATACCGATATTTGCTACCAATACATTGCTTATACCGATATTTTATACCAATACATTGCTCATACCGATATTTGCTACCAACACATTCCTTATACCGATATTTACTACCAATATATTGCTTATACCGATATGTTCTACTAATACATTGCTTATACCGATATTAGTTACCAATACATTGCTTATTCCGATATTTGCTACCAATATATTGCTTATACCGATATTTTCTACCAATACATGGCTTATTCCGATATTTGCTAAAACACATGGTTTATTCCAATAGTTGCTACCAATACATTGCTTATTCCGATATTTACTACCAATTCATAGCTTATACCGATATTTGCTACCAATTTATTCCTTATACCGATATTTACTACCAGTACATTGCTTATACCGATATTTTATACCAATACATTGCTCATACTGATATTTGCTATCAACACATCGCTTATACCGATATGTTCTAACAATACATTGCTTATACCGATATGTTCTACGAATACATTGCTTATACCGATATTTGTTACCAAAACATTGCTTATACCGATATTTGTTACCAATACATTGCTTATACCGATATTTGCTACCAATACATTGCTTATACCGATATTTGCTAACAATACATTGCTTATTCCGATATTTACTACCAATACATTGCTTATTCCGACATTTACTACGAATAAATCGCTTATACCGATATTTTCTACCAATACATTGCTTATACCGATATTTGCTAACAATATATTGCTTATACCGATATTTGCTACAAAATACATCGCTTATTCCGATATGTGCTACCAATACATTGCTTATACCGATATTTGCTAACAATACATTGCTTATTCCGATATTTGCTACCAATATATTGCTTATTCCGATATTTACGACAAATACATCGCGTACACCTATATTTACTACCAATACATTGCGTATACCGATATTTGCTAACAATACATTGCTTATACCGATATTTGCTAACAATACATTGCTTATTCCGATATTTGTTATATCGATATTTTATACCAATACATTGCTTATACCGATATTTGCTACTAATACATTGCTTATACCGATATTTGCTACTAATACATTCCGTATACCGAAATTTGCTACCAATACATTGCTTATTCCGACATTTGCTACCAATACATTCCTTATACTGATATTTACTACCAATATATTGCTTATACCGCTATTTGCTAACAATACATTGCTTATACCGATATTTGCTACCAATACATTCATTATACCGATATTTGCTACCAATACATTACTTCTACCGATATTTACTACCAATACATTGCTTATGCCGATATTTGCTACCAATACATTGCTCATACCGATATTTACTACAAATACATTACTTATACCAATATTTACCACCAATACATTGTTTATTCCGATATTTGCTATGAATACATTGCTTATACCGATATTTGCTACAAATACATTGCTTATACCGATATTTACTACCAATACATTCCTTATACCAATATTTACCACCAATACATTGTTTATTCCGATATTTGCTACAAATACATTCCTTATACTGATATTTGCTACCAATACATGGCTTATACCGATATTTGCTACCAATACATTGCTTATATCGATATTTGCTACCAATACATTCCTTATACAGATATTGCTACCAATACATGGCTTATACCGATATGTGCTACCAATACATTCCTTATACCGATATTTACTACCAATACATGGAATATACCGACATTTTCTACCAATACATTGATTATTCCGATATTTGTTACCAATACATGGCTTATACGATATTTGCTATCAATACATTGCTTATACAGATATTTTATACCAATACATTGCTCATACCGATATTTGCTACCAACACATTCCTTATACCGATATTTACTACTAATATATTACTTATACCGATATGTTCTACCAATACATTGCTTATACCGATATTTGTTACCAATACATTGCTTATTCCGATATTTGCTACCAATATATTGCTTATACCGATATTTTCTACCAATACATGTCTGATTCCGATATTTGCTAAAACACATGGTTTATTCCAATAGTTGCTACCAATACATTGCTTATTCCGATATTTACTACCAATTCATAGCTTATACCGATATTTGCTACCAATTTATTCCTTATACCGATATTTACTACCAGTACATTGCTTATACCGATATTTTATACCAATACATTGCTCATACCGATATTTGCTACCAACACATCGCTTATACCGATATGTTCTAACAATACATTGCTTATACCGATATGTTCTACCAATACATTGCTTATACCGATATTTGTTACCAATACATTGCTTATACCGATATTTGTTACCAATACATTGCTTATACCGATATTTGCTACTAATTCATTGCTTATACTGATATTTGCTAACAATACATTGCTTATTCCGATATTTACTACCAATACATTGCTTATTCCGACATTTACTACCAATACATCGCTTATACCGATATTTTCTACCAATACATTGCTTATACCGATATTTGCTAACAATATATTGCTTATACCGATATTTGCTACAAAATACATCTCTTATTCCGATATGTGCTACCAATACATTGCCTATACCGATGTTTGCTACCAATACATTGCTTATACCGATACTTGCTAACAATACATTGCTTATTCCGATATTTGCTACCAATATATTGCTTATTCCGATATATACGTCCAATATATCGCGTATACCTATATTTACTACCAATTCATTGCGTATACCGATATTTGCTAACAATATATTGCTTATACCGATATTGGCAAACAATACATTGCTTATTCCGATATTTGTTATACCGATATTTTATACCAATACATTGCTTATATCGATATTTGCTACAAATACATTGCTTATACCGATATTTGCTAACAATACATTGCTTATTCCGATATTTGCTACCAATATATTGCTTATTCCGATATTTACGACCAATACATCGCGTACACCTATATTTACTACCAATACATTGCGTATACCGATATTTGCTAACAATACATTGCTTATACCGATATTTGCAAACAATACATTGCTTATTCCGATATTTGTTATACCGATATTTTATACCAATACATTGCTTATACCGATATTTGCTACCAATACATTGCTTATACCGATATTAGCAAACAATACATTGCTTATTCCGATATTTGTTATACCGATATTTTATATCAATACATTGTTTATACCGATATTTGCTACCAATACATTGCTTATACCGATATTTGCTAACAATACATTGCTTATTCCGATATTTGCTACCAATATATTGCTTATTCCGATATTTATGACCAATACATCGCGTATACATATATTTACTACCAATACATTGCGTATACCGATATTTGCTACCAATACATTGCTTATACCGATATTTAGTACCAATACATGGCTTATTCCGATATTTGCTACAAACACATGGTGTATTCCAATAGTTGCTACCAATACATTGCTTATTCCGATATTTACTACCAATTCATAGCTTATACCGATATTTGCTACCAATACATTTCTTATACCGATATTTACTACCAATTCATTGCTTATACCGATATTTTATACCAATACATTGCTCATACCGATATTTGCTACCAACACATCGCTTATACCGATATGTTCTACCAATACATTGCATATACCGATATTTGCTACCAATACATTGCTTATTCCGATATTTACTACCAATACATTGCTTATTCCGACATTTACTACCAATACATCGCTTATACCGATATTTTCTACCAATACATTGCTTATACTGATATTTGCTAACAATATATTGCTTATACCGATATTTGCTACAAAATACATCGCTTATTCCGATATGTGCTACCAATACATTGCCTATACCGATATTTGCTACCAATACATTGCTTATACCGATACTTGCTAACAATACATTGCTTATTCCGATATTTGCTACCAATATATTGCTTATTCCGATATATACGACCAATATATCGCGTATACCTATATTTACTACCAATACATTGCGTATACCGATATTTGCTAACAATACATTGCTTATGCCGATATTGGCAAACAATACATTGCTTATTCCGATATTTGTTATACCGATATTTTATACCAATACATTGCTTATACCGATATTTGCTACCAATACATTGCTTATACCGATATTTGCTACTAATACATTCCGTATACCGATATTTGCTACCAATACATTGCTTATTCCAACATTTGCTACCAATACATTACTTATACCGATATTTACTACCAATACATTGCTTATACCGCTATTTGCTAACAATACATTGCTTATACCGATATTTGCTACCAATACATTCATTATACCGATATTTGCTACCAATACATTACTTATACCGATATTTACTACCAATACATTGCTTATGCCGATATTTGCTACCAATACATTGCTCATACTGATATTTACTACAAATACATTCCTTATACCAATATTTACCACCAATACATTGTTTATTCCGATATTTGCTACCAATACATTGCTATACCGACATTTGCTACAAATACATTGCTTATACCGATATTTACTACCAATACATTCCTTATACCAATATTTACCACCAATACATTGTTTATTCCGATATTTGCTACAAATACATTCCTTATACCGATATTTGCTACCAATACATGGCTTATACCGATATTTGCTACCAATACATTGCTTATATCGATATTTGCTAAAACACATGGTTTATTCCAATAGTTGCTACCAATACGTTGCTTATTCCGATATTTACTACCAATTCATAGCTTATACCGATATTTGCTACCAATTTATTCCTTATACCGATATGTACTACCAGTACATTGCTTATACCGATATTTTATACCAATACATTGCTCATACCGATATTTGCTACCAACACATCGCTTATACCGATATGTTCTATCAATACATTGCTTATACCGATATGTTCTACCAATACATTGCTTATACCGATATTTGCTACCAATACATTGCTTATACTGATATTTGTTACCAATACATTGCTTATACCGATATCTGCTACCAATACATTGCTTATACCGATATTTGCTAACAATACATTGCTTATTCCGATATTTACTACCAATACATTGCTTATTCCGACATTTACTACTAATACATCGCTTATACTGATATTTTCTACCAATACATTGCTTATACCGATATTTGCTAACAATATATTGCTTATACTGATATTTGCTAACAATACATTGCTTATTCCGATATTTGCTACCAATATATTGCTTATTCCGATATATACGACCAATATATCGCGTATACCTATATTTACTACCAATACATTGCGTATACTGATATTTGCTAACAATACATTGCTTATACCGATATTGGCAAACAATACATTGCTTATTCCGATATTTGTTATACCGATATTTAATACCAATACATTGCTTATACCGATATTTACTACCAATGCATTGCTTATACCGATATTTGCTAACAATACATTGCTTATTCCGATATTTGCTACCAATATATTGCTTTTTCCGATATTTACGACCAATACATCGCGTACACCTATATTTACTACCAATACATTGCGCATACCGATATTTGCTAACAATACATTGCTTATACCGATATATGCAAACAATACATTGCTTATTCCGATATTTGTTATACCGATATTTTATACCAATACATTGCTTATACCGATATTTGCTACCAATACATTGCTTATACCGATATTTGCTACCAATACATTGCTTATTCCGACATTTGCTATCAATACATTCCTTATACTGATATTTACTACCAATACATTGCTTATACCGCTATTTGCTAACAATACATTGCTTATACCGATATTTGCTACCGATACATTCATTATACCGATATTTGCTACCAATACATTACTTATACCGATATTTACTACCAATACATTGCTTATACCGATATTTGCTACCAATACATTGCTCATACCGATATTTACTACAAATACATTCCTTATACCAATATTTACCACCAATACATTGTTTATTCCGATATTTGCTACCAATACATTGCTTATACTGACATTTGCTACAAATACATTGCTTATACCAATATTTACCACCAATACATTGTTTATTCCGATATTTGCTACAAATACAATACTTATACCGATATTTGCTACCAATACATGGCTTATACCGATATTTGCTACCAATACATTGCTTATATCGATATTTGCTACCAATACATTCCTTATACAGATATTGCTACTAATACATGGCTTATACCGATATGTGCTACCAATACATACCTTATACCGATATTTACTACCAATACATGGAATATACCGATATTTTCTACCAATACATTGATTATTCCGATATTTGTTACCAATATATAGCTTATACTGATATTTGCTACCAATACATTGCTTATACCGATATTTTATACCAATACATTGCTCATACCGATATTTGCTACCAACACATTCCTTATACTGATATTTACTACCAATATATTGCTTATACCGATATGTTCTACCAATACATTGCTTATACCGATATTTGTTACCAATACATTGCTTATTCCGATATTTGCTACCAATATATTGCTTATACCGATATTTTCTACCAATACATGGCTTATGCCGATATTTGCTAAAACACATGGTTTATTCCAATAGTTGCTACCAATACATTGCTTATTCCGATATTTACTACCAATTCATAGCTTATACCGATATTTGCTACCAATTTATTCCTTATACCGATATTTACTACCGTACATTGCTTATACCGATATTTTATACCAATACATTGCTCATACCGATATTTGCTACCAACACATCGCTTATACCGATATGTTCTAACAATACATTGCTTATACCGATATTTACTACCAATACATTGCCTATACCGATATTTGTTACCAATACATTGCTTATACCGATATTTGTTACCAATACATTGCTTATACCGATATTTGCTACCAATACATTGCTTATACCGATATTTGCTAACAATACATTGCTTATTCCGATATTTGCTACCAATACATTGCGTATACCGATATTTGTTATACCGATATTTTATACCATTACATTGCTTATACCGATATTTGCTACCAATACATTGCTTATACCGATATTTGCTACCAGTACATTCCATATACCGATATTTACTACCAATACATGGCTTATTCCGACGTTTGCTACCAATAAATTGCCTATACCGATATTTACTACCAATACATGGCCTATACCGATATTTTATACCAATACATTGCTTATGCCGATATTTTATACCAATACATTGCTTATACCGAAATTTGCTAACAATACATTGCTTATACCGATATTTGCTAACAATACATTGCTTATTCCGATATTTGCTACCAATACATTGCGTATACCGATATTTGTTATACCGATATTTTATACCATTACATTGCTTATACCGATATTTGCTACCAATACATTGCTTATACCGATATTTGCTACCAATACATTCCATATACCGATATTTACTACCAATACATGGCTTATTCCGACATTTGCTACTAATACATTGCTTATACCGATATTTGCTACCAATACATTGCTTATACCGATATTTGCTACCAATACATTCCATATACCGATATTTACTACCAATACATGGCTTATTCCGACATTTGCTACTAATACATTCCTTATACCGATATTTGCTACCAATACATTCCTTATACCGATATTTACTACCAATACATTCCTTATACTGATATTTGCTACTAATACATTGCTTATACCGCTATTTGCTACTAATACATTGCTTATTCCGATATTTGCTACCAATATATTACTCTTTCCGATATGTACGACCAATCCATCGCGTATACCTATATTTACTACCATTACATTGCGTATACCGATATTTGCTAACAATACATTGCTTATACCGATATTTGCAAACAATACATTGCTTATTCCGATATTTGTTATACCTATATTTTATACCAATACATCGCTTATACTGATATTTGCTACTAATACATTGCTTATACCGATAGTTGCTACCAATACATTGCTTATTCCGATATTTGTTATACCGATATTTTATACCAATACATTGCTTATACTGATATTTGCTACTAATACATTGCTTATACCGATAGTTGCTACCAATACATTGCTTATTCCGATATTTGTTATACCGATATTTTATACCAATACATTGTTTATGCCGATATTTCATACCAATACATTGCTTATACCGATATTTGCTACCAATACATTGCTTATACCGATATTTGCTACCAATACATTCCTTATACCGATATTTGCTACCAATACATTGCGTATACCGATATTTACTACCAATACATCGCGTATACCGATATTTTATACCAATATATTGCTCATACCGATATTTGCTACCAACACATCGCTTATACCGATATGTTCTACCAATACATTGCTTATACCGATATTTGTTACCAATATATTGCTTATTCTGATATTTGCTAAAAATACAATGCTTATTTCGATATTTACTACCAATTCATAGCTTATACCGATATTTGCTACTAATACATTCCTTTTACCGATATTTACAACCAATACATTGCTTATACCGATATTTTATACCAATACATTGCTCATACCGATATTTGCTACCAACACATCGCTTATACCGATATATTCTACCAATACATTGCTTATACCGATATTTGCTACCAATACATTGCTTATACCGATATGTTCTACCAATATATTGCGTATACCGATATTTGCTAATAATACATTGCTTATACCAATATTTGCAAACAATACATTGCTTATTCCGATATTTGTTATACCGATATTTTATACCATTACATTGCTTATACCGATATTTGCTACCAATACATTGCTTATACCGATATTTACTACCAATACATTCCTTATACCGATATTTGCTACCAATACATTGCGTATACCGATATTTGCACCAATACATTGCTTATGCCGATATTTACCTCAAATTCATGGGTTATGCCGATATTTACAACCAATACATTCCCTATACCGATATTTACCACCAATACATTGCTTATTCCGATATTTGCTACCAATACATTCCTTATACCGATATTTACTACCAATACATGGCTTATACCGATATTTGCTACCAATACATTCCTTATACAGATATTTACCACCAACACATTGATTATTCCGATATTTGCTACCAATACATTGCTTATACTGACATTTGCTACCAAGACATTCCTTATACCGATATTTACTACCAATATATTGCGTATGCCGATATTTTATACCAATAAATTGCTTATACCGATATTTGCTACAAATACATTCCTTACACCGATATTTACTACCAATACATGGAATATACCGATATTTTCTACCAATACATTGATTATACCGATATTTGCTACCAATACATGGCTTATACCGATATTTGCTACAAATACATTGCGTATACCGATATTTGCTACCAATTCATTGCGCATGCCGATATTTGCTACTAATACATTGCGTATACCGATATTTGCTACCAATTCATTGCGCATGCCGATATTTGCTACTAATACATTGCGTATACCGATATTTGCTACCAATACATTGTGCATACTGATATTTGCTACCAATACATTGCTTATATCGATATTTGCTACCAATACATGGCGTATATCGATATTTACTATCAATACATTGCTTATATCGATATTTGCTACCAATACATTGCTTATACCGATATTTACTACCAATACAGTGATTATTCCGATATTTGCTACAAATACATTGCTTATACCTATCTGTACTACTAATACATGGCGTATTCCATTATTAGCTACCAATACTTTGCTTATACCGATATATACTACCAAATACATTGTTTATTCCATTATGTGTTACCAATACATCGCTTATACCGATATTTACTACCAATACTTTGCTTATACCGATATTTGCTACCAATACATTGCTTATACCGATATTTCCTACCAATTCATTGCGTATACCGATATTTTCTACCAATACATTGCTTATACCGATATTTTCTACCAACACATCGCTTATACCGATATTTTCTACCAATACATTGCTTATACCGATATTTTCTACCAATACATTGCTTATACCGATATTTGCTACACATAAATTGATTATTCCTAGATGTGTGTGTTTTCAACTAATAAACAAACGTCATCATGTACGCGGTTTGTTGACGTAACAAAATAATGTAAATAGAGTCGACATTCACGCATAATGCAACTAGTGTATCCTACATAACACGATTTATTGTACCTATTTACCGTTATATCTCACATTTGTGTCAATGAATATTTATATCTAGACTAATCTTAGTTAAATTATCTCTAAACGAAAGTATCGCGCGTTTAGTATTGACTCCA
This sequence comes from Archivesica marissinica, assembly GCA_014843695.1. NCBI lineage: Eukaryota > Metazoa > Mollusca > Bivalvia > Venerida > Vesicomyidae > Archivesica > Archivesica marissinica. The sequence continues at coordinate 32,329,437 of CM026388.1, forward strand.
ATGACAAACACACGCCAAATTAGGGGCGTGGATGACCGCTATATGAAATCCTACTTTCACGTTTGAAAAGTTTGTAGACCACAAAAGCACTGTTTATTGGTTCAATGTTAGTGTTCGAATGTATTCAGAAGAATTTGTAGTAGCAATGCATTTATACATGAAAAATGCATTGTATTTGCTTTTTGCGATGTAATTCCGCTTTAAGTTTATATAAATACACTTAATATACGTGTTACCCTGTGTATTTTTGTGTGTGTTTTACGATTATTTATCGTCGCTACCTGTTGCCCATAGGAGCGACGCCTCCTGACGATATTAGTCATTTTAGATTTTGGAGGATAGTGCAGTGACACACACAGAGACCCATTCCAGAATCTCCTCTGGTTCTTTTACGTGCACGGTGTAAAGTACCGACACTAGACCTTGGTTTAAAGTCCCATCTAGATGTATTTGTCTTGGTTGGTTTTCATTTTAGTTTATACAAATTTATTTTAGCTCGATTGCGAAACAAGTTATTTCAACTTATATAAATCACTCTCGAGACCTCATTCCTTATGGAATCCATCGCCACGAGGGAGAGAGAAGAGGCAACGTGGAATTTAAATGCCTTGCCTAAGGGCACAATCGTAACGGCTCCAGTGGGGCTCGAACTCCGGACCTTTCGCACCTGAAGCGAACGCGCATCCACTGTGCTATCACGACTTCCTGCGCTATCACGACTTTCTTGGTTGGTTTTCATATACATTATTAATGTATTGCTTTGCAAATGGTTTGTTTCATGATCTATACGTGAATAGAAAATAATTGTTTGTTTCGTAATACTATTGAGAATAATTAAAGTTTAATTGCATATGACAATTTACCCCCAAGGATTGTGGCAACAAACTTCGAGGTGGGGCACAAAGTCTAACTTCATATTGAATAGGTTTTACAATATTTTTAATATTCTGATAAATAACATATCTGTTCAGTTATTACGTTGTATGTGAATGTGATTTTAGTTTTGGGTTGTTTAAAAAAGATTAGTGAATATGAGCTGTAGTTAGTGCAATTAGTAACCTTTTGTAATTGTAGCCCCACCCTCCCCATAGTTGCCAAATAGTTTAGTTTTAATCTTCATTATTATCCCATATATGCATATATACAACTAATAAAATATGACATGAACAATATACAACTAATAAATCATGACATGAACAATATACAACTAATAAAACATGACATGAGCAATAAACAACAGTATATGACATGAACAATATACAACAGTACACAGCCATTCATTACCATTGAATTACAGGAGACATAATATAGTGTAGTTTAAACATATTTTATTTCCCAATCTAATACATATTGAACAAAGCATACATCACATATATCAAAATACAGAAAAGGGAATAGAATGAAAGACAGATGCTTATATAATTCTTCTAATTTAGCATATCACAAGCCATACAAACATGATCACATTGTTATAATACGTAACGTCATTTAGAACGCAACATTTTAGAATTTTATTTTCTATGTACATACTATTGCAAATATTTTTCTAGCGATACACTTTAACTGCGAATTATTACATGAAACTGTGAGGAATGGATTATTTTAGGTGATTGTCTGGTACAAAGACTGGCTTAATGAAATTAATTATATGCGTTGAAATTCAATGTTGATTATTAAATATTCTTATGTATATTGTTGCGTTTCTGTTGCGTTTACGTATATTAGAAATTGAAGACAAGAAAGGGGATAAAGAAATTAAACCATAATATATACACGTTAAAACTGAGGAGTAGTAGCTATTTGTCGCAAATTTACAAACATCTTTTATTTTTAAAATAATATGAACTCTGTGGATGTCGTGATAGCGCCGTGATAGCGCATTCACATTAGGTGCAATAGGCCCGGAGTTTGAGCCCCGCTAGAGCCGTACCTATTTTGCCCTTAGGCAATGCATTTAAGTTCCACGTTGCCTCCTCTCTCTCCCTCGTGGCGATGGATTCCATCAGGAATGAGGTCTCGAGAGTGATTAATATATGTTGTAAGAACTTGTTTCGCAATCGAGCTGAAATAAATGTGTATAAACTAACTCCATACATAGTATTTGTTGGTACCGTATGTGAGCTTGGATGTCTATTCGGTAAATTATTGACAATGGACCCCGCAATATTAATACGTCAATAGTAGTAGTACTTCAGAGAGTATGATATTAGTTTACATGTTAGTGCATCGTAAGCCCATGAGGCTGGTCGTTGTTATGTATTGTTTTGTATTGATTGTATGTACAGGTTGCACTTTAAAAATAAACTATCTATCTATCATAGTATGTATTGTCCGTCATTGCTTAGGGTAGTTGAGTGTCCTGTCCTTCTAACAGTTTATGTTTTGTTTGTTTTTATTTATGTTTATTTAGCGTCGCTAACGGTTGCCAATTTCAGCGACGGGCAGTTTACCTAACTATACCTTTCATGGACAGGCTCCAGCTGTTAACCAGAACTTGGTGCACCAAGAGCCCTAAGAAACTGCCAACTTTTTCATATAAAGAGACATGGTCTGAGCGGAGGAACGACCGAGTGACTATCAGTGATGATAGGTTACAGTGGTATACTAGTCAGCGACCGTGGCTAGATACTCCTGTCTGGGATTGGTGAAGAAATCATGCCTGTGGGTTATGGGAAAAGCCTGTCTGGTGGCGGTGAGAATCCTGAGTGTAATGCCCGTGTTTGGTACGGGAATCCTGTTTTAGTTTTGTCCGGGGGTCCTGTATGTAAACTGAAATATATCCAACTTTAACATGCAATTTGTCCCTTAAACTTAACAATTTCTGTGTAAATCACATAGATAAATTGATTTTGAAATCGAAAGTATCGAATTCGACAGCCATGGAATTTCATCTTGGAAAGGCCATGGAATCCTTTCTGAGGGTGGTACGGGAATCCTATCTGGGGTAGGTCAGGGGAATCATATATTGGGAGCAGTAAAGGAATCATGTCTGGGGTTAGTCATTCAAGGAATCATGTATGGGGGTAGTCAAGGAATCATGTATGTGGGTGGTCAATGAATCCTGTCTGAGGGAATCCTGAATGAGGGGTCAGAATATCCTGTTTGGGGGTTGTAAGTGAATTATTATTTTGCAATAAATCGAAATTTTCAACATTTTACGAGTGCCATTATAACTGGAAGTTATCCAATTTTAATATGTAAGCTGTCCTTAGACTAAATACGTTCTTTTACATAGGTTTCATGGATCCAACTTCAGTATGTAAGCTGTCCTTAGACTATATACGTTCTTTCACATAGGTTTCATGGATCCAACTTTAGCATGTAAGCTGTCCTTAGACTAAATAAGTTCTTTCACGTAGGTTTCATGGACCCAACTTTAGCATGTAAGTTGTCCTTAGAATAAATACGTTCTTTCACATAGGTTCATGGAAGCAACTTTAGCATGTAAGCTGTCCTTAGACTATATACGTTCTTTGACATAGGTTTCATGGATCCAACTTCAGTTTCCTATGTTTGCATCAGTGTCCTATGTTTGCATCTGTGTCCTATGGATGCATTTCTATTCAATATGCTACTTTTGAACAATGTATACAAGTCATAGATCTACAACATCTGTTTCCTATGGATACATTTCAAGTCAATATACTAGTTTTGAAGCATGTATACAGGTCATAGATCTACAGCATCTGTTTCCTATGGATACATTTCAAGTCAATATGCTAATTTTGAAGCATCTATACAAGTCATAGATCTAAAACATCTGAGTCCTATGGATGCATTTCTAGATAATATGCGTTCTTTTGTTGTTTAGCAAGTTTAAATATTGTGCATTTTCAATGTTTTGTTTCTTTTATAATTGTTTTATTAAATATAATGTGGTAATCCTTGAACGTTTCCTATTGGTTGTTTACTGTTTAACACATGAGCATTCTAAAATGACTAACCTCTGCAGGAGGCGTCGCTCATAATTAATGGGCAACCTGTAGCGATGATAAATAAACATAAAACACCATGTGCATAGCGTATGCTCAATTATTAATTTATTTGTACAATAACAGTTTCCTTTAAGGGCGTACACACGATTAATGGTTAACTATGGAGAATAGTGCTAATTATGTTTTTTTCATGTAAACATTATGCATGTATGAACTAAAAGTTGAAGAGGTTTCCCGGTTTGGGTTTTCAGACAAACGTAACCATCGGACAACTGACAGTCCCATATTGGTTATTAATTAATGTATGTACTTTAAATGCCCTTAGACAGTTCTCTGGTTGCTTCATCTTCAGATATTACATAAGTCTACAACCGGTGATGTCGAAATCTCCGGTTATCTCGAAGTCGGATCAAAGTCCCATTTCAGACACTATCATTGTACATATAACTGGCTCCGTTTATATCGAATTTCGTTAAGTCAAACTTCGGTTATGTCGAAGTATTTTGTTCGGTCCGACGGAATTCGACATAGCGGATGTAGAATGTACATGGAAACATCCCTTAATTGTGATCTCCAGAAAATTACATACATGTTTATTCAGTGGCTTGTGAATTTTAATCCGAATAAAACAGAAGTAGTATTTAGTTAATATTATGCGCATAAGCAAATAGCTTGAATGCTCCCTGTAAAAGCCATGTCTATGGTTACTGTTACCATAGAAACATATATGATATGTTGCAATGCAATGCACGAATTGTATTGTATTGTAGTGCATGTATTTTATTGATCGATCAAGATCTCGTATATTTTATATTTTACTGATATGTAATCTGTATATCTGATAATTTAAATAGTTGTGTTGTCTGTTTAGAATCTACTGGTATTGTATGTATGTGAGTAGTAAAGTCGTCTCTTTGCTTTTTTAGTATACGCGTCACAATAGAGCCTATTGATGACGTATCGCGCAACTAATAAGGTAATATAAAGTAGGTCACGTGCGTGCGCGTTTATTTTTAGTATACGCGTCACTATAGAGTCTATTGATGACGTATCGCGCAACTACCGAGCTCGTTGTACGAAGGCGTATGTTCGGTGTCCATCTCGGACGATCTAGTAACAGCGTATAAGTGTCTACGAGGCGGCCATTTTGGATGACCTTATATTGTTAGCGACCATGACGTAAAATAATCGAGTACAAATACGTTCGTTCCGTCTCGAGACACGAACCGCTCTATAAATAGCGATCGCATACGTTTCTATAAATATCGACTACGAACCTATCCATAAATAACGATTACGAACGCTTCTATAAATATAGACCGATTAGAACGGACCTAGGCCTCAAACGTTTCATAAGCTGCACAACCATGCTGTCAACGGGTAAGTTCATTATATTATTCAAACTCGGCGTACGTTTTTATCGCGTAAGAAATCCTAATTATACGCTATATACAAATTTAACCTATGTACTTTAGCGAAAATGAATAATATATATCTTACCTCGTTACGTATAATTCCATAAAAACGCGATAAATTATTAATAATCCGTAATGTACGTTTTAGAGGGCGATGGATTCCATCAGGAATGAGATATCGAGAGCGATTACTATAAGTTGTAAGAACTTGTTTCGCGATCGAGCAAATATAAATTTGTAATAAAATAAAATAATATTATCCATCCAACATATTCACATATCAAGGAATATGAGACGCGGGATGGAACGATTAATATAAAGGTCTAATCGTTAATACGTGGTGTTCAATGCCCGTTAACATAATTAACTGAATCCAAGCGGTATGAGGTATGCCTGTCAGGCCTCCTGTATGTTTGTCCTTTGGGCAGTCTCAAATAATCTTAACAATTTATCTAGGAATGCGAGAGAAATGTTTAACCATCACGAAACTAGCATGGAACCAAATCTGACACATTCATACAGGTACTTCTAAATAGCTCGCGTCGTTAAATATGTCCCAAATGTACCGTACATTCTAAAGGTAAGACGGGTAATTAACAAGCAACATTGCTCTGAGCTACAACATAGCGGATTATCTGATAAGCCCAGAGTGCGTACATAACTTAATCATGAGGTCATCCGCAGCTAATCAGCTGTTTGGGGAGATGTAGCACACTTGTATAGCCGCAAAAATGCAGTAGCTTAGATAAACAGACTCTTGACGTATTTTATACGTTAGAAATCAAAATCCAGGTAACTGTCTATTTAATGAATGGAAATGTTCTCTCCGTGGGAAGCAGATCCGCACGCATCACCATTTTAATTATAATCTTAATAAATGAGTCACAAAGTGATTATTTATCACCAAGTTAAGATAAGAGTACACCGAATCAAATCGGGTCAAACAACATGTTCTTTAAAGCGCTAGATTGCCTGCCTGCCTGCCTGCCAGCCTGTCTGTCTGTCTGTCTCTCGGTATGTCGGTCTGTCGGTCTGTCGGTCTGTCGGTCTGTCTGTCGCTCTGTCTGTCTGTCTGTATGTCTGTATGTCTGTCTGTCTGTCTGTCTATATGTCGGTCTGTCTGTCTGTCTGTCTGTCTGTCTGTCTGTCTGTCTGTCTGTCTGTCTGTCTGTCTGTCTGTCTGTCTGTCTGTCTGTCTGTCTGTCTGTCTGTCTGTCTGTCTGTCTGTCTGTCTGTCTGTCTGTCTGTCTGTCTGTCTGTCTGTCTGTCTGTCTGTCTGTCTGTATGTATGTATTTCTGTCTGTCTGTCTGTCTGGCTGGCTGGCTGTCTGTCTCTATCTGTCTGGAGAGGCGGAGTCTTGGAAGATACTGTGTCGTCAAATTTATGGAAAATATAATATTCTGTACTATGGTATGGTCAATATCTACACAACATATAAATTTCGGATGCGGCATACAGAACAATAGGACTTATTCAGGAATATATGCGGTATTGGAATTTAAAAAGTATGACAAACATTGATTGTCACCAGACATACGTTCGCACAGACAGGCGGCCCAACGGACAAACATACAACGAGACAGGAGGCCGGACAGGTATACCTCATACCCCACTAAAGAATCGTGTTTACAGAACTAATGAAGGTAGGTGGTTTTACATACATTATCTCTGTATAAAAGTAACTAGTGAGCATTATGTCGTCAGAACATGTATTAAACCATAGCGTTTCAGTTTTTGTATCTAACGTTTCAATTTTTGACAGTAGCGTTTTAGTTTTTGACACTAGCGTTTCAGGTTTTGACACTAGCGTTTCAGTTTTTGACACTAGCGTTTCAGTTTTTACGCTTTAACACGTAATTCTCAATAGAGTCCGTTTCATTTTTTGTCTCTGTCGTTTCGGTTTCTGACACAAACGTTTCAGTTTTTGACACTAGCGTTTCAGTTTTTGACACTAGCGTTTCAGTTTTTGACACTAGCGTTTCAGTTTCCGTATCTGTCGTTCCAATTTTTACCCTTTAACACGTAATTCTCCATAGAATCCGTTTCATTTTTTGTCTCTGTCCTTTCAGTTTCTGACACAAGTGTTTCAGTTTTTGTCATGTCATTTCAGTTTTTGTCTTTGTTATTTAAGTGTTTGTCTCCGTCGTTTCCATATGTGACACTACAATTGCAATTAATGTCATTAGCATTTGGTTGAGAAAGTTATATGTCCATCTGGTTTTGCCGCTGCCTGTGGGCCCATATATGAGAATACTAGCACACGGTTCTATCGGTAATGCGTTCCGAGTCATCGTCAACGCTGGTTCTTTAGGTGGTGGTGTTGTAGTCCATACACCGTCTTCTGATTCATATTGTTTGTTCTTAACTTATTATACAATCACATACTCTTATAAACGTTGTATGAAGATTGTTGCCCACTCAGAAGACAGTTTTTATTAACCAATTAACCTATCACTATTATAACGCAGCAAACCCCTAGTCAATCAGCCCATTAATAAGCTAGATACGGTTATTTTAAGTTTTACCGCCCCTTTTATAGTCGCCATTTTGAAAATTGGAGACTGGTTATATATAGATACTGTGTATGTTGACATGTGATCTACAGACGGATCTGTAGTCCAGTGGTAAAACGCTGGGCTGGTAATCCAGGGATCGCAGGTTCGATCCCCCGTCTGACCCTAATAAAATTAACAGTCTTTCAGATGGAACGTTAAACCGAGGTCTCGTGTCGGTGCTTTACACCGTGCACGTAAAAGAACCAGAGGAGACTCTATCATGCACTATCCTCCAAAAATCTAAAATAACTAATCTCTTCAGGAGGCGTCGCACATATGGGCAACCGGTAGCGACGATAAATAAACGTAAAGCCTATAATAAGGCTTGTATGACGATTTTAAGCGTATATGACGTCATTTCCGGTTGCAGTAAAATTCTACATACTCTCCGATACATGTACGAGAATCCTAACTTTTTTGAAATCGGCCCAGATATAAAGGATCTATGGCTTTTCAAATATTTTAAGCCAAGGGACGTAATTCTTGTAAACTCTTTAAAATCTTTAAACATCTATATCTGGAGAATGGATAATCATAGAGATCTCAGAATGGTACCATTGAAATAGTATAATGAGTAAACGTGTTGTTAATCTGATAAAAAAAATTGACGTGTCCCTTTAAAACAATTTTTTATGACAATGTCCCTTTAATGCAAAATCTTCAAACATCAATATCTGGAAAAGTATACGTAGTACATATATAAAAGTTTACATTTTCTAATTGAAATTGAGCTATACTTTGGTAATTATTTCGTGTAGATCTGTAAATGTTTGAATTTGTTTTATTTGTTATACCTCTATGTACAATAATAAAGTATATATGTTTGAGTGTTCTAGTGGGGATGTTGTATTGTGTATGTTTCAGTGTTATGGTGGTGGGGTTGTATTGTGTATGGTTCAATGTGTTGGTGGTGGTTTAGATATTTTCTTATCAACGGGAGCGTATTATGATTCACTATATAATGTCTTCGTATAGTATCTAGTCTCCAAAAACAATATTGGAATACCATACCATCATTTTGTGTGTTTTTAACTTATTACACATCGTCTTATAAACTGGAGGGAGAGGTGAGGATATTTGATTGTGTGTTGGTCATAGTTTACTACCATTACCCCACAATCATGGTATTGTTAAAGATCAGAAAATACATAATACATTGTATTCTGATATACTTTTATTTACATAAATCAAATTTATAATCAATTATAACAGAAAAACAGCAATGACAAATATTGAAATGACTACAGTACATGAAAGTTTCTAACAATACATATTCATAATTTGGTAACAATGGCAAATATTGAAATGATAACAGTTACCATTGAAATGATATAAAATAACGATATTATGAGAACATTGTAAAGGTAGGTAATTGTGTACAGACATTAGCTATGTCACCTCTTCCTATTAATAAACGATGACGTTTACTATAAATAGCCGACCACAGACAGGGTATATAAATCTTCGTAATATAGAATTATAGTTTAGACCCTCTAGTGGGTAATGCGTATATAGCCGCATTATTAGCTCACCTGAGCTATGCTCAAGGAGAGCTTTTAGTATAACCAGGTTATCAGGCGTCCGTGCGTCCGTCCGTTCACGATTGCTTCAAACGACATCTCCTATGAACACGCTTGGTCAATTTTGATGAAACTTGTTATGGAGCATCGGGGCGACTAGTAGCTAAAATCGATTTTCAAACAAATGACTTCTTCTCAGAAACCCGCCGGTGCAGGGAATTTTCAGAGCCGCTCGGGCGCGACGGATCAAACCGGTCGGGAGTGGTTACTGTAGTAGACGACGTTTTTCCGCCATATTGTTAATAGTATCCCAATAGCAGACGATACTCGACTATTTACATGTATCATACCGGCTTAAACGTATAAATATATAATCATAAGACGACACGGTACCATACCGGATTAAACCAGTTTGGTAATTAGTAGCCGTTGTGCAATGTACAGCGAATCATCTATACACTAGTTCTCTCAAAGCACTTTTACCCGCTAATTAACAAATCAAATCATCCTAAGCCTTTGATAATCTACATTTCCCATTTATTCAACTCACTTTTAAACCCTGGTTATAGACGTAAAGATATAGAGCGTATCGTGTAGTTTACGTAGCTACATAGCACAGAGGTAAGAGTACTCGCTTTAAATTTTACGTTGTTTCCCCATATTTATGTGTGTAGATATGTATGCGTGTAGATATGTATGCGTGCAGATATGTATGAGTGTAGATATGTATGTGTGTAGATATGTATGTGTGTAGATATGTATGTGTGTATATATGTATGCGTGTAAATATGTATGCGTGTAGATATGTTTGTGTGTAGATATGTATGTAGCACACACAGTAACTATTATGTTTGTAGATATGTATGTTACATACAGAGTAGGTACGTATGTGCGTAGATATGTATGTTTGTAGATATGTATGTAACATACAGAGTAGGTATGTATGTGCGTAGATATGTATGTTTGTAGATATGTATGTTTGTAGATATGTATGCGTGTATATATGTATGCGTGTATATATGTATGTAGATATGTATGTGTGTAGATATGTATGTGTGTAGATATGTATTCGTGTAGATATGTATGCGCGTAAATATGTATGCGTGTAGATATGTATGTGCTTAGATATGTATGCGTGTAGATATGTTTGTGTGTAGATATGTATGTAACACACAAAGTAAATATTATGTTTGTAGATGTGTATGTTACATACAGAGTAGGTACGTATGCGCGTAGATATGTATGTTCCTTGGATAAATAAAAATAGCAATACCGGTTCTAACTTGTTTTCTATTTATAGTAACGTAGGTCATTGTTATTTATAGCAATACGTTCTGATTGGATGAATATAAATAGCCTGTTCCAACTAGTTTTCTATTTATAGTAACGTAGGTCATTTATAGGATAGATCTATACGTGTCTGGGCATGATTTCGTGACGTCAACAACTGACTGATGCAATATTCCGGAAACTATAAACACGCGCTCGCTCAGTCCTTTGCGACTTAAGTATCGGATGCCCAAGTGTAAGGATATTTAGGTACCTATACGAATTATATAATAGTGAATCGCGGCCATCAAAATCTTACGATCGAAATGACAATAATAAATAAAATCATTTTATCGGTATAATGAGAATGTGTAGAGGGAGGTAATTGTGTACGGACATTAGCTACGTAATTAGAATTAAAGGTAGATACGGACATAAATGGATCAACACACCCCGAGTCGAATGGACCATTAATAAGCGAGATAGTGTTTTCCCGCCATTTTTATCCTCCATTCTGAAAATCGTAGACGCGGAACGTATAATCGTTTAGTACGATTATCGAAACCCCCGGATAGATAGGACCTATAATAAAGCTTATATAACGAATTTATATCGGTACTTACGGTTTTTCGGATCACTACTTCCGGTATGAGGTCAGACCATTAATTGAATCGCGGATTCGTCATTGCCTCTTCGAGATCTTTCCGACGATACCAAACACGGCCAATATCCTCGAAAGTTCATTTTTCTCCAAACTTATTTACGATTAAAGGGATATAATCAGTATTATAGATATATCGAATAATGATAGATCAAAACGAAGGATAGCGTCGGACTCGTGACGACGATACGCGTATATTAGAACTAACGTATAGTTACGTTACTAGCGTTTAAATATTTTTTCATTTTCATTTCAGGGGACTTTAAGGATATATAAAATATTTAAACCTCGATATCTCGAAAACTACTCGCAGTATAAATAAAGGAAATATATCGTCGGATCGGTCTCGCCGAGCTACGACGAATTATACTGATGTCTACGCTCTAACGCCGAGTCGAACAATTGATGACGCCATATTCGTAGGCCAAGTCTTTTAGCTCCATTATAAACAGCATAGAGCGTGCTCATACGCGGTGCTACCCCTATATCTAATAATCGAATTATGGATATCCATATAAATACTAAATAAATAGCGAAACGTCGCCCCATAATTGTTGCTGTTTTTAGATTGATTTGAGTACAACTGTAGGCCTACATACAGCATTTACATACATGTACATCTTATAATTCTGTTTCACACATAATGTGACATATGTACGCTAAATGACCATTACATATCCATCATGAAAACAGCAAAGCCGCATACGAAAAACTCATTATAACACGTGTACCCGTAGCAATGCTTTAAACTGTTTCTCTGGATATAAGATGATGGGATATTTTCATCTTATGGAAACCCATATAACGAAGTTCTACCTGTATGAAGATGAAATATACCAGAAGTATGTTACTAGTAGTCACATGTTTTGGAGGATAGTGCACACGACATAAGATGCTCCACAGACAGACAGACAGACAGACAGACAGACAGACAGACAGACAGACAGACAGACAGACAGACAGACAGACAGACAGACAGACAGACAGACAGACAGACAGACAGACAGACAGACAGACAGACAGACAGACAGACAGACAGACAGACAGACAGACAGACAGACAGACAGACAGACAGACAGACAGACAGACAGACAGACAGACAGACAGACAGACAGACAGACAGACAGACAGACAGACAGACAGACAGACAGACAGACAGACAGACAGACAGACAGACAGACAGACAGACAGACAGACAGACAGACAGACAGACAGACAGACAGACAGACAGACAGACAGACAGACAGACAGACAGACAGACAGACAGACAGACAGACGACAGACAGACAGACAGACAGACAGACAGACAGACAGACAGACAGACAACAGACAGACAGACAGACAGACAGACAGACAGACAGACAGACAGACAGACAGACAGACAGACAGACAGACAGACAGACAGACAGACAGACAGACAGACAGACAGACAGACAGACAGACAGACAGACAGACAGACAGACAGACAGACAGACAGACAGACAGACAGACAGACAGACAGACAGACAGACAGACAGACAGACAGACCGACCGACCGACCGACAGACAGGCAGGCAGGCAGGCAGGCAGGCAGGCAGGCAGGCAGGCAATCTAGCGCTTTAAAGAACATGTTGTTTGACCCGATTTGTTTCGGTGTACTCTTACCTTAACTTGGTGATAAATAATCACTTTGTGACTCATTTATTAAGATTATAATTAAAATGGTGATGCGTGCGGATCTGCTTCCCACGGAGAGAGCATTTTCATTCATTAAATAGACAGTTACCTGGATTTTGATTTCTAATGTATACAAAATACGTCAAGAGTCTGTTTATCTAAGCTACTGCATTTTTGCGGCTATACAAGTGTGCTACATCTCCCCAAACAGCTGATTAGCTGCGGATGACCTCATGATTAAGTTATGTACGCACTCTGGGCTTATCAGATAATCCGCTATGTTGTAGCTCAGAGCAATGTTGCTTGTTAATTACCCGTCTTACCTTTAGAATGTACGGTGCATTTTGGGACATATTTAACGACGCGAGCTATTTAGAATTACCTGTATGAATGTGTCAGATTTGGTTCCATGCTACTTTCGTGATGGTTAAACATTTCTCTCGCATTCCTAGATAAATTGTTAAGATTATTTGAGACGGCCCAAAGGACAAACATACAGGAGGCCTGACAGGCATACCTCATACCGCTTGGATTCAGTTAATTATGTTAACGGGCATTGAACACCACGTATTAACGATTAGACCTTTATATTAATCGTTCCATCCCGCATCTCATATTCCTTGATATGTGAATATGTTGGATGGATAATATTATTTTATGTTATTACAAATTTATATTTGTTCGATCGCGAAACAAGTTCTTACAACTTATATTAATCGCTCTCGATATCTCATTCCTGATGGAATCCATCGCCCTCTAAAACGTACATTACGGATTATTAATAATTTATCGCGTTTTTATGGAATTATACGTAACGAAGTAAGATATATATTATTCATTTTCGCTAAAGTACATAGGTTAAGTTTGTATATAGCGTATAATTAGGATTTCTTACGCGATAAAAACGTACTTCGAGTTTGAATAATATAATGAACTTACCCGTTGACAGCATGGTTGTGCAGCTTATGAAACGCTTGAGGCCTAAGTCCGTTCTAATCGGTCTATATTTATAGAAGCGTTCGTAATCGTTATTTATGGATCGGTTCGTAGTCGATATTTATAGAAACGTACGTGATCGCTATTTATAGAGCGGTTCGTGTTTCGAGACGGAACGAACGTATTTGTACTCGATTATTTTACGTCATTGTCGCTAACAATATAAATGGACGCCTCATAGAGACTTATACGCTGTAACTAGATCGTCCGAGATGGACACCGAACATACGCCTTCGTACACCGAGCTCGGTAGTTGCGCGATACGTCATCAATAGACTCTATAGTGACGCGTATACTAAAAAAGCAAAGAAACGACTTTACTACTTATGTGTTGATAACCATGATTCAATTTCCCTCGTATATTTTATGCTCTACTTGTATGGCATGTATATATCCGATAACTTTAAACTAATTGCCCTCGTCTAATGTAGGCCCTACTAGTATGGTGTGTATATATCTGATAAGTTCAAACTAATTACCTCGTCTAATGTAGGCTCTACTGGTATGGTGTGTATATATTTGATAAGTTTAAACCAATACCCTCGTCTATTGTAGGCTCTACTTGTACGGTGTGAAATATATCAGAATACTTTAAACCAATTGCCCTCGTCTATTGTAGGCTCTACGGTTATGGTGTGTATATATTCGATAACTATAAACCAATTTCCCTCGTCTATTGTAGGCTCTACGGGTATGGTGTGTATATATCGGATAACTATAAACCAATACCCTCGTCTATTGTAGGCTCTACTGATATGGTGTGTATATATCTGAATACTTTAAACCAATTCGCTCGTACAGACGGATCTGTAGTCCAGTGGTAACACGTTGGACTGATAATCCAGGGATCACAGGGTCGACCCCTGTATGACCCTAATAAAATTAACAGTCTTTCAGATGGGACTTTAAACCGAGGTCTCGTGTCGTTGCTGTACACCGTGCACGTAAAAGAACCAGAGGAGGCTCTGGAATGGGTCTCTGTCTGTATCATTGCACTATCCTGCAAAAATCTAAATGACTAATCTCTTCAGGAGGCGTTGTTCATTTGGGTAACCGGTAGCGACGATAAATAAATGTAAAACACACACAATTCGCTCGTCTATTGTAGGCTCTACTGATATGGTAAAGTATATATCTGATACGTTAATGTGTCATCTTGTTAAACTGTACTGATATTACATGTATGTGTTCGTTAAATCAATCAGTCTGTTTGTTTTGCAGGATGACACAACGCTCGTTAAACCAGTACGTATTTCTGGTCCTGTTCTCCTCACTAGCTCTATTGTCATATACCGCCTACTACTGGTTCTCGGCAAATCCACATGACCTGGAGATAGAACCAATGTTGAGTTCGATTAATCAGAGTCCTGGTAAGATATTAGTTTCGAATATTGAATTGTTTCGATTGTTTTATGTGTTTTGAGGTCGCACCAACAGCTTAGGCGACTATACAGTTAATAGTAGTACCGTAAAACCCCTCTAAACAGATCGTCCCCGGACCAGAGGTAAAGTTCGGTTTGGAGGGATTTTCGATATAGAGGGGGTTTTCATAGTTGGGTAGATTTCTCCTATGTTAACTCTGAAATGCCTAGCTATAGGCTGAGACATGTTCATAGGGACTAGATGAAAGGTGCGAGTATGGCGTTGGAGTTGCAGTAAAGTCGTCCCTTAATTGAAGACAAGCGTAAAACAGCCGTCATAGATGCTGAACTCTCCTGGCTAAACGTTGACATTGCCGCCCTACAAGAAACAAGACTGCCAGACGACGGCTCATTACAAGAGAAAGTGTACACTTTCTTCTGGGAAGGCAAGGAACTAGATGAAAGGCGCGAGTATGGCGTTGGATTTGCAGTAAAGTCATCCCTTCTACCAATGATAGAACCACCCACTGCTGGCACGGAACGGATGATAAGTCTTCGCCTGAAGTGTAGCACAGGCCCAGTACACCTTCTGGCTGCCTATGCCTCAACACTCAGCTCTAGCCCTGATGCGAAAGACATATTTTACAGTGAGATTGACAGGATTATTGGACAACTGCCTCATATAGAAGACCTATTCTTGCTTGGTGACATCAATGCCAGAGTTGGAATGAACCATGACGTCTGGCCTACATGAATTGGCCACCATGGAACTGGGAAAATGAACGAAAACGGCCAGAGACTACTGTAACTATGCTGTGCCAGGAACCTGTGCATATCGAACACATATTTTCCAAACAAGCACAAACACAGAATCTCATGGATGCACCCCAGATCACACCAGTGGCACCAACTAGACGTTATCATCACTAGAAGAAACCGTCTCCAAGCCGTCTACAACACACGCAGTTACCACAGTGCCGACTGTGACACCGACCACTCTCTTGTCATCGCAAACGTGGTATTGCAACCAAGAAAGAAGTTCCATCAAGCTAAGCCAAAGTGTCTCCCTAAGATCAACACGACCCATATTACCGACACAGACAGGACCAACACGTTCATCTCCCTCATCGAGGATATCGTCCAATAAATTAGTTCGTTTGTTCGTTTCTTTATTTGTTTTGCATTGTACATTGAATATTTTATATTGCAATAAAAAATGTATTCGAAATGTAAATAAATCATTTATTATAGGAATGCATATATGGTTTTATCTTTATGTTATAGTCGCTGATGTAATAGAGGGAGCTCAACAAGATAGGACAAACGAAACACAACGAGATAGGACAAAAGCAATACAACGAGATAGGACAAAAGCAATACAACGAGATAGGACAAAAGCAATACAAGGATATAGGACAAACGAAACACAACGAGATAGGACAAAAGCAATACAAGGAGATAGGACAAAGCAATACAACGATATAGGACACAGGAAATACAACTAGATAGGAATTTACACATTAGGGAGTTATGTAAATCACATGGCTTAGATAAACAAACCGGTACTAACGTAAGGATGTCCATTCTCTATTCTAGCAAATATAACATTGCCTGTAAATCTGCACCCAAAACTGGCTCCACGTTAATGGTTTAGGTATTCAACATACTAAACAATGTTAAAACGAAAGACTACATTTTCAATATGTCTAGACAGCTCATACATGCTCTCAAATCTTCACATGTGAAGAAAAATCTTACATTACAATCAATGAAAAATGATACAGTATTAATAATTGGTAGAAATCCATATTCCCGCATTTTGTCGGCATATATTGACAAAGTTTACCTTCCAAATCAATTATGCTTGGTAAAAGATCTTATTAATACTAAACAACGGAATATATTCCACAATAAAGCTACCAAGAACAAAGCGTGTAATGTCACATTTGAACAGTTTCTTGATTATATCTTGGAAAGCGGTCATCATCGTATTTTACTTAGCCACTATAAGCCCATTGTATCAGAGAAGCTTTTCTCACTTGTCTGCAACCTTGACAATACCCTTATTGTAAAGATGGAGAGCTTTTCTGAAGATATAGAATACGCGCTCAAATTGGTCGGTGTTGAGAACAGAGAGTTTAATCTCATATATGATGCAATGCACAAGATAAGGATTGAGTCTACTATTTCAGGAATTGTGAATACAGTATACGCAAAAATGCCGAAATCGTCGTTGAATCTCGGGGTACATTCGTCAGATTGTTTATCATGGACGGGCGTAGCGAATCGAGTATGGAGATCATTTCAGATTCAGGGCTATATTCACCAACATTCAGATTTTCCGTCTGAGAAATATTTCAATAAAGCTGATTACGCCAATGCCAACTATTTAATCAACTTAGTACTTGCTGCCATCAAGAACAGACCGCTGACACACCTTGACGCAGTGAAGCAGCGGAACAAAGCAATGATGCATGCCTATTCAGAAGTAGGTGCAGATTATCTGGCTAGGATAAAACAGCGTTATGCTTTTGATTTTAAATTGTTCAATTATAGCCAAGATTTAGAAGGTGATTAGTTAAGTTTATACAACAAATACTTCGAATACGAAACAAGTTTGTAGAAACAACATTAATGCAATAACTCAATATACCTCATTCCATATGGAATCCATCGCCATGACAGAGAGGAAAGGAAAGAGACACTTATGACACTATCTGATGTTCATAAGAGGTGACTCATAAGTCACAAATGGCAGACATAAAACAAAAACATTTAACCATTGTATTATTTCCTTCACATGTGTATACATCCAAACACTTAAAGTGACATTACATCTCAAACGGTAAATATAGTTATGCCTTTGATTTTAAATTTTTCAGTTCCATCCACTATTTAGAATTTGATTAGTTTAGTTTATATAAAAATTCCTCGAATACGTAATAAGTTCTTAGAAACAACATTAATGCAATCATTCAATAAACCTCATTCAATATGGAATCCATCGCAATGACGAAGAGAAAGATACACTTATGACACTATCTGATGTTCATAAGAGGTGAAGTCACACATGGCATCATAAGTCACATAAAACAAAAACAGTTAACCATTGTATTATTTCCTGCACATGTTTATGTTCATACATCGCAAAAGGCAATTTTTCACGTAATGCACTAATGGAATGATCTGACACCTATGGTGGGATATGCGGGTGGGTGGAATCAATGGCCATGACAGAGAGGAAAGGAAAGATGCACTAACGGAATGATCTGACACCTATGATGGGGTGTGCGGGTGGGTGGAATCAATGGCCATGACAGAGAGGAAAGGAAAGATGCACTAACGGAATGATCTGACACCCATGGTGGGATGTGCGGGTGGGTGGAATCAATGGCCATGACAGAGAGGAAAGGAAAGATGCACTAACGGAATGATCTGACACCTATGGTGGGATGTGCGGGTGGGTGGAATCAATGGCCATGACAGAGAGGAAAGGAAAGATGCACTAACGGAATTATCTGGCACCTATGGTAGAGTGGTAGGGTGGGTGGAATCCATCGCCATGACAGAGAGAAAAGAGGCAAGAGCGGAATGATCTGGCACGTATGGTGGGTGGTGGAGGTGAGTGGGGTGGGTGGAATCCATCGCAATGACAGAGAGGAAAGAGCCACTACCTGAATGATCTTGCACGTATTGTGGGTTTTCGGTGGGGGGGGGGGGTCTCTGCCATCGTAAAGAAAGTTGATTACATAAAAGGATGATATAGCACATTGGCACGTAAATAGGGAATTATAAGGTACCAGATCATCCCCCACCACTATGGTATTTCTTTCAGCTGTAGTAGGCATATATATATCTGAGATCATATACGACAACTATATGATTGCATGATTTCGAGATGTGTGTTTTACGTTTATTTATCGTCGCTACCGGTTGCCCATATGAGCGACGCCTCCTGAAGAGATTAGACATTTTAGATGTTTGGAGGATAGTGCATTGATACAGACAGAGACCCATTACAGAGTCTCCTCTGGATCTTGTACGTGCACGGTGTAAAGCACGGTCACGAGACCTCGGCCTGAAAGACCGTTAATACATATATACAGCACTACATATTATATATATAAAACTAACGAGAGACATCTTACTGCCCCTGAATACTCCCTAGAAGTATGTAGGGCCTCTTAAGTTGTTTCCTCTGTTTATATCGTTGTGTCCTTTGCGCACCATGCTATCAATATTCTTATGGAAGTCGTGATGTGCACAGAGGATGAGCGTTCGCTACAGGTGCGAAAGTTTCGGAGGTCGAGCCCCGCTGGAGCCGTTACGATTGTGCCCTTAGGCCGTTACGATTGTGCCCTTAGGCAAGGCATTTAAGTTCCACATGCCTCTTCTCTCTCATTCATGGCGATGTAGCAATTAAGTAAAAACAGGCTGTGACATAAGTTACCAAAAAAATATATATGCGAGAGTTATATGCGCCTTATAAGGCGTTTATATGGATTTTGTGTGCAAATTAGATGTATGCTAGTTTATTGCATATATGCAACTTATAAGGCGCTGATAAGCGACCTATATCTCTACATATATGCGACTTATAACTCCGCATATATGCGCCTTTTAACCCGCATATAAGTGCCTTATAACCCGAATATATGCGCCTTATAACCCGCATATAAGTGCCTTATAACCCGAATATATGCGCCTTATAACTCCGCATATATGCGCCTTATAACCCGCATATAAGTGCCTTATAAACCGCATATAACTCTAGTGTAGTCAAGCATGACCATGACTATGATGTCAGGTAGTGGGACTATATAGCTGTACCCTCTTGATTCAGTGTTTGTTTCTTCGGGTTTTACGCCTGTATCATTTTGGACAATATCGCTGGCAGGCAGTTTACTTAACACCTTTCAAATTTTCCAGCGGTTAACTAGTACCTCTCCGTAAAAAACTACCGACTTTTTCATATCAATGAGACACGGCGTGAGCGGGGCTCAAACCTGTGACCATCAGTGATGATTGAGAGACATACATCCTTGATCATTTATCCTGACCATTTCTTCAAATGGAATACTCCTCAGTTTCTTCTGCTTTCATCACTTTCTTCTGATTCTGCTATTGTTTCAGAAATAATCAGTTAATAAAACTTGAAAAGTGGACTATATATTATACCAAGTAGGTGAACATAAATCCAGTTCAACTTCCAACATAATATAAAAAATGCATATCAATGCATTTCCTTTAGTTTGGATTAACATTTCAAATAAATCAATATCAGTAGTATTATATAGCTTTATACAGTTAAGCAGTTAAAAACCAACACGATTATAATTTTATAGCACACCCAACTGCTCGGCCAATGTCTACAGTCAGCTCTACTTATCGTACTGCGTAACTACATAGTGAGCAAACTCCATCTCGGAAAGTAATTCATATAAGCATTCTTTTTGCTTATTTTTCAATCCAATTCCATTTGTTTGATGTACATTTGTATATAAATGTCTATATTTATATTATGAACTGAATAAAAATATGTATCACACTATAACGGTCATCTTAATGTTATAAAATCTGGATCTACACTGGTTACCGGCAACATAATTTGATTTATTGAATGGCAACTAGCCGATGATGGTCAGTCAACACTCAACAATGATAATGTCCACAAGATCCACATGGTTGGTCCACACAGGTCTGGTCGATGATGGCTGGTCTTGATGATTCATCAGTCTACAAAAGTTATAAACAGGCTTTATTATGACAGTGCTTAAATTGTTGAATAAATCCAAGAAGCTATCCACCTGGCTTGTGGTAGGTCGGTGGTTCTACCAGGGTACCATAACTACTGATCGGAGGTATACTGATCTTCCTCCATCAATACTAACTGGAGTCGCCAATTAACCTAAGCTGGTGGTGCGATATTAAACCCCAAACAAGAGGGTCATGAAGTCACTGGATCGCTCACCCGATATGAGAGGGCTATAATAATAACAACATATGTTGCTTAATAGAGGGAATAATTAACACAGGGTTGATAATAGTGTACATTGCAAACTATCAAAACTCTGGGCATTGTCAGGTTTCTGAGAAGAGTTTTTATTTGTGTACATGTATGTATGTGAATGTAAATAATGTAACCACTACGGTAGGGTGACCAGAGTTAATGCTGCCGGTCGCCAATGGTACCAAAAACAAATACTAAATGTTGCTTTTTGGCACATGTTTTGTCAAAAACATTGCTTCAAATATTTATCTGTGATGGCTCTTAGTTGGCTCCAAGTTTTTCAAATTGGCTCCAGTTGTTTTTAATTGCCGACCGAAGTAGCGCAGACAAATTATCAGACAGAGGGATCCCTGGATGACGGATAAAATATGACCCCAGGATCATATAATTATGTTGAGCAACCATAGTAGAGGTACACAAGGCAATTATACATACAAAATATCAAAGATATCTGCATTGTGGGAACAGAATTTTTAAAGATTTACTATATAGTTTAGTTTAATCATATTTTATTGCATTCTTTATATTCAATGTACAATACAACTCAAATTTACAAACATGTTACAGATGAAATAAATAAGATATATGGTACAATCATTACCAGTATGTTTATATATGGAGAAGCAAAAGGGTTGGGCCACAAGTTTTGACAACATTAGTTTCGGCCCGCCCCAACATACTAGTTTGTAATTAACAAAGAGACTGAATATAGGATAAGAGCATTACAATTAGGATACAAATTTTAGATTACAATTAAGGCGATAATAATGGATATGATAAAAAATACCAAAAAAAGAAAGAAAAGCATTAAGAAATGCAATTCGCAACTACTACACATTCCCAGTGCCACACCGTACAATACCCTCAGCCAGCCAAACCCGCTGCCACACCCATGCAAAAATCGTATCAAGAGAACTGCATAACTTTATAATATAGTTAGGTACGTCTGTGCTCAAAGCGCCTTGTTGATTTAATATAAATTTGAACTTGTTTGAAAATGTACTCATTTTCTTCGTGCGTTAAACTTTCGAAACCAAACAGTAGTTTTCTTGTGCTTAAAGGGTGATGTGTACGTGTGCTTATGAATAGTAAGCGCCTTTGATTTACATAAAATAGACAACGAAATATATAGTGTTCCGCATCCTCATTTTCATTGAGCTGACACGGGCATTTTGGGTTATCGCGTAAATGGTTATTAAACAAATCGGCATTCAGGTTGCTACAAGCATTTCTAATGCGAGCATGATATATCTGTTGACAGCGGTCTCCGGATTTAAAAAATGATGGTACTATTGGTGGCTTGAAGATTTCTTTCAGCTTTCCTTTGAATGCCGACAGGTTATTTATATTACGAGTATCAGAATCAAGTTCATTCCATAATTTTATTGATGAAGGTATAATAGATTTCGAATAAATTTCAGTACGCCTTGCTAAATTAATAAAATCTGCACTGTTTCTTAAACTATATGGGTTTGTTTCCTCAACAGATGTTGGAAATAAGTCGGTTAAATAGCTTGGTAAGTTTTCCTGTTTTTGCTTATAGACGAATAGTAATATTTGCATTTTTCTACGGTCATTAAGTGTAACCCAGCCAATTTCGTTAAGTAGTATGTTGATAGAGACAGATCTGGTAAGCCCCGTAACAATTATGGCAGCTTCGTATTGCATTTTCTCTAAGGATTCCTTTTCATATGATGTACAGCTATCCCAAACAATAGAGGCATATTCTAAAATGGGTCGAAGATAGGAAATGTATATCTGATTTAAGGTATTGCGTTTTAATTTAAATTTTAACATTCTCATTGATCCTAATGTTCTTGAA
Organism: Archivesica marissinica; assembly: GCA_014843695.1. Classification (NCBI taxonomy): domain Eukaryota; kingdom Metazoa; phylum Mollusca; class Bivalvia; order Venerida; family Vesicomyidae; genus Archivesica; species Archivesica marissinica. Next base: position 32,352,638 of record CM026388.1, read on the forward strand.
GCAGACTTAGTAATGTTTGATATATGTTTGTGCCACGTACCGTCCTCACTAAGAGTAACTCCGAGATGTTTGTGATGATTCACGAAACTTAATTGCGTGTTCTCAAACAATAAAACCGGACGATTAACATTGCATAGTGAAAGAAACATGACTTCTGTTTTTGTTGGATTAAAATTTACTAGCCATTGTTTAGACCATTTTGATAATATGTTTAGATCATGATTTAGTGTAGCCTCAATAACATTTGTATCTTTGGAAGTCATCGCCAATGAACTATCATCAGCAAATAATCTTGTTAGACTGAATAAAGATTCAGCAATGTCATTGACGTATATTAAAAATAGTAAGGGCCCCAAGACCGAACCTTGTGGAACTCCAGCATTAAGATATTTTTCGTTTGAGAAAGTTGATCCAACAAAAACCTTTTGTTTCCGCTCGTTTAGATAGCGAAATAACCAGTTGATTATGCGTCCAGAAACGCCATACTGTCGAAGTTTAAACAGGAGACCTCTGTGCCAAACTCGATCAAATGCCTTACTAATGTCACAGAATACAATACAAGTTGATTTACGCTCATCAAAAGCTTTGCAAATTTGGTTATATATGTCGATCAATTGAAACACTGTAGAATGTCCTGGCAAAAATCCAGATTGATTCTTATATATTAATTCATTCTCGTGTAAATAGTTATATAAATATTTAAACATAACTCGTTCCATTACTTTCCCTACACAACTAATTAATGAAATAGGTCGATAGTTAGATGGAATATCGCGTGTACCCTTTTTGAAAAGTGGCATGACATTTGCACTCTTCCAAATAGCTGGATATGTCTCTTCCTGGATCGATCTATTAAACAGTATACTTAATGGGTGACATATAGTACGAGAAGTTTCTTTAAGCATACGATGGCTAATTTCATCTGGCCCGCTGGCTTTATTTACAATTAAATTTGACAAAACGTCAGTAATGTCTTGTTCAGTAATTATTATATTTCTAATTGTTGCATCTGTTTTTTTAGTAAAAATCGGCAGATCTATTTGTGAATCGTCTATTGTTGAAATGGATGCAAAGTAGTCATTTAGAGTATTGGCTTTATCTGAATCCGAAAGAGAATACGAATTATCACTTGTTAACAATGGAGGAATCATTTCACAATTTGCAGAGTTTTCTTTTACCAGCATTTTAACTATTTTCCAATATTGTCGCGGATTCGTTGAGCTTAAATCACATAGTGTAAATTCAATATTGTTAAAAAATAATTCTTTAGTGTGCTTTTTCATATTATTTACTTTATTTCTTAATTTTTTATAACTATTCCAGTCACCCAATTTTCCGGTTCGTATTGCAGTAATTTTATGTCGGTCGCGTTGTCTAGATGTTTTCCTTATTTCTGAATTATACCATGGTTTGTCGTTTGGGCGAACTGTAACTAAACTGGTTGGAATACATGACTTTACTATGTCTAAGAATTTATCAATAAATAGTGAAGTTGCAATATCTATATTATGGGAATAAATGAACGACCAATCAGTTGCACGTATTATATTATTAAGTGACTCAAAATCAGCCCGTTTATAATTCCACACCCTTCGTTTATAAGGATCCTTCGACTGAAAATCGACTTTAATGTAGGCAAATGTACCGAAATGATCACTAATAGCATTTTGAGTTTCAAAAGTACCGGAGTGTAATGAAGTAATGTTATTTGAAATTGCCACTGGATCTATTAAAGTTCTTGAATGTTCTGTTACTCGCGTAGGTACATTAATAATATTCACCATGTTGTTTAGTAGTAGGATGTCTTTTAGTTTATTATTGTTGTAATTCAGTTGATCCTCATTGATATCTCCGACTAAAACAATATTGTTTGATAGGTCGGACGCTCTTTCTAGGCAAGCATTAATTTTACCCCATAGATCAACTGTAGAATTTGGAGGTTGATATAAATTACAAATTAAGTATGTCTGAGAACGGTCTCTAATTTCAATCCACATTGATTCTTCCAGTATATTCTCTAGTTCAAGAATTCGTTTAGGTCTTAATTGAGACGAGGTATAAATTAATAATCCCCCTGAATGGGCAGTGTTGTCTTTTCTAAACATTCTATCAAATCCTTCTAAATATATATCGACGTCATTAAGATCCAACGTGAGATGGGTTTCGGTAAAGCATAGAACGTCAAAATCAAGAAAATTGTCCTCTATATATTTTAACTTGTGTCTAATGCTTCTAATATTTTGATGTAATATAGAAAAACAGTCACTATGATTTATATCCGGCCCTGGATTTCTTTCTATATCACCAGACAGTATTAACAGCAAAAGAATTAATAAAGTACAAATAATGTTTGTAATGAATGTTTCGTAGATATACATTGATAAAAGACAGTATGTTGGTGTAGACACGTGTATATCACATGTAATAAGTAAAACAATAGTAGCAAAAATCAAATTGTTGGTACTTGTATACAATAACGTATTCAATGCGAGAAACAGTTTATAAAGTCTGCTAACAATTTTCTTAAGTAAATGTAGTATTGAAGTTAAAGGATATGTATAGAAAGTGCATAATTTAGCTATCGGCTGTCCTCTAATAATATGATACAGTCCAATACTCGATCTCCATGTGCTCAAATCATTACCCATTTGGGTACAGTAAAACAGATTCAAAGAATGAGACCGTGTATTGGACTGTGGTCACAGTAACTTGAGAAGGGGGACGAGGGAGACTGGCGTAGGATGGGCACACATGGGACACTGACAATAACATACCATTCACAAACAACATTTCTCTAAATATACTAAGAATCGAACTAAAAGGAACTAACTAAAGTACGTTATCCTGGTAGAAAGCTATACGTATTACTGGATGTGTAACATGTGGTTACGTAAGACTGATAAATGATATAATTTTCAGCAATGATACCAATGAAAGCACAAAAAGAAAGATACAACTTGGTACAAATGGTGGAGAAAACATACACTATAATGAAGTTATTAATTCACCATGCTGGAAACTGAGACATAATGTGTTCACAAATTGTAATGATAGTGAACACTAACACTTTATGATTAATCTGCAAATGGTAATAACGATTTCGTTACAACTGTATAGAGAATATTTGAACGTTTTATTTAAGTATTAATAAAGCGGTCTTTATAAGAAAAGAGAGGTAAATATTGTGACATTTTACATAGCTAGTAGGATAATATACCAATTCTGGTATAATATATGACATTATCAATTAGCAATTATATATGAAATAGCTTAGATGTAAGATTATTCGGATCTCGGCTACTAGTAAGCAGTAGGACATTTCCAAGAATCAATGACAAAGATATTGGAAGAAGTTGGATGTATATACATATATATACATTGGTAGGGTCACCCGAGTAGTACAAACAGTTCATGTATACAATTATATTTACATATTAACAACAATAATAGACCTTTCTAAATTGAATGAACCTCACAGACAGAACATCGAACCCACAACGGCAAACACCAGTCTATGGTATAACGGAGTTGCAACTATTGTCTCTCTTACATCACACACCGCCGTCAACACTCAAGAAGCCAACACTCCGTCTACAAAATCATAAAGGACTAATACTCGCAATGCATGCATGCTTCAGACTAATGTGTGTGTAATTCATATAAAGCGAGATAATTCGGTAGTTAGCCCGGTTTTGATTAACTCCCTTAATTTGATAATTTTAATACGCAAAGCTGAGAAGAGTATTCACGTGATCTCATATTCCACGTGCATAATATTGATAAATATCTTCACCAAGTGAGTGTGTGATATTCTGATAATTATGGATGTATATTATAGTTAAGAGACACTTTGGAATTTCGTCTACGTGTAGTCACAGACTTAACAATTTAGCATATTGGTGAAATATTATGAATGATTTCGTTATTCAAGCAGGTCATCTACGGAACGGTAAGCAGACACTATATGAATTAATGGATTATCCGGTTTTGTATACGACATTAGATAACGCAGTCGCTACTTACTACTGTAACCGTTATCGACAATATAAACGACAATATAAACTGAAGTTGAAAGGTCACTATTCTTGTCAGACCGGTCATATATAAATAATATTACATAATTTCGCTAGGATCAATACTATTGTCACGTGTTAAATAGTTTTATGTGGAATGTGCCACATGTTGTAACTATTACGTATATCTACTTAATAGTTGAATGTGGGTCACTAGATATACACAGTACAGGATTATGTCTAGTATACCATCTGTAGTATAATACTACAAACAATGTACCACACAGAAATTTGACTATTCAAAGGACATCAATTGATAGCACACAGTCCGTTATGCACAATGTATAGCTGTGTCAAGACTGGCATAGTGTAGATAATTGTCACGTGTTATACCGATTGTATTTTATAGAAACAATTTAATGTGTGTCAAATGGTCTTTTAATATCGTAGATCTATATGTGAATTTGATAAATATTACATTCAAAAGCAATAGACAATATCAGATTTAACATGGTATGGGTTGTCGCATAAGTCCCCGGCGATAACATGTTACATATATGCGTGTATATACTGTTTGTAGGCGTAATATGAATTAAGAAAATATGGTCAACTAGTATTTATAGCAGAGATCAACGACATATATATACAGGTCACGTGGTGTAAATATTTACATATATCACAAAAACATAAACATTGTAGTTCGTCCACACTCGGGCCCCTGTTACACTCACAGATCTAAGACAGTCACTAATACTACTCTATGATAAAGGTCTGCCTGCCTTTATGCATTCAATCACGTCCATGCTGTTGATGTGTATCTTCCTCTCGGGAGTGCTTCGCCCCTCACCAGGTATGGTTGCATAGATTCGACACCCAGCTACCCATGTTCTGTTCAGTTTCTTACTTCGAACCAACTGTCTTGCCTCGAAAGACAGCCGTTCCCTGAATCTTGTCAAGTTTTCCTGGACGAAGATGCCATTACCTAGCGACTTCCTGGCCTCATATACTCTTTGTCGAGCTTAGTGTTCATGAATTTCACAATGATTTTTCGATTTCTGATGTTTTTTGCGTGATCGAGGCGGCCTAACCGGTGGCATATATCAATGTCACTCCTACTTAGTTGCAACCCGTGTGTTGTGGCGTGGTCTATTATCTTGCTCTCGATATCCTCTGTATAGTTCCCGGAATCACCAGGGATTCCTGAAATATTGAGACACATTCTCCTCCCATACTGTTCTAACTCGTCATCCTCCAACATAGTTGAACTTTGTGTAGTTTTCAGGTGTACATTTTCCTCTCTCAATTTTGCATTTTCCTGTTTCAAAATAGTCATTTCATCCGACAAATGTTTTGTTTCAGTCCTGACCAAAGATTGTATTTCCGTTTTAATTTCCGTGATTAGATCATTTTTTATTTGTTTCACTAAAATATCACCTAGTACCTTCAGATCATCACTGGATAAGGTGTGAGCCATTTTGTGTGAGGTTGATGGGGGTTGTGTTGTCACCTCAGAACCAGAACCAGAATCGTCAGTTATATCGAAATACAAGCTGTCGTCACTATCTAAATCTACTTCACTGAATAGTTTATGTTTTTTTAGTTGACTAGTGTTTGCAGATGATGTGTGACGCTTTTTTCTCTTTACACGTTTTTTTGTCGACATTAGATTATTGGCGCCAATTGCTTTGTGTCAGTTCAAATAATTCATCATTTCATTATAATTTACCGTATATTTACTGTATATTTACTGTATATTTACTGTATATTTACTGTATATTTGTTGACACCACACTGAAGTACATTATATTCTACTGTTCTACGTCACATTTATGTATAACTTCACCAGGACACGATTGATTTAAACAAGATTTACATTATTTTTGGCTGCTCTCGTATATTTTCAGCCATCTTTGTTTTACCGGAAGTTGCGCCCTATATAATTCTGTAATATAGCCCAAAATTACCCACCTACATGTACCATATCTTTTTATGAATCAATACGGCCGTAGCACACATTAGATACTATAATATAATAATGCACAACACAACTTTTTGAAATGTTGAATCTCATATTAAGGCATAGTTACCTAATGTGAGCAATCGTGAGGATCACCCAATGCTCACAAAAGATCACAGTGAGCACTTTTTGTTCAGGTGAGCTAACAAAACAGATCCCAAATATCCTGTAGGAAGTCATTCAAGTTCCTACTAGAAACAAGATTAGTGCTTAATCCAGATTATCCAGGTGGGTGGATGGTGTGAGCCGTGATGGGCACATTAAGACATTAGCAGGCTTAGCACCCATATATGTACATGTATATTTTTGTATAATTGGGTTATATTCCTAATAAGAATAGTAGGAATTTATGTTATTCCTATTAATAATTTGTCCACGGATATGTTTCAACATAATATTTTTGACAACTTTTGAGAAATTACAATGTTCGAGTTTTTTGACGGGTCAAATATATACATATGAAAACCGCAACATTATTTTGAAACAATTCATGTCTAACGTCGCAGGGTACAACAGCTAGAAACAGTATGCAACATACCAACGTATTCTCTTTGGCAGGTTTTTGATGGCGCCATTACCGTCTCGCTTTCCATTAAAGTCGGCAAGATAATAAATGTGGTTTAACGTGTCCCAGCCACCGTCATATAGAGACGGGTCCTCGGTTTCACCTGAAAGACAAGTGGGATCTATGAAAGTATTTTATCATGGCGGGACTGGGGATAGAACACACAACATCTAGCATAGTAATCTAGCACTCTGCCCCAAGTCACCAACCCATCCACCAATATAAATAGGATGACAAGTTATTATCATTGTGACATTTGAAGATGAGTTGGTCAATGTACATATATGTTCAGGTGCGAGCATGCATAATAATATCTTCACAATATTTTGCCAACATTTATAGGGATAATTATAGATAGTTGATGCGATTACTTGGAAGCTTACTTTATTGGACATAGTGGTTCCAGAACTTCAACCCCTCACCTATGGACTATGTAGTTCATGCACTGGTATGAGTTCCTCTGGCTCAACATTATTGTTGCCTGGAAGTGGTTCAGCGACAACTGCTACATGTGTCAGCTCATTGGATGGCTGCAACATACTAATTCATAACAAGTCAAACACAATTGCATTGTACCCAACGACAAAAAGGGAGATAACTCCAAATCAAGCAATGAATTATGATGTATGCAATGTTTCAGTCATAACATTGACTGTTTTAGAGAAATGTTAATGTTTGAGGGTTTTCTTACGAAAACATTTCAGAAATCAGGCTACATGTACATCTGTATCTGTTGAAGTACGTAGACAGGACCACTGCTGGTATAACGTCTACGGGATGATTGTATATTTGGCCAACGTTCAATCCTTTAAAGTCACTATTGGGGTGGGACTTAGTGTGGTTGTAGAGAATTAGTACTAGGATGTGTATATAAAGTTTCACAGCAATAACGTGGATGGTTTTTGAGAAATGTTAATGTTTTAATTTTTTGTTGTTTACCACTTCACCCTCGACATATCGTATCCAGGAGTACATGTATGTCAGTAGCCAGGAGTACATGTATGTCAGTAGCCAGGAGTACATGTATGTCAGTAGCCAGGAGTGCATGTATGTCAGTAGCCAGGAGTACATGTATGTCAGTAGCCAGGAGTACATGTATATCAGTAGCCAGGAGTACATGTATGTCAGTTGCCAGGAGTACATATATGTCAGTAGCCAGGAGTACATTTATGTCAGTAGCCAGGAGTTTTGATATAATCGGATTTTTTTCTATTTGCAAGTGCTTTCCTCGGTAGTAATATTATATATTGTCACACTATTTTGTTACCGAAAGGCTATGCTTGGCATCCAACTTCATAATTGTCTTGGGTGGTATCGTTAGACATTGACATCCGTACAACAAAATTATGAAACGAGCGAAATTATGAAACGAACGATTTGATTTGTGGATCAGGAAATATGACCCAATCGTATTGGTTGATACAAATGAAACGCATTGGACGGTGTTAATTTAAAATGATATGTCTTGATTCGGGCTAGTTACGAACTCGGTTCAATTAGCATGGCCATCATAGTAAAACATGCATGAGTCCCATGGGATTTACGTATTTTGAAACTATGGGTCTCATTGATATTGTATGCGTCCAGGACTAGCTTATTCACTACTTATAATTTATATTATCTTTATTTCAGTTATTGTACTATTAAAACGTTATAAATACATGTATAGTGCCATTAGGTGATTATTTATGTTACATGTATTGGTCATATCTTGCAACAATTTAAGCAATATGATTAAATTAACAAAAACCAGATCAGTCATCAAGGAATCGTTCAATCGTGTATCAACGAGTTTACATTGTACATAGCTGGGTCCATCAACTCCTTGGAATATTTTTAGGAGGAGTACAGTGATTAAGAAATTACAAAGAAATGTGGTTTTATAGACTTGTGTGAGGAAGGTTAGGGTTAGAGGTAGATAAGGGTTTCCTTATATCGGACTTAACAACTCCAAATGGTGTAGACTTGATAATATCCACCTTCAAAAAAAAGAGGAATCAATTTCTGCCTCATGAAGTTGAAGCTACAAAAGCAATAGTAAATCTACGGATTCATGTTGAGAGAGAAATGGATCGAATACAAAACTTCCGTATTGTCCAAGGCACTGTGCCAATTACAATATCCTCTCAGGCATCTAAAATTTGGAAGATTTGTGTATATCTAACAAACCTTCTTCCACCTCTGTTCCCAAAGAGGTGAATAACTGTTCTCTCTCTCTACATGAATCTGTATTGCTTTGCTTTACAATAGTTACAGCTAGTAAGCAATACTCCATAAGTATGTATGTATTTTGGTTTACATTATAATTATGTTGTTTTGGTGAGAGACTATGTACATTTTACGTGTATTCACCATCTGGAGTTATTAATTAGACCATTAGTGATCCACGCTTGTGTATTGAGATGTGTAGTGAACATGAGTGAACATTGAGTGCTTTTTAATATAGTGAGTTATGCAGGTGGTCTTTAATATACAGGTTTGACTGTGCAGCAGATACTATGTGTATTATATGTATAATTTATTATGTTTTGTTGCAACATATTTTATCTGACGTTATTAATATAACAAGATGGTTTTATTTGTGCAATAAATGTTATAACTTCATATGGATGATTTGTTCTTATGACATTTGAGGTGTGATGCTCAACAGCTTCACAAGTGGCCAAAGATTTCCTAGGTTATCATCACTCTATATATGTTTAAAACTATTTTCCGGTGGAAAAAATGCAAGATGCATTGATTATTAAAGGGATGATAACCTATGATTTATCTGACCAAACCAATAGATGTACAATGTAATCCGGAATTCGCAAGATTAAGGTTTTCCCTCTAATGTACATGCGGTACAAATAATATTTACCGTAATCCTTTGCTAATGCTATTGTGATTTAAATAAGTATTACCCATTCCAAGTGTCCATACATGAATATTTATTGTACCAAAAGCGTGAATAACTGTAAAAGTTGTTTGTACCGCAGGATTAGTGTGGAAAAACCAGATTGCATAGAATTGCGGAGTAAATCTATTCTAGTACAGTAAAGTTCTGATATTAAGAATACTTCAAGTATGCAGTTATGTGTGTAATTGTACTAGAATTCTAAAATTTAATAATTACATGTATATTATATATGTATATTAAAACTACATATTTCAATGTTCTTATAAGCAACACTTTACTGTACAGTTCAATAAGATCTGCAGTCGGATGTCTGCATTATAATATTTCTCTGGCACATTTAAATGCATACATGTCACACAAACATGTACATTTTACACAACTGACAAAAACAATATTATTAAACTTATTGTGTTCTGACTTGTCAAGGACATCTACAACAACTCATTAACATAGAATTACTACATTAATATTCACATTTTAAGTTACTGTCGGCTACAAATGACATTATTTCTGGTTAAATGGACATGAAGCCTAATGAATACAGTAAAGCCTCAATAATAAGACCACCTTTGGGACACTTGAAAACTGATCTCTTTATTGAGGTAATCTGAATATTGAGGTTAAATAAATAGCAAAACAGTGCAAATTAATGGACCTAAAAAGCGTTGTCGTAATTTGGAGGTGGTTTTATTAGTCTTTAGTGGTCTTTAGGTGAGGTTTTACCATATATACATTTTAAATACATAACAAACAAAATATTTCAGTCATATAGCTTCAACCCCCGTTGTACCCTTCTCGAAAACATTTCTGGAAGAACAGCATTCAGATAAAAATCCTTCAATTTAATGAACATTCCTGACCAACATTCCTCGTTGAATGCAGTTCGTTCGATTGAAATTCCAGCCAGTGTCCAGACAACAAAATCGCACCATTTCTTTCCAGTCAAAGCCATCTGTCCCTGCACCTGGTAATAGTATTTATGATGTACCTTTAATTTACACATATTTGTAGTTGGATTTATTTCACAATCAAAGTCTGCGTCTTTAGCACAATCTATGGGGGGTAGTATTTTCCACTTGTCCGATGCAGGACACACGTTATCTCCAAAACCCCCGTTTCTGTTTGGCCATTTGCAGTGTAGTTGATAATGCCATCGGGACTCGCACCGAGGTACGATGCATCTCCTTTCACACGTAACCCCGACTCGGTAACAGTTATATCTGGAATTGTTTTTTTCATTGTTAGTACATATTTTCATGTTTAATTCCCCAAGTCATGTACTTATTTTTGATGGACGAATAAATAAATCTCTTTCAGTTACATAACCTCACCAAAGTTGGAAGCAGTCAGTCTCGTTTTTCTTTCATCCTGCCAAACTATACTCTTTCCTTGACCACGTGTTAACTGTTCTACCATTTCACATTCACTCTCTGTCAGTGTTAGTCCATCCATGATATCCGACAATGTCTCCTTCACTTCCGTACTCCTTAAATTCAAATTATCCATGAAATTGTAAGTAACATTGAGGAATTTCGGGATTTCTTCTTCTACCTTTTCCTCCACGAAATTTAACAACCAGCCTGCACATGGATTGCACTTTAACACATTAAGTCTAAATTTCTCCTCATGTACAGAGCTTTAAAAAAGTTCCTTACTGACAGGTTTTTTCACTGGTGCTGTTTCAGATTCAAATGTATATTTCCGGAATGTCAGTTCATTAGCTTTTTTTGTGTTAATTTCCTTTTACGTGGATTGTAACATTGGTCCCACACACATTTATTGGATGTTGATGACAGAGTTCCATCTTTCTTCTTAGATGTGATTCAGATAGGGCATACATTAGAGCTCCAATATGGTTACAGGCTTCACCGCTTCTGAAAATACAAAGTTAAAAAAAACTTAGTATACTTATTCAACATAATACGTTCTATATCTCGATACTATATCTCGGTAAAGTATCGAGGCATTACGATAGTTAACCGTCTTGATAGCTCAGTGGTAGAGTGAGTCAGTGACCGCTTCAAGTGCAAGAGGTCCCCGGTTCGATATGTGGTCACGTCATACCAAAGATGAAATAAAAATGGTACCAGCCATTCCCTAACTCGGCGCTCGGCATAAAAGGGGAAGCTGGCTTCCCTCTCATACCCACGTGGCGATGGATACCATCAGGAATGAGGTGTCGTGAGTGAATAATATAAGTTATAAGAACTTGTTCCATAATTGACATAAAATTAACTAGTGTAAATTAAGACATTGGTCTCAACACTCCTCCCAACTTAATTTTGTATCGAGTTGAATCCTTGAATTTCGATGATTTTTATGACATACATGCCATATATAACAAGATTAAATGATACCAAATGTTCATCAAAGAAATGCGGCAGTAATATAAATATTAAAAACATGCATATCAAGTTGAATCAGTATTGATAAAATGCAGCTTCCCTCGTTGGTACCAATTAAGTCATTTTATTGGTTCTCGAACTCGGTGCAAGAACCTTACATCATATCAATACTGACTAAAAAGCCTATAATGACACATTTAATAAATTGATGTATTGACAGTAATATACAGTAACAGGTGCCGGTAAATGTTATTGCCCCATTCTGTGTCGTACCTGGCTAGTACTAGTGAAACAATGTGGGATTAGAGTTTAGACAGACACATTGTTAGCTCAGTTGAGACAAACACATGGTTAGCTCAGTAGAGCTGTAGAGCACCGTACTAGTGTTTGGGGGGGGGTAAATGAATCTCACATGGACCACACTTTTCCCCATAGGTTTCTTTAACATGTATGTCACACTGGCACAGTGACAGGTTTCCAGAAGTCTGATAATGGGTTATTCGATATCAACGAAGAACAGTAGAATAAATAATCTGTATACATAATGTATTATAATTAACACTTGACTTACCCTGCTTGCAATCACATTCTGCAGAATGGACCTGGCCAGTGACTTTAGACAGGCAAAGCCACACATCATGGTCTGGGTTCAGTTTGACATTGGCACTTGGCAAGGATGGCATAACTTTGCATTTCACGAAACAGTGCTCACATTTATCATAAATCTCGTGGTAAATGATGCTATGTACATGTCTGTCCGGCAGCACGATTTACCCAAATCTACCCAAATCTACCCAAATCTTACCCAAATCTTCGTTTATATGCTATGTATGGCCATATTTATGTGTTATGGCGTGGGGCAGTATCACCTTCGGCAGTCACACTGAACTGTTAGTGGAGGACGGGAACCTAAACGCCCAGCGGTACTGTGATGAGATCCTTGCGCCAGTTGTTGTGCCGTTCTTTAACGCCAACAGAAACGTCACACTGTTCCAACAGGACAACGCCAGGTGTCATACTGCTCGGATTTCCACCACATTATTGGAGTAGAACAATATTGAAACCCTGCCGTGGCCTGCTTTGTCACCAGACTTGTCACCCATAGAACATGTGTGGGATACGTTAGACCGCCGCGTCAGACGACGTCAGCCGGTAACGTTAAACCAACTGAGGGATGTTTTGCGTCAGGAGTGGACAAATATTGACCAGCAAGAGATTCAGACACTCTTCCGTTCGATGCGACGGCAGTGTATTGCAGTGAGAGACGCAAATGGTGCCCATACTCGGTATTTACGTCTGTGTGAAAACTCCATTAAACCCCTGTCCGACGAATTACGTCATCACGCAGCAGACAGTTTCGGAGGCTCATTATGCTTTATGTTCTCCTCTTTCAAACATGTTGGACTATCATCTTATGAATTTTCAAAGAATTTTCTAAATAAATGTTGAAATTATAGACACATAAACACTAGGTATCGTTTCTTTGTTGACTAAGTATACATAGAATAGATTTCACGTATTTTCATTGTTATATAATTTTCCTGCCTATTGTATATCAATCAATTGATAGGGAGAATAACTATATACGTTTTCATTCGTTCTAATCCCGTTCAGTCTACTGCTGTTAAATTATATGTAAAATGTTCATTTCTTGATTACATGTAAAAATACTGAAATAAATAATGTTTAAACTAACAAAATTACCAGGTTTTCGTTAAAATAAAACATGAAACGCATAAAAAATTATTTTACTACAAAGGGAGGTAACCTGTATCGTATCATGTTATATTAAGCTGTAAGAGTTATCTATCTTTTTCTGTAATCAGTCACATATAGCGACTGCAATGACTGCACAGGCGTCCAGATCTAAATAGGTCACAATTCTTTCACTGGCCGAATGTCAAACAGTGTAGACCTTGATCAGACTGGATGCGCAGGCTGATCTGGGGCTACATTGGTCACATAAACCATAAGACCCTTTCTGTAATCACAGAGAAAACATTCACATGATACCTATCAAAAACGAAAATGTTAGATAACTCTTACAGCTTAATATAATACGATACAGGTTACCTTGGTAGTACAATAATTTTGTATGCGTTTCATGTGTTATTTTGGCGAAAACCTGGTAATTTTGTTGATGAAATATGATACATATATCTTCTAATACCATATATTGTATAGAAACCACATACATATGACCATACATAGCATATAAACGAAGATTTGGGTAAGATTTGGGTAGATTTGCGTAAATCGTGCCACCCTGTCTGTCTGCATAATACACTTTGGCTCTTAATTGTTTCTTTGTTTTCATCTTTAACACAAAATAGTTGTAGATGTCACCATCACTAATGTCGGGGATATCAATCAAATTACATGTCCACGATTTTAATGTCCTTGGATGAGGTAATTCCTCGCCAAGAGGCGTGATCAACTTCTCACATTTCCTTCATTCAAACACTTCCAAGTTTCTTTGGTAAACGTTCACCTCGTTTAATCCCAATTTTCTGATACCTTTCGCTCGTGACACCAGATTAATTTTTTTCCCGGTTACATACTGATGGTGTAAACGTAAATAATCTTTTAATTGCGATACGTTAAGCTTGTCAATAGCCAAATCTTCGAGATAGCAATCGTTTTCTTTATTGCGATCCGCCATTATCGGAAATACTACCCAGTGTCAGAAGCGTTCCGAATGCGATCGATTTTAGCAAGGGAGATAACCTACTTTCTGAAAAGGACTAGAGTGCATACAGTGTCATGGAAGCCAATGATATACCAGTATAATTTATATCCCGAAACAACCCAATAATTAATTAAATATTAATTATTTTGGGATCAAACCAGCCCGCCTAACGCTGGGAATCAGAGTACAATTGCCAATACTATTCTATAATATTAATTACATATTTTTAGATATCTTAGCAAGCAAAACAAAATGAACTCCCATACGAAGTAGAAGTCGTGATGTCCAGTTGTAGAGCGTTCGCTTCATGTGTGAGAGGCCCTGCGTTCGTGCAATTTCATCCAGCAGTAATCATTACGATTGTCCCATTTTAATTCCATATTTCTTCTCTCTCTTCTCTCTCTCTCCCTCTCTCTCTTTTCTCTCTCTTCTCTCTCTTCTCTCTCTCCCTCTCTCTCCTCCTCTCTCTCTCTCTTCTCTCTCTCTAACTATCTCTCTCTTCTCTCTCTATTCTCTCTCCCTCTCTCTCTCTCTCTCTTCTCTCTCTCTTCTCTATCTTCTCTCTCTATCTCTCAGTCGTTCTCCCTTTGTCTAATTGTGTTACATCGGGACTGAGTGTGTCCCAAAAAAAGAGATGATAACTGCAGTATAATATTGATATATTTAATTATATCAACCACTGCACGCATACCAAATAAATAGGTTTTTATCAGCTCTTCGATATACATCTATTTCCAATATTTCACTGGAGAACGAAATGACATGAAGACGAACGTACCAGGGAAATTCATTCAGCTTCGACAGATCAGTCACATAATTTGATTGGCTGATAAAGAGGCGACAGCTTCCTATAGCTATTCTATGTGATGCGCTGATTGGGTAAAACTAAGAAATAGTGGAATATTCAAAGAATTGTCGGCCATTTTATTTGCGTGATGAAATTGAAGATTAGAAAATAAATCCGTGTACCAAGTCGATTGGGCAAAATACCTTTATACAGTGTGATTGGTATGTAGATGAAAGTAACCTGGACGGTAAAATCGACACATCCCTAGGAGAGATTCGGGATATCGTGGAATTGACGGCCCAAGTCACGATATCATCACGTCGTACCAAATAAAAGGATAGTGGTGTACTTTTCTAGAGTCCACTGTGGACAGATTCATGTTTAGCGGTTCCCAATTTTAGCACTGTGTGTTTTACGTTTATTTATCGTCGCTACTGGTTGCCCATATGAGCGACGCCTCCTGAAGAGATTAGTCATTTTAAATTTTTGGAAGATAGTGCAATGATAAAGACAGAGACCCATTCCAGAGTCTCCTCTGGTTCTTTTACGTGCACGGTGTACATCACTGACACGAGACCTCGGTTTAACGTCCCATCTGAAAGACTGTTAATTTTATTAGGGTCAGAGGGGGATCAAACCTGCGATCCCTGGATTACCAGTCCAGCGTGTTACCACTGGAATACAGATCCGTCTCACCGGTCTTCTGAAGGATTGAGTGCTTATAAATTACTTACCCACGGGGCTCCTGATCATCTCAGGCATCTGTAAAAATACGTATAGGGACACAACGGCCATTTTTGATTTGGCATGGTGGACATAATAACCCCATAATAATGCCATATTGTGGATAGGACAAGGTGGACACAAGTGTAGTGGTACATAGGGAGACTTGTAGTACTACTAGAATGGTGGAACCTATGCTCGCGGTATCCCTATGATCGAAACTGCCTTATAGAACAGTACGTATGCATATACCCGACTTTTCCTGAATGCGACGACCGATATGCTTTCACGTTACCCGTTTCAATAGCCGTGCATACCGATTTTCAACCCTATAAATGGTTATTTGTTCTATTTTAGCTCATATGAAATACCGCGAGGATATGCTCACTTCGAGCTGAAATTACTGCTGTTTACGTATGACGTGCCGATATGCAGCATGGTGGCATACGTCACTTGATGACACAAAAAACAGCATGTATGCAAAATACCACGAGCATAGGTTCTAGTGAAGTTGTACGGTTCCGCTATAGAGCTAACTTTTATAGCGACATGGTAGAGGCTAGAGTAAGTACAATTACTTTGAAGCCTACTAGCCCACCCTGTAGAACTAGTGGTCAATAGAATGTACTCGCCCTAAAAATATTCCAAGGAGTTGATGGACCCAGCTATGTACAATGTAAACTCGTTGAGACACGATTGAACGATCCCTTGATGACTGATCTGATTTTTGTTTAATATAATCATATTGCTTAAATTGTTGCAAGATATGACCAATACAATGGCACTATACATGTATTTATAAATGTTTTAATAGTACAATAACTGAAATAAAGATAATATAAATTATAAGTAGTGAATAAGCTAGTCCTGGACGCATACAATATCAATGAGACCCATAGTTTCAAAATACGTAATTCCCATGGGACTCATGCATGTTTTACTATGATGGCCATGCTAATTGAACCGAGTTCGTAACTAGCCCGAATCAAGACATATCATTTTAAATTAACACCGTCCAATGCGTTTCATTTGTATCAACCAATACGATTGGGTCATATTTCCTGATCCACAAATCAAATCGTTCGTTTCATAATTTCGCTCGTTTCATAATTTTGTTGTACGGATGTCAATGTCTAACGATACCACCCAAGACAATTATGAAGTTGGATGCCAAGCATAGCCTTTCGGTAACAAAATAGTGTGACAATATATAATATTACTACCGAGGAAAGCACTTGCAAATAGAACACAATCCGATTATATCAAAACTCCTGGTTACTGACATAAAACATGTACTACTGGCTACTGACAAACATGTACTCCTGGCTACTGACATACATGTACTCCTGGCTACTGACATACATGTACTCCTGGCTACTGACATACATGTACTCCTGGCTACTGACATACATGTACTCCTGGCTACTGACATACATGTACTCCTGGCTACTGACATACATGTACTCCTGGCTACTGACATACATGTACTCCTGGCTACTGACATACATGTACACCTGGCTACTGACAAACATGTACTCCTGGCTACTGACATACATGTACTCCTGGCTACTGACATCCATGTACTCCTGGCTACTGACAAACATGTACTCCTGGCTACTGACATACATGTACTCCTGGCTACGATATGTCGAGAGTGAAGTGGTAAACAACAAAATATTAAAACATTAACATTTCTCAAAAACCATCCATGTTATTGCTTTGAAACTTTATATACACATCCTAGTGCTAATGCTCTACAACCACAGTAAGTCCCAACCCCCAATAGTGACCTTAAAGGCTTGAACGTTGGCCAAATATACAATCATCCCGTAGACGTTCTGCAAGCAGTGTTCCTGTCTACGTACTTCAACAGATACAGATGTACATGTAGCCTGATTTCTGAAATGTGTTCATAAGAAAACCCTCAAACATTAACATTTCTCTAAAACAGTCAATGTTATGACTGAAACTTTGCATACATCATAATTCATTGCTTGTGTTGGAGTTATCTCCCTTTTTGTCGTTGGGTACAATGCAATTGTGTCTGACTTGCTATGAATTATTATGTTGCAGCCATCCAATGAGCTGACACATGTAGCAGTTGTCGCTGAACCACTTCCAGGCAACAATGTTGCTGAGCCAGAGGAACTCATACCAGTGCATGAATTATATAGTCCATAGGTGAGTAATCACACGGGTATATTATTTATATACCGATATTGCTACCAATACATGGCTTATACCGATATTTACGACCAATACATCGCGTATACCTATATTTACTACCAATACATTGCGTATACCGATATTTGCTAACCATACATTGCTTATACCGATATTTGCAAACAATACATTGCTTATTCCGATATTTGTTATACCGATATTTTATACCAATACATTGCTTATACTGATATTTGCTACCAATACATTGCTTATTCCGATATTTACTACCAATTCATAGCTTATACCGATATTTGATACCAATACATTCCTTATACCGATATTTACTACCAATACATTGCTTATACTGATATTTTATACCAATACATTGCTCATACCGATATTTGCTACCAAGACATCGCTTATACCGATATGTTCTACCAATACATTGCTTATACCGATAGTTTATACCAATAAATTGCTCATACCGATATTTGCTACTAATTCATTCCTTATACCGATATATACTACCAATACATTACTTATACCGATATTTGCTACCAATACATTGCTTATACCGATATTTGCTACCAATCCATTGCTTATACCGATATTTGCTACCAATACATTGCTTATACCGATATTTGCTACCAATACATTCCTTATACCGATATTGCTACCAATACATGGCTTATAATAATATGTACGACAAATACATCGCGTATACCTATATTTACTACCAATACATTGCGTATACCGATATTTGCTAACAATACATTGCTTATACCGATATTTGCAAACAATACATTGCTTATACCGATAGTTTTTACCAATAAATTGCTCATACCGATATTTGCTACTAATTCATTCCTTATACCGATATTTACTACTAATACATTGCTTATACCGATATTTGCAAACAATACATTGCTTATTCCGATATTTGTTATACCGATATTTTATACCAATACATTGCTTATACCGATATTTGCTACCAATACATTGCTTATTCCGATATTTACTACCAATTCATAGCTTATACCGATATTTGCTACCAATATATTCCTTATACCGATATTTACTACCAATACAATGCTTATACCGATATTGTATACCAATACATTGCTCATACGGATATTTGCTACCAAAACATCGCTTATACCGATATGTTCTACCAATAAATTGCTTATACCGATAGTTTATACGAATAAATTGCTCATACCGATATTTGCTACTAATTCATTCCTTATACCGATATTTGCTACCAATACATTGCTTATTACGATATTTGCTACCAATCCATTGCTTATACCGATATTTGCTACGAATACATTGCCTATACCGATATTTGCTAACAATATATTACTTATTCCGATATGTGCTACCAATACATTGCTTATACCGATATTTACTACCAATACATTGTTTATACCGATATTTGCTAACAATACATTGCTTATACCGATATTTGCAAACAATACGTTGCTTATTCCGATATTTGTTATACCGATATGTTATACCAATACATTGCTCATACCAATATTTGCTACTAATTCATTCCTTATACCGATATTTACTACCAATACATTGCTTATACCTATATTTGCTACCAATACATTGCTTATTACGATATTTGCTACCAATACATTCCTTATACCGATATTTACTACCAATACATTGCTTATACCGATATTTTATACCAATACATTGCTCATACCGATATTTGCTACCAACACATCGCTTATACCGATATGTTCTACCAATACATTGCTTATACCGATAGTTTATACCAATAAATTGCTCATACCGATATTTGCTACTAATTCATTCGTTATACCGATATTTACTACCAAAACATAGCTTATACCGATATTTGCTACCAATACATTGCTTATACCGATATTTGCTACCAATCCATTGCTTATACCGATATTTGCTACCAATACATTGCTTATACCGATATTTGCTAACAATATATTGCTTATTCCGATATTTGCTACCAATACATTGCTTATACCGATATTTACTACCAATACATTGCTCATACCGATATTTTCTACAAAGACATCGCTTATACCGATATGTTCTACCAATACATTGCTTATACCGATAGTTTATACCAATAAATTGCTCATACCGATATTTGCTACTAATTCATTCCTTATACCGATATATACTACCAATACATTACTTATACCGATATTTGCTACAAATACATTGCTTATACCGATATTTACTACCAATACTTTGTTTATACCGATATTTGCTAACAATACCATGCTTATACCGATATTTGCAAACAATACGTTGCTTATTCCGATATTTGTTATACCGATATGTTATACCAATACATTGCTTATACCGATATTTGCTACCAATACATTGCTTATACCGATATTTGCTATCAATACATACCATTTACCGATATTTACTACCAATACATGGCTTATTCCGACATTTGCTACCAATACATTGCTTATACCGATATTTACTACCAATACATGGCCTATACCGATATTTTATACTAATACATTGCTTATGCCGATATTTGCTACCAATACATTCCGTATACCGATATTTGCTACCAATACATTGCTTATTCCGACATTTGCTACCAATACATTCCTTATACCGATATTTACTACAAATACATTGCTTATACCGCTATTTGCTAATAATACATTGCTTATACCAATATTTGCTACTAATACATTCCTTATACCGATATTTGCTACCAATACATTCCTTATACCGATATTTACTACCAATACATTCCTTATCCGATATTTGCTACCAATACATTGCTTATACCGATATTTGCTACCAATATATTGCTAATACCGATATTTGCTACCAATACATTGCTTATACCGATATTTACTACCAATACATTCCTTATACCGATATTTACCACCAATACATTGTTTATTCCGATATTTGCTACCAATACATTGCTTATACAGACATTTGCTACGAAAACATTCCTTATACCGATATTTACTACCAATATATTGCTTATACCGATATTTGCTACAAATACATTCCTTATACCGATATTTGCTACCAATACATGGCTTATACCGATATTTGCTACCAATACATCGCGTATACCTATATTTACTACCAATACATTGCGCATACCGATATTTGCTAACAATACATTGCTTATACCGATATTTGCGAACAATACATTGCTTATTCCGATATTTGTTATACCGATATTTTATACCAATACATTGCTTATACCGATATTTGCTACCAATACATTGCTTATTCCGATATTTACTACCAATTCATAGCTTATACCGATATTTGCTACCAATACATTCCTTATACCGATATTTACTACCAATACATTGCTTATACCGATATTTTATACCAATACATTGCTCATACCGATATTTGCTACCAACACATCGCTTATACCGATATGTTCTACCAATACATTGCTTATACCGATAGTTTATACCAATAAATTGCTCATACCGATATTAACTACCAATCCATTGCTTATACCGATATTTGCTACCAATACATTGCTTATACCGATATTTGCTAACAATATATTGCTTATTCCGATATTTGCTACCAATACATTGCTTATACCGATATTTACTACCAATACATTGCTTATACCGATATTTGATCCCAATACATTTCTTATACCGATATTTACTACCAATACGTTGCTTATTCCGATATTTGTTATAACGATATGTTATACCAATACATTGCTTATACCGATATTTGCTACCAATACATTGCTTATACCGATATTTGCTATCAATACATACCATATACCGATATTTACTACCAATACATGGCTTATTCCGAAATTTGCTACCAATACATTGCTTATACCGATATTTACTACCAATACATGGCCTATACCGATATTTTATACAAATACATTGCTTATGCCGATATTTTATACCAATACATTGTTTATACCGATATTTGCTACCAATACATTGCATATCCCGATATTTGCTACCAATACATTCCGTATACCGATATTTGCTACCAATACATTGCTTATTCCGACATTTGCTACCAATACATTCCTTATACCGATACTTACTACCAATACATTTCTTATGCCGCTATTTGCTAACAATACATTGCTTATACCGATATTTGCTACCAATACATTCCTTTGTTTTTTTATATACCGATATTTACTACCAATACATCGCGCATACCGATATTTACAACCAATACATTGCCTATACCGATATTTGCTACCAATACATTGCTTATACCGATATTTGCTACCAATCCATTGCTTATACCGATATTTGCTACCAATACATTGCTCATACCGATATTTGCTAAAAATATATTGCTTATTCCGATATTTACTACCAATACATTGCTTATTCCGATATTTACTACCAATACATTGCTTATACCGATATTTGCTCCCAATACATTGCTTATACCGATATTTATAACCAATACGTTGCTTATTCCGATATTTGTTACCAATACATTGCTTATACCGATATTTGCTAACAATATATTGCTTATTCCGATATTTGCTACCAATACATTGCTTATACCGATATTTACTACCAATACATTGCTTATACCGATATTTGATCCCAATACATTTCTTATACCGATATTTACTACCAATACGTTGCTTATTCCGATATTTGTTATAACGATATGTTATACCAATACATTGCTTATACCGATATTTGCTACCAATACATTGCTTATACCGATATTTGCTATCAATACATACCATATACCGATATTTACTACCAATACATGGCTTATTCCGAAATTTGCTACCAATACATTGCTTATACCGATATTTACTACCAATACATGGCCTATACCGATATTTTATACAAATACATTGCTTATGCCGATATTTTATACCAATACATTGTTTATACCGATATTTGCTACCAATACATTGCATATCCCGATATTTGCTACCAATACATTCCGTATACCGATATTTGCTACCAATACATTGCTTATTCCGACATTTGCTACCAATACATTCCTTATACCGATACTTACTACCAATACATTTCTTATGCCGCTATTTGCTAACAATACATTGCTTATACCGATATTTGCTACCAATACATTCCTTATATCGATATTTGCTACCAATTCATTCCATATACCGATATTTACTACCAATACATCGCGTATAACGATATTTACAACCAATACATTGCTTATACCGATATTTGCTACCAATACATTGCTTATACCGATATTTGCTACCAATCCATTGCTTATACCGATATTTGCTACCAATACATTGCTCATACCGATATTTGCTAAAAATATATTGCTTATTCCGATATTTACTACCAATACATTGCTTATTCCGATATTTACTACCAATACATTGCTTATACCGATATTTGATCCCAATACATTGCTTATACCGATATTTATAACCAATACGTTGCTTATTCCGATATTTGTTATAACGATATGTTATACCAATACATTGCTTATACCGATATTTGCTACCAATACATTGGTTATACCGATATTTGCTATCAATACATACCATATACCGATATTTACTACCAATACATGGCTTATTCCGAAATTTGCTACCAATACATTGCTTATACCGATATTTACTACCAATACATGGCCTATACCGATATTTTATACAAATACATTGCTTATGCCGATATTTTATACCAATACATTGTTTATACCGATATTTGCTACCAATACATTGCATATCCCGATATTTGCTACCAATACATTCCGTATACCGATATTTGCTACCAATACATTGCTTATTCCGACATTTGCTACCAATACATTCCTTATACCGATACTTACTACCAATACATTTCTTATGCCGCTATTTGCTAACAATACATTGCTTATACCGATATTTGCTACCAATACATTCCTTATATCGATATTTGCTACCAATACATTCCATATACCGATATTTACTACCAATACATCGCGTATACCGATATTTACTACCAATACATGGCTTATTTCGACATTTGCTACCAATACATTGCTTATACTGATATTTACTACCAAAACATGGCCTATACCGATATTTTATACTAATTCATTGCTTATGCCAATATTTTATACCAATACATTGTTTATACCGATATTTGCTACCAATACATTGCATATCCCGATATTTGCTACCAATACATTCCGTATACCGATATTTGGTACCAATACATTGCTTATTCCGACATTTGCTACCAATACATTCCTTATACCGATACTTTCTACCAATACATTGCTTATACCGCTATTTGCTAACAATACATTGCTTATACCGATATTTGCTACCAATACATTCCATATACCGATATTTGCTACCAATACATTCCTGATACCGATATTTACTACCAATACATTCCTTATAACGATATTTGCTACCAATACATTGCTTATACCGATATTTACTACCAATACATTCCTTATACCGATATTTACCACCAATACATTGTTTATTCCGATATTTGCTACCAATACATTGCTTATACAGACATTTGCTACCAAAACATTCCTTATACCGATATTTACTACCAATATATTGCTTATACCGATATTTGCTACAAATACATTCCTTATACCGATATTTGCTACCAATTCATGGCTTATACCGATATTTGCTACCAATACATTGCTTATACCGATATTTGCTACCAATACATTCCTTATACCGATATTGCTACCAATACATGGCTTATACCGATATTTACGATCAATACATCGCGTATACCTATATTTACTACCATTACATTGCGCATACCGATATTTCCTACCAATACATTCCTTATACCGATATTGATACCAATACATGGCTTATACCGATATTTACGACCAATACATCGCGTATTCCTATATTTACTACCAATACATTGCTTATACAGACATTTGCTACCAATACATTCCTTATACCGATATTTACTACCAATACATTCCTTATACCGATATTTACTACCAATACATTGCTTATACCGCTATTTGCTAACAATACATTGCTTATACCGATATTTGCTACCAATACATTCCATATACCGATATTTGCTACCAATACATTGCTTATACCGATATTTACTACCAATACATTCCTTATACCGATATTTACCACCAATACATTGTTTATTCCGATATTAGCTACCAATACATTGCTTATACAGACATTTGCTACCAAAACATTCCTTATACCGATATTTACTACCAATATATTGCTTATACCGATATTTGCTACAAATACATTCCTTATACCGATATTTGCTTTCCAATAAATGGCTTATACCGATATTTGCTACCAATACATTGCTTATACCGATATTTTCTACCAATACATTCCTTATACCGATATTGCTACCAATACATGGCTTATACCGATATTTACGATCAATACATCGCGTATACCTATATTTACTACCAATATATTGCGTATACCGATATTTCCTACCAATACCTTCCTTATACCGATATTGATACCAATACATGGCTTATACCGATATTTACGACCAATACATCGCGTATACCTATATTTACTACCAATACATTGCTTATACAGACATTTGCTACCAATACATTCCTTATACCGATATTTACTACCAATACATTCCTTATACCGATACTTACTACTAATACATTGCTTATACCGCTATTTGCTAACAATACATTGCTTATACCGATATTTGCTACCAATACATTCCATATACCGATATTTGCTACCAATACATTCCTTATACCGATATTGATACCAATACCTGGCTTATACTGATATTTACGACCAATACATCGCGTATACCTATATTTACTACCAATACATTGCTTATACAGACATTTGCTACCAATACATTCCTTATACCGATATTTACTACCAATATATTGCTTATACCGATATTTGCTACAAATACATTCCTTATACCGATATTGTTACCAATACATGGCTTATACCGATATTTACGACCAATACATCGCGTATACCTATAGTTACTACCAATACATTGCGTATACCGATATTTGCTAACAATACATTGCTTATACCGATATTTGCAAACAATACATTGCTTCTTCCGATATTTGTTATACCGATATTTTATACCAATACATTACCTATTCCGATATTTACTACCAATTCATAGCTTATACCGATATTTGCTACCAATACATTCCTTATACCGATATTTACTACCAATACATTCCTTATACCGATATTTGCTACGAATACATTGCTTATACCGATATTAGCTACCAATACATTCCCTATACCGATAGTGCTACCAATACATGGCTTATACCGATATTTACGACCAATACATCGCGTATACCTATATTTACTACCAATACATTGCGTATACCGATATTTGCTAACAATACATTGCTTATACCGATATTTGCAAACAATACATTGCTTATTCCGATATTTTTTATACCGATATTTTATACCAATACATTGCTTATACCGATATTTGCTACTAATACATTGCTTATTCCGATATTTACTACAAATTCATAGCTTATACAGATATTTGCTACCAATACATTGCTTATACCGATATTTACTACCAATACATTGCTTATACCGATATTTTATACCAATACATTGCTCATACCGATATTTGCTACAAACACATCGCTTATACCGATATGTTCTACCAATACATTGCTTATACCGATAGTTTATACCAATAAATTGCTCATACCGATATTTGCTACTAATTCATTCCTTATACCGATATTGCTACCAATACATGGCTTATACCGATATTTACGATAAATACATCGCGTATACCTATATTTACTACCAATAAATTGCGTATACCGATATTTCCTACCAATACATTCCTTATACCGATATTGATACCAATACATGGCTTATACCGATATTTACGACAAATACATCGCGTATACCTATATTTACTACCAATACATTGCTTATACAGACATTTGCTACCAATACATTCCTTATACCGATATTTACTACCAATACATTCCTTATACCGATACTTACTACCAATACATTGCTTATACCGCTATTTGCTAACAATACATTGCTTATACCGATATTTGCTACCAATGCATTCCATATACCGATATTTGCTACCAATACATTCCTTATACCGATATTGATACCAATACATGGCTTATACTGATATTTACGACCAATACATCGCGTATACCTATATTTACTACCAATACATTGCTTATACAGACATTTGCTACCAATACATTCCTTATACCGATATTTACTACCAATATATTGCTTATACCGATATTTGCTACAAATACATTCCTTATACCGATATTGTTACCAATACATGGCTTATACCGATATTTACGACCAATACATCGCGTATACCTATAGTTACTACCAATACATTGCTTATACCGATATTTGCTAACAATACATTGCTTATACCGATATTTGCAAACAATACATTGCTTCTTCCGATATTTGTTATACCGATATTTTATACCAATACATTGCCTATTCCGATATTTACTACCAATTCATAGCTTATACCGATATTTGCTACCAATACATTCCTTATACCGATATTTACTACCAATACATTCCTTATACCGATATTTGCTACGAATACATTGCTTATACCGATATTTGCTACCAATACATTCCCTATACCGATATTGCTACCAATACATGGCTTATACCGATATTTACGACCAATACATCGCGTATACCTATATTTACTACCAATACATTGCGTATACCGATATTTGCTAACAATACATTGCTTATACCGATATTTGCAAACAATACATTGCTTATTCCGATATTTTTTATACCGATATTTTATACCAATACATTGCTTATACCGATATTTGCTACCAATACATTGCTTATTCCGATATTTACTACAAATTCATAGCTTATACAGATATTTGCTACCAATACATTGCTTATACCGATATTTACTACCAATACATTGCTTATACCGATATTTTATACCAATACATTGCTCATACCGATATTTGCTACAAACACATCGCTTATACCGATATGTTCTACCAATACATTGCTTATACCGATAGTTTATACCAATAAATTGCTCATACCGATATTTGCTACTAATTCATTCCTTATACCGATATTTACTACCAATACATTGCTTTTACCGATATTTGCTACCAATACATTGCTTATACCGATATTTGCTACCAATCCATTGCTTATACCGATAGTTGCTACCAATACATTGCTTATACCGATATTTGCTAACAATATATTGCTTATTCCGATATTTTCTACCAATACGTTGCTTATTCCGATATTTGTTATACCGATATGTTATACCAATACATTGCTTATACCGATATTTGCTACCAATACATTGCTTATTCCGATATTTACTACAAATTCATAGCTTATACAGATATTTGCTACCAATACATTGCTTATACCGATATTTACTACCAATACATTGCTTATACCGATATTTTATACCAATACATTGCTCATACCGATATTTGCTACAATCACATCGCTTATACCGATATGTTCTACCAATACATTGCTTATACCGATAGTTTATACCAATAAATTGCTCATACCGATATTTGCTACTAATTCATTCCTTATACCGATATTTACTACCAATACATTGCTTTTACCGATATTTGCTACCAATACATTGCTTATACCGATATTTGCTACCAATACATTGCTTATACCGATATTTGCTACCAATACATTGCTTATACCGATATTTGCTAACAATATATTGCTTATTCCGATATTTTCTACCAATACATTCCTTATACCGATATTTGCTACCAATACATTGCTTATACCGATATTTACTACCAATACATTGCTTATACCGATATTTACTACCAATACATTGCTTATACCGATATTTGCTACCAATACATTGCTTATACCGATATTTGCTACCAATACATTCCTTATACCGATATTTACTACCAATATATTGCTTATACCGATATTTGCTACAAATACATTGCTTATACCGATATTTGCTACCAATACATGGCTTATACCGATATTTGCTACCAATACATTGCTTATACCGATATTTACTACCAATACATTGCTTATACCGATATTTGCTACCAATACATTGCTTATACCGATATTTGCACAATACTTGCTTTCCGATATTTGTTATACGATATTTTTACCAATACATTGCTTATACCGATATTTGCTACCAATTCATTGCTTATACCGATATTTGCTACCAATACATTGCTTATACCGATATTTGCTACCAATACATTGCTTATACCGATATTTGCTACCAATACATTGCTTATACCGATATTTGATACCAATACATTGCTTATACCGATATTTGCTACCAATACATTGCTTATACCGATATTTACTACCAATACATTGCTTATACCGATATTTATACCAATACATTGCTTATACCGATATTTGCTACCAATACATTGCTTATACCGATATTTGCTACCAATACATTGCTTATACCGATATTTTTATACCGATTTTTATACCAATACATGCTTATACCGATATTGCTACTAATACATTGCTTATACCGATATTCTACAATCATGCTTATCGTTTGCTACCAATACATTGCTTTACCGATATTTACTACCAATACATTGCTTATACCGATATTTTATACCAATACTGCTATACGATATTTGTCAAACATGCTTATCCGTATTTCTACAATACATTGCTTATACGATATTTGCTACCAATACATGGCTTATACCGATATTTGCTATCAATACATTGCGTATACCTATATTTGCTACCAATACATTGCGTATACCGATATTTGCTACCAATACATTGCTTATACCGATATTGATACCAATACATTGCTTATACCGATATTTACGACCAATACATTGCGTATACCTATATTTACTACCAATACATTGCTTATACAGACATTTGCTACCAATACATTCCTTATACCGATATTTACTACCAATACATTCCTTATACCGATATTTACTACCAATACATTGCTTATACCGATATTTGCTAACAATACATTGCTTATACCGATATTTGCTACCAATGCATTCCTTATACCGATATTTGCTACCAATACATTCCTTATACCGATATTGATACCAATACATGGCTTATACTGATATTTACGACCAATACATCGCGTATACCTATATTTACTACCAATACATTGCTTATACAGACATTTGCTACCAATACATTCCTTATACCGATATTTACTACCAATATATTGCTTATACCGATATTTGCTACAAATACATTCCTTATACCGATATTTGCTACCAATACATGGCTTATACCGATATTTGCTACCAATACATTGCTTATACCGATATTTACTACCAATACATTGCTTATACCGATATTTGCTACCAATACATTGCTTATACCGATATTTACAAACAATACATTGCTTTTCCGATATTATACCGATATTTTATACCAATACATTGCTTATTCCGATATTTACTACCAATACATTGCTTATACCGATATTTGCTACCAATACATTCCTTATACCGATATTTACTACCAATACATTGCTTATACCGATATTTGCTACCAATACATTGCTTATACCGATATTTGCTACCAATACATTGCTTATACCGATATTGATACCAATACATTGCTTATACCGATATTTACGACCAATACATCGCGTATACCTATATTTACTACCAATACATTGCGTATACCGATATTTGCTAACAATACATTGCTTATACCGATATTTGCAAACAATACATTGCTTATTCCGATATTTTTTATACCGATATTTTATACCAATACATTGCTTATACCGATATTTGCTACCAATACATTGCTTATTCCGATATTTACTACAAATTCATAGCTTATACAGATATTTGCTACCAATACATTGCTTATACCGATATTTACTACCAATACATTGCTTATACCGATATTTTATACCAATACATTGCTCATACCGATATTTGCTACAAACACATCGCTTATACCGATATGTTCTACCAATACATTGCTTATACCGATAGTTTATACCAATAAATTGCTCATACCGATATTTGCTACTAATTCATTCCTTATACCGATATTTACTACCAATACATTGCTTTTACCGATATTTGCTACCAATACATTGCTTATACCGATATTTGCTACCAATCCATTGCTTATACCGATATTTGCTACCAATACATTGCTTATACCGATATTTGCTAACAATATATTGCTTATTCCGATATTTTTTACCAATACGTTGCTTATTCCGATATTTGTTATACCGATATGTTATACCAATACATTGCTTATACCGATATTTGCTACCAATACATTGCTTATTCCGATATTTACTACAAATTCATAGCTTATACAGATATTTGCTACCAATACATTGCTTATACCGATATTTACTACCAATACATTGCTTATACCGATATTTTATACCAATACATTGCTTATACCGATATTTGCTACAAACACATCGCTTATACCGATATGTTCTACCAATACATTGCTTATACCGATAGTTTATACCAATAAATTGCTCATACCGATATTTGCTACTAATTCATTGCTTATACCGATATTTTCTACCAATACATT
>CM026388.1:32385423-32421839 GCA_014843695.1 Archivesica marissinica
AATTGGTTTAAAGTTATCAGATATATACACACCATACCAGTAGAGCCTACATTAGACGAGGGAAATTGGTTTAAAGTTATCCGATATATACTTTACCATACCAGTAGAGCCTACAATAGACGAGGGAAATTGGTTTAAAGTTATCAGATATATACACACCATACCAGTAGAGCCTACATTAGACGAGGGAAATTGGTTTAAAGTTATCAGATATATACACACCATACAAGTAGAGCCTACATTAGACGAGGGAAATTGGTTTAAAGTTATCAGATATATACTTTACCATACCAGTAGAGCCTACATTAGACGAGGGAAATTGGTTTAAAGTTATCAGATATATACACACCATACCAGTAGAGCCTACATTAGACGAGGGAAATTGGTTTAAAGTTATCAGATATATACACTCCATACCAGTAGAGCCTACATTAGACGAGGGAAATTGGTTTAAAGTTATCAGATATATACTTACCATACCAGTAGAGCCTACATTAGACGAGGGAAATTGGTTTAAAGTTATCAGATATATACACACCATACCAGTAGAGCCTACATTAGACGAGGGAAATTGGTTTAAAGTTATCCGATATATACTTTACCATACCAGTAGAGCCTACATTAGACGAGGGAAATTGGTTTAAAGTACCTATCAGATATATACACACCATACAAGTAGAGCCTACATTAGACGAGGGAAATTGGTTTAAAGTTATCAGATATATACTTTACCATACCAGTAGAGCCTACATTAGACGAGGGAAATTGGTTTAAAGTTATCAGATATATACACACCATACCAGTAGAGCCTACATTAGACGAGGGAAATTGGTTTAAAGTTATCCGATATATACTTTACCATACCAGTAGAGCCTACATTAGACGAGGGAAATTGGTTTAAAGTTATCAGATATATACACACCATACCAGTAGAGCCTACATTAGACGAGGGAAATTGGTTTAAAGTTATCAGATATATACACACCATACCAGTAGAGCCTACAATAGACGAGGGAAATTGGTTTAAAGTTATCAGATATATACACACCATACAAGTAGAGCCTACATTAGACGAGGGAAATTGGTTTAAAGTTATCCGATATATACTTTACCATACCAGTAGAGCCTACAATAGACGAGGGAAATTGGTTTAAAGTTATAAGATATATACACACCATACCAGTAGAGCCTACATAGACAACAGTAGAGCCTACATTAGACGAGGGAAATTGGTTTAAAGTTATCAGATATATACACACCATACCAGTAGAGCCTACATTAGACGAGGGAAATTGGTTTAAAGTTATCAGATATATACACACCATACCAGTAGAGCCTACATTAGACGAGGGAAATTGGTTTAAAGTTATCCGATATATACTTTACCATACCAGTAGAGCCTACATTAGACGAGGGAAATTGGTTTAAAGTTATCAGATATATACACACCATACAAGTAGAGCCTACATTAGACGAGGGAAATTGGTTTAATTATGTATATACTACATAGACGAGGGAAATTGGTTTAAAGTTATCGATATAACACATAGTAAGCTAATAGACAAATTGTAAATTATCGATATACTTTACCATACCAGTAGAGCCTACAATAGACGAGGGAAATTGGTTTAAAGTTATCAGATATATACACACCATACAAGTAGAGCCTACATTAGACGAGGGAAATTGGTTTAAAGTTATCCGATATATACTTTACCATACCAGTAGAGCCTACATTAGACGAGGGAAATTGGTTTAAAGTTATCAGATATATACACACCATACCAGTAGAGCCTACAATAGACGAGGGAAATTGGTTTAAAGTTATCCGATATATACTTTACCATACCAGTAGAGCCTACAATAGACGAGGGAAATTGGTTTAAAGTTATCAGATATATACACACCATACCAGTAGAGCCTACAATAGACGAGGGAAATTGGTTTAAAGTTATAAGATATATACACACCATACCAGTAGAGCCTACATTAGACGAGGGAAATTGGTTTAAAGTTATCCGATATATACTTTACCATACCAGTAGAGCCTACAATAGACGAGGGAAATTGGTTTAAAGTTATCAGATATATACACACCATACAAGTAGAGCCTACAATAGACGAGGGAAATTGGTTTAAAGTTATCAGATATATACTTTACCATACCAGTAGAGCCTACATTAGACGAGGGAAATTGGTTTAAAGTTATCAGATATATACACACCATACAATAGAGCCTATAATAGACGAGAGAAATTGGTTTAAAGTTATCAGATATATACAAACCATACAGTAGAGACTACATTAGACGAGGGAAATTGGTTTAAATTTATCAGATATATACTTTACCATACCAGTAGAACATACATTAGACGAGGGAAATTGGTTTAAAGTTATCAGATATATACTTACCATACCAGTAGAGCCTACATTAGACGAGGGTAATGGTTTAAAGTTATCAGATATATACTTTACCATACCAGTAGAGCCTACATTAGACGAGGGAAATTGGTTTAAAGTTATCAGATATATACACACCATACAAGTAGAGCCTACATTAGACGAGGGAAATTGGTTTAAAGTTATCCGATATATACTTTACCATACCAGTAGAGCCTACAATAGACGAGGGAAATTGGTTTAAAGTTATCAGATATATACACACCATACAGTAGAGCCTACATTAGACGAGGGAAATTGGTTTAAAGTTATCAGATATATACACACCATACAAGTAGAGCCTACATTAGACGAGGGAAATTGGTTTAAAGTTATCCGATATATACTTTACCATACCAGTAGAGCCTACAATAGACGAGGGAAATTGGTTTAAAGTTATCAGATATATACACACCATACAAGTAGAGCCTACATTAGACGAGGGAAATTGGTTTAAAGTTATCCGATATATACTTTACCATACCAGTAGAGCCTACATTAGACGAGGGAAATTGGTTTAAAGTTATCAGATATATACACACCATACAAGTAGAGCCTACATTAGACGAGGGAAATTGGTTTAAAGTTATCCGATATATACTTTACCATACCAGTAGAGCCTACATTAGACGAGGGAAATTGGTTTAAAGTTATCAGATATATACACACCATACCAGTAGAGCCTACAATAGACGAGGGAAATTGGTTTAAAGTTATCCGATATATACTTTACCATACCAGTAGAGCCTACAATAGACGAGGGAAATTGGTTTAAAGTTATAAGATATATACACACCATACCAGTAGAGCCTACAATAGACGAGGGAAATTGGTTTAAAGTTATCAGATATATACACACCATACCAGTAGAGCCTACATTAGACGAGGGAAATTGGTTTAAAGTTATCCGATATATACTTCACCATACCAGTAGAGCCTACATTAGACGAGGGAAATTGGTTTAAAGTTATCCGATATATACTTTACCATACCAGTAGAGCCTACAATAGACGAGGGAAATTGGTTTAAAGTTATCAGATATATACACACCATACAAGTAGAGCCTACAATAGACGAGGGAAATTGGTTTAAAGTTATCAGATATATACTTTACCATACCAGTAGAGCCTACAATAGACGAGGGAAATTGGTTTAAAGTTATAAGATATATACACACCATACTAGTAGAGCCTACATTAGACGAGGGAAATTGGTTTAAAGTTATCGGATATATACACACCATACGAGTAGAGCCTACATTAGACGAGGGAAATTGGTTTAAAGTTATCAGATATATACACACCATACCAGTAGAGCCTACATTAGACGAGGGAAATTGGTTTAAAGTTATCCGATATATACTTTACCATACCAGTAGAGCCTACACTAGACGAGGGAAATTGGTTTAAAGTTATCAGATATATACACACCATACAAGTAGAGCCTACATTAGACGAGGGAAATTGGTTTAAAGTTATCCGATATATACTTTACCATACCAGTAGAGCCTACATTAGACGAGGGAAATTGGTTTAAAGTTATCAGATATATACACACCATACCAGTAGAGCCTACAATAGACGAGGGAAATTGGTTTAAAGTTATCCGATATATACTTTACCATACCAGTAGAGCCTACAATAGACGAGGGAAATTGGTTTAAAGTTATAAGATATATACACACCATACCAGTAGAGCCTACAATAGACGAGGGAAATTGGTTTAAAGTTATCAGATATATACACACCATACCAGTAGAGCCTACATTAGACGAGGGAAATTGGTTTAAAGTTATCCGATATATACTTTACCATACCAGTAGAGCCTACACTAGACGAGGGAAATTGGTTTAAAGTTATCAGATATATACACACCATACAAGTAGAGCCTACATTAGACGAGGGAAATTGGTTTAAAGTTATCAGATATATACTTTACCATACCAGTAGAGCCTACAATAGACGAGGGAAATTGGTTTAAAGTTATCAGATATATACACACCATACAAGTAGAGCCTACATTAGACGAGGGAAATTGGTTTAAAGTTATCAGATATATACACACCATACCAGTAGAGCCTACATTAGACGAGGGAAATTGGTTTAAAGTTATCCGATATATACTTTACCATACCAGTAGAGCCTACATTAGACGAGGGAAATTGGTTTAAAGTTATCAGATATATACACACCATACAAGTAGAGCCTACATTAGACGAGGGAAATTGGTTTAAAGTTATCCGATATATACTTTACCATACCAGTAGAGCCTACAATAGACGAGGGAAATTGGTTTAAAGTTATCAGATATATACACACCATACCAGTAGAGCCTACATTAGACGAGGGAAATTGGTTTAAAGTTATCAGATATATACACACCATACCAGTAGAGCCTACAATAGACGAGGGAAATTGGTTTAAAGTTATCAGATATATACACACCATACCAGTAGAGCCTACATTAGACGAGGGAAATTGGTTTAAAGTTATCCGATATATACTTTACCATACCAGTAGAGCCTACAATAGACGAGGGAAATTGGTTTAAAGTTATCAGATATATACACACCATACAAGTAGAGCCTACATTAGACGAGGGAAATTGGTTTAAAGTTATCCGATATATACTTTACCATACCAGTAGAGCCTACAATAGACGAGGGAAATTGGTTTAAAGTTATCAGATATATACACACCATACAAGTAGAGCCTACATTAGACGAGGGAAATTGGTTTAAAGTTATCAGATATATACTTTACCATACCAGTAGAGCCTACATTAGACGAGGGAAATTGGTTTAAAGTTATCAGATATATACACACCATACAAGTAGAGCCTACAATAGACGAGGGAAATTGGTTTAAAGTTATCAGATATATACACACCATACCAGTAGAGCCTACATTAGACGAGGGAAATTGGTTTAAAGTTATCAGATATATACTTACCATACCAGTAGACATACATTAGACGAGGGAAATTGGTTTAAAGTTATCAGATATATACTTTACCATACCAGTAGAGCCTACAATAGACGAGGGAAATTGGTTTAAAGTTATCAGATATATACACACCATACAAGTAGAGCCTACATTAGACGAGGGAAATTGGTTTAAAGTTATCAGATATATACTTTACCATACCAGTAGAGCCTACATTAGACGAGGGAAATTGGTTTAAAGTTATCAGATATATACTTACCATACCAGTAGAGCCTACAATAGACGAGGGAAATTGGTTTAAAGTTATCGATATATACTTACCATACCAGTAGAGCCTACATAGACGAGGAAATTGGTTTAAAGTTATCAGATATATACACACCATACAAGTAGAGCCTACATTAGACGAGGGAAATTGGTTTAAAGTTATCCGATATATACTTTACCATACCAGTAGAGCCTACATTAGACGAGGGAAATTGGTTTAAAGTTATCAGATATATACACACCATACGAGTAGAGCCTACATTAGACGAGGGAAATTGGTTTAAAGTTATCAGATATATACACACCATACAAGTAGAGCCTACATTAGACGAGGGAAATTGGTTTAAAGTTATCAGATATATACACACCATACCAGTAGAGCCTACAATAGACGAGGGAAATTGGTTTAAAGTTATCCGATATATACTTTACCATACCAGTAGAGCCTACATTAGACGAGGGAAATTGGTTTAAAGTTATCAGATATATACACACCATACCAGTAGAGCCTACAATAGACGAGGGAAATTGGTTTAAAGTTATCAGATATATACACACCATACCAGTAGAGCCTACATTAGACGAGGGAAATTGGTTTAAAGTTATCCGATATATACTTTACCATACCAGTAGAGCCTACAATAGACGAGGGAAATTGGTTTAAAGTTATCAGATATATACACACCATACAAGTAGAGCCTACAATAGACGAGGGAAATTGGTTTAAAGTTATCAGATATATACTTTACCATACCAGTAGAGCCTACATTAGACGAGGGAAATTGGTTTAAAGTTATCAGATATATACACACCATACAAGTAGAGCCTACAATAGACGAGGGAAATTGGTTTAAAGTTATCAGATATATACAAACCATACCAGTAGAGCCTACATTAGACGAGGGAAATTGGTTTAAAGTTATCAGATATATACTTTACCATACCAGTAGAGCCTACATTAGACGAGGGAAATTGGTTTAAAGTTATCAGATATATACTTACCATACCAGTAGAGCCTACATTAGACGAGGGAAATTGGTTTAAAGTTATCAGATATATACTTTACCATACCAGTAGAGCCTACAATAGACGAGGGAAATTGGTTTAAAGTTATCAGATATATACACACCATACAAGTAGAGCCTACATTAGACGAGGGAAATTGGTTTAAAGTTATCCGATATATACTTTACCATACCAGTAGAGCCTACAATAGACGAGGGAAATTGGTTTAAAGTTATAAGATATATACTTTACCATACCAGTAGAGCCTACAATAGACGAGGGAAATTGGTTTAAAGTTATAAGATATATACACACCATACCAGTAGAGCCTACATTAGACGAGGGAAATTGGTTTAAAGTTATCAGATATATACACACCATACCAGTAGAGCCTACATTAGACGAGGGAAATTGGTTTAAAGTTATCAGATATATACACACCATACCAGTAGAGCCTACATTAGACGAGGGAAATTGGTTTAAAGTTATCAGATATATACACACCATACCAGTAGAGCCTACATTAGACGAGGGAAATTGGTTTAAAGTTATCAGATATATACACACCATACCAGTAGAGCCTACAATAGACGAGGGAAATTGGTTTAAAGTTATCAGATATATACACACCATACCAGTAGAGCCTACATTAGACGAGGGAAATTGGTTTAAAGTTATCCGATATATACTTTACCATACCAGTAGAGCCTACAATAGACGAGGGAAATTGGTTTAAAGTTATCAGATATATACACACCATACAAGTAGAGCCTACATTAGACGAGGGAAATTGGTTTAAAGTTATCCGATATATACTTTACCATACCAGTAGAGCCTACATTAGACGAGGGAAATTGGTTTAAAGTTATCAGATATATACTTTACCATACCAGTAGAGCCTACAATAGACGAGGGAAATTGGTTTAAAGTTATAAGATATATACACACCATACCAGTAGAGCCTACATTAGACGAGGGAAATTGGTTTAAAGTTATCGGATATATACACACCATACGAGTAGAGCCTACATTAGACGAGGGAAATTGGTTTAAAGTTATCAGATATATACACACCATACCAGTAGAGCCTACAATAGACGAGGGAAATTGGTTTAAAGTTATCAGATATATACACACCATACCAGTAGAGCCTACATTAGACGAGGGAAATTGGTTTAAAGTTATCCGATATATACTTTACCATACCAGTAGAGCCTACAATAGACGAGGGAAATTGTGTAATTAACTAACCATTAATCGTGTTTCGCCATTAAAGGAAACTGATATTGTACAAATAAATTAATAATTGAGGACTAGCAACTCACATATGCTATGCCCATGGTGTTTTACGTTTATTTATCGTCGATACCGGTTGCCCATATGAGCTAGTAGTCATTTTAGAATGCTCATGTGTTAAACAGTATACAACCAATAGGAAACGATCATGGATTCCACATTATATTTAGTAAAACAATAAAAGAAACAAATCAATGATAATGCACAATATGTAATCTTGCTAAACAACAACAAAACGCATATTATCTAGAAATGTATCCATAGGACATGGATGTTGTAGATCTATAATTTGTATGCATGCTTAAAAACTAGTATATTGACTAGAAATGTATCCAAAGGTCACATATGTTGTAGATCTGTGACTTGTATACATGCTTACAAAGTAGTATATTGACTTGACATGTATCCATAGGACATGGATGTTGTAGATCCATGACTTGTACACATGCTTCAAAACTAGCATATTGACTAGAAATGTATCCATAGGACACAGATGTTGTATATCTATGACCTTAATACATGCTTCAATGGTAGTATACTGAACAGAAATGCAATCATAAGACACGAAAGTTGCATCCATTAACCTATGTCAAAGGAATTATTTATTCTAAGGACAGCTTACATGCTAAAGTTGGATAACTTCCAGTTATAATGGCACTCGTAAAACGTTGAAATTTTCGATTTATTGCAAAATAATGATTCACTCACAACCCCCAAACAGGGTTTTCTGACCCCTAATTCAGGATTCCCTCAGACAAGATTCAGTGACCACCCCCAGGCATGATTCGTTGACCACCCCCAGGCAGGATTCCCTGACCAACCCCAGATACGATTCCCTTACCACCCTCAGACAGGATTCCCTGGCCTTTCCAAGATGGGTTTCCCTTACCAAAGCGAAATTCCATGGCTGTCCGATTGGCTCAGTAGTTAGAACCATCTATTCTCACCAATTCGATACTTTCGATTTCAAAATACATTTACCTATGCGATTTACACAGAAATTGTTTAGTTTAAGGGACAACTTGCATGTTAAAGTTGGATAATTTTCCGTTTACAAGGGCGTCGGCTCTCCTCATACAGGATCACCTAACAGCACATATACAGGATTCACTCACCAC
The DNA here is from genome assembly GCA_014843695.1 of Archivesica marissinica. NCBI lineage: Eukaryota > Metazoa > Mollusca > Bivalvia > Venerida > Vesicomyidae > Archivesica > Archivesica marissinica. The sequence goes on from CM026388.1 coordinate 32,394,494, forward strand.
CCCCAGGCAGGATTATCTCACCCCCCAGACATGCTTTCCTCGCAATCAACAAGCATGCTTTCTTGACCATACCCAGATATGTCTCTTTATATGAAAAAGTTGGCAGTTTCTTAGGGAGGTTGGTACACCAAATACTGTCTAACCGCTGGAGCCTGTCCATAAAATGTATAGTTAGGTAAACTGCCCGTCCCTGAAATGGGTAGCGACGTTAAATAAACTTAAGTTAAAAAAACGGTTAGGAGGACAGGACACTCAACTACTCGAAGCAATGACGGACAATACATACTATGATAGATAGATAGATAGATAGTTTACTTTTAAAGTGCAACCTGTACATACAATCAATACAAAGCAATACATAACAACAGCCAGCCTCATGGGCTTACGATGCACTAACATGTAATATCATAATCAGTACAATGAATGAGCAAACATAAATCAGTTTGTAGTTCCTTTAAATATAACGCAAAGAGTATATCTTCGATGAACGTATAATTGATTGAGAACTTTTTGGGAAGGTATAAATCTGTTCTACTAAAGTATTAATATTGCGGGGGCCATTGTCAATAATTTACCGAATAGACATCCAAGCTCACATACGGTACCAGCAAATCCTATGTATAGAGTTAGTTTATACACATTTATTTCAGCTCGATTGCAAAACAAGTTCTTACAACTTATATTAATCGCTCTCGAGATCTCATTCTTGATGGAATCCATCGCCACGAGGGAGATAGAAGAGGCAACGTGGAACTTAAATGCATTGCCATCGGAACGGCTCTAGCGGGGCTCAAACTCCATGTCTATTGCGCCTAATACGAATGCGCTATCACTGCGCTATCATTACTTCCACAGAGTTCATATTATTTTTAAAATAAGAGATGTTTGTAAATTTGTGACAATTAGCTGCTAGTTTTAACGTGTATATATTACGGTTTAATTTCTTTATCCCCTTTCTTGTCTTGAATTTCTAATATACGTAAACGCAACAGAAACGCAACCATATACATAAGAATATTTAATAATCAACATTGAATTCCAACGCATATAATTTTTAGTTTCATTAAACCAGTCTATGTACCAGACAATCACCTAAAATAATCCATATCTCACAGTTTCATGTAATAATTCGCAGCTAAAGTGTATCGCTAGAAAAATATTTGCAATAGTATGTACATAGAAAATAAAATTCTTAAATGTTGCGTTTTAAATGACGTTACGTATTATAACTATTTATCACATAAACTACGGCGCGGGAGTTTAATAAAGCCATGTCATAAATTCGGTAATACACTAGTGTATTAAATATGCAAATGAGGCAAATGCGTGGGCGAATCACGTAGCGATTCGCAGTGACATACATGTTTACATCAACTAGCACGCGCTGTGTAACTTTGATTGTGACATCATTTGCCAAAACATCGTGTACATTTTGTATTTGTTAAAAAAGACTGTTTGAAAATAATTTAAAAGTGTTTAATATTGAATTGTTGCACATGATATGTTGTGATAGTTTAAAAACTGTTTACAAAAGAAGAAAATAAAACATTTGGAGTATTTATTGTCGCGCTATTTTCTTTGCCCATTAAGTAGAAACTGCAGTACTACTCTGGCTTTTATTTGCTAAAGGGGAAGTGTGTTCAATCGTGACACACTTTTAATGCGTATTTTGTTTATGTGATAAAAAGAATCTTACATTCGTGTCTTTCCATATTGAATTTATTAAACTCGTTGAATAAAAATGATAAAATGCTCGGCAGAGCCTCGCATGTTATCATTTTATTCAACTCGTTTAATAAATTCAATATGGAAAGCCACTCGTGTAAGATCCTCTATGTGATCATGTTTGTATGGCTTGTGAAATATATATGCTCAATTAGAATAATTATATAAGTCTCTGTCTTTCATTCTAATCCATTTTCTGTATTTTGATATGTGTGATGTATAATATGTATTATATTGGGAAATAAAATATGTTTAAACAAAGCTAAATTATGTCTCCTGTAATTCAATTTTAATGAATGGCTATGTACTGTTGTATATTGTCCATATATAATATATGTAGGATACATTATCATTACAGTGTGGACCATTAAACGATTTACATGTGTGTTAAGATCATAAGTATACCAATATTTACTAGTAGTTTAATGTTATGATATACAATTACAGCTGTAAATTAAAGTCCCATTGGGTATATAGTTTAGTTTTCAGAATATTAATCTATATAATAAAATAATTGTATTTATATTTATCACATAAACTACGGCGCGGGATCTATCTATCTATCTATCTATCCCTTGAAAATGACCCGAAAACCAATATTGATTGTCTTATCGGCACATTTTTGAGCAATAGTTTATATAGGGAAATTATTTTCAATCGTTTATTTAGAAGAGACCTTTTAATTTTTATAAATTTAACTCCTATGGCGATAAAGATTAATTTGTTCTCTTTAATGTGATATAAAAATGGTTGTTCTAGGAGTAAAACTTATTGCTTCCCTATTAGATTTAAATGTATCATTGATACTTTTATTAGTATACAGTGAAATGTCAAATGGTTAATGTTGTGATTTTTAGAGGCACATAATTCATCATTCCCATAGCATGACAACTTTTTAACTCCTATCATGGTAAAGTATATGTTACTGACAATATTATGTAGTTTTCATATTTAACATTAAATAATATCTTTTTGCTTCCTTGTGATGCTTAAGTTAGGCAAGTTAAAGAAATCACATATTTTGTTCATCCTTAGTTAAATTACATTACATCAGGAACCTAGATAGATACATCAATCAAAAAGATCCTGATTAACTGTTTACGGGGATCTAATGTCTTTGATAATTAAATGTACTTATACTAATTTGATGTCAGTTTTTTAAACAAGACATGATTATAACAATTAACGGTTAATATAGCATGTTGTTAATTATAATATTATATCGCTTTCTTTTAAGGTTTGTTTTCAATAATAGTCATTATGCTAAATGCCTTTGTCGATTAGCTTGTGTGAGAAGTATACAAGTTTTTATTTTTTAATTCATCTAGGCTAAAAAGCCCAAGAGGACAATATATGCATGATATAGACGAACATTGATTAAACTCAATAGAAAAGCTTACATAATTAACTTGAAGTGTCTTAATGTGCACTGAGTATAAATTCATGCAATATGACTTTGAGAAGCATGCATACATAACGGCAAAATAGTATTTTTAAAGAATGAGTTTAATTTGACATGTTACTGTGTACATTGATGTCACTTTCATGCAAATTGATAATGTTTTAATGGTGTATATTAAAATTTCACAAATGTTGGCCGATATTTCCGGGAGGATTTCCCGCCGCGGGATATACTCTTTTTTTGTTTAATGTGGTTGATATTTGCATATATGGTTATAACATGTACATTGAAGTGTCTCATGTCTTTGGAGATAATTGACATCTTTTGTTAATCAATTAAATGACTACTCTTAGATAAACATTGGAACCATACCTGGTACTTGTCAAGAAGAAGAAGCAATGTATACCTGTTATTTGAGTTATTATGTTCAGCAATGTTATGTAAATAAAACTGTTGAGTGTTGCAGAAGCAACCAACGGTTTAGTAAACTATAAGCCTTTTTGTACCAACAAATGCATGATTTGTGTAAAACCTTCATGCCAATGTTTTAAATGTACATATATAGCGCCCTGGGTATAACAACAAATAATCAGGTAGAATCTAAACATGTCATTAAGCAGTCTGTCCAATTGCACACTGACCTACACATTAGATGTCTACGTGCGTTGCTGGTTCTGGACACCAAATTGATCTATCCTTGGATATTCACCCTCCTACCTGATGCGACATTAATTATATATATATATATATCAGGAAATATGGAAACAGTATCTTAAATACTCTGCTCTGTGCGTTACCAACGAATGTTTTAAATTAAATGATATATCTATTTTTATATTATAATGTTAGTTTTAACGTGGCCCTGAAAGGAAACCGTTTGTATCTACTATACCTGCGGATATGCAAGTTCAGCTTTTAATACCATTTGTTATTGTACCTCACATGCATACTTTTAACTTTAAGTTCCTGAGGCTTTCATATTTAACCTATATTTGGGAATGGGACATGATAATCTGCTCTAATAGCCTAATATGTCATAAAGACTCCAACATTTGTACATTATATACATATTATTTTTACTATTTTACTATGTACACTGAACCCTTGTAAATATATAAATGGAGCACATTAAAACATTGTATATTTTAACGATAAAGTATGTAATTATTTTAGTCATAGTCACAGTTTGTATTATTAACATGAGTACAGGTTCTTGCGGTCACACATTTGCTCTGAGCTAGGCTTCAAAGACGGATAGTAAATCAACCAATCAGTAAACAGTTCGAGCTAGGACCAAAAAACGGAGAGTTTTTCTACCAATGAAAAACATCCTTACAAACACTGGATCTAGCCGAAAACATTCAAACGTTAAACTGTTTCTGATGTCCGTTTTTGGAGATTTGTGACTGCTTGAACCATAATTTTAAAAAAGACACAGAGGACATAGAGATTAGCGAACATGGAAAAGATATATAATTACAAGAGTGACTCCTAAACAGACCCTATGTATTTTTATGCTTGTAGCCTAAGTTATGGTCGGGCTGAGTTATCAAATAACATTACTCATCTAATTCACACATTATAGAATTAAGATGCGTGACTCCTGTACCGACTCTATATATGTTGGTGCTTGTAGCCTAATCTATGGCCGGGCTGAGTATGCAAATAATATTATACATCAAACATATGCATATATTTACGAATATGAGATGTGAGACAGTATAGAGTGACTCCTGTACTGACCCTATACATGTTGGTGATTGTAGCCTAATTTACGGCCGGCTGAGCATTCAAATCGTATTATTAACACACACAACTTAATCACCTTAGTTTATAATGTGTGCGTGTCAACTAAACTTCTTAGTACACTCGCCCATATGGTTCGCCGGAGGCGAGGGTAATTAAACTCAATCATCATCATTCCGAAGCAACCAACCTCGACTGGTAATCCAGGGATCGCAGGTTCGATCCCCCGTCTGACCCTAATACAATTAACAGTCTTTCAGATCGGACGTTAAACCGAGGTCTCGTGTCGGTGCTTTACCGTAACAGAACCAGAGTACAATCTGGAATTGGTCTCTGTCTGTATCATTGCACTATGCTCCAAAAATCTAAATTGACTAATCTCTTCAGGAGGCGTCGCTCATATGGGCAACCGGTAGCGATGATAAATAAACGTAAAACACACAGAAGCAACTTTGGCTACTGTTAATTCACTACGTGTCCGAAAAACAATAGATTATAAGTTATTTCATAACGGTGATTTTGTAGAATTACCATTAAAAAAAAAGAAGATGGAGTGTATCCAGTTTTATATGCCAGTCATTTTAATAAAACTGCTGTTATGACTTGTATCGGAGAAACGGAGCTATGAAGAGAACCGATTGAATAAAAACCTAACCCAGTCAAAATTATTATATATTATGTATATTTCAACTGTGTTCAAGTAGATTAAAATGCTGCAATGGATTGATTTATTTACTGTAAAATGTGGGTAATATACTGGCTTTATAACAAATACAATTGTATGATAGTATTTTTGGGGGAATTTGTGACGGCCCGTTTGAACAGTAATAAAACTTTAACATAATAGTAAATAAATCACATATGTTAATAACTGATTTAGCTCAATAGAGAAGATTATATAATTAATTTGAAGTGTTTCAATGTGCACTGAGTATAAATTCATGCAATATGACTTTGAGAAACATGCATACATAACGTGTAATTAGAAGTATGTACCAAACTGTGAAATCGTGTGTACGATCTTGTGAGGCTGGTAACTACTCTGATTTCTTTGACATTGCAGTCGGATTGAGACAAGGGGAGATAATTTCTCCGATTATGTTTTCGCTGTTTATAGAAGATTTGGAATTGTATTTACAAAATAGAACAGAAGGTGGCCTTACTTTACAAGATATTTGTCTGATTTTATTGTTGTTCGCAGATGATATGGTAATTCTAGCTTTAAACCCCGAAGATATGCAAGCGTCTTTGGATAAATTACACGAATATTGTAACAAGTGGGGACTCGAAGTTAACATTGAGAAAACCAAATGTGTTGTATTTAGAAAGCGTGGAGGATTACTAAGGGGCGAGAGATGGATATATGGAAATGCATATCTAGAGGTTGTAAATGATTTTAATTATTTGGGTGTAACACTTAATTATACTGGTAATTTTAACTTAAATACACAGACATTGTATGGAAAAGGTCTTAAATCAATGAACACCCTCACTGCTAATCTAAAAAGACATGACACTTTGCCCAAAGTGGCGTTGCAGTTATTTGATGCATTTGTAAATTCAACAATTTCTTATGGATGTGAAATATGGGGTTTTTCAAAATCCAAAATGTTAGAAAATATACATGTTAAATTCTGTAAAATGGTATTAGGAGTTAGACAATCAACATGTAACGTTGCTGTTTATGGCGAATTAGGACGTTATCCATTATATATAAACAGATATACACGTATTGTTAAATATTGGTTAAAATTGTGTCGTAATGATAATATTATTATAAAATCAATTGTTGATACTGCCATGAAGGATGTATCGAATGGTAAGGCAAATTGGTTTACTAGTGTTAAAGATTTATTATCTAAATATGGATTCCTGTATAAATGGAATGATGTTACATATAACCAAATATCAGAATGCAATGATCAATCGTTCCTTTTATTGTTCAAACAAAGAGTATTGGATGAATGTATGCGGGAATGGCGTATGACTATAAATAACATGGAAGTGCTAACATTGTATAAATGTGTTAAGGATACATTAGATATAGAATTTTATTTGAATAACATTGTGTCTCGCAATCTGCGTATTGCACTTACAAGAATAAGAATATCTGCACATAGTCTTAGAATTCAAACTGGTAGATATGGAAGAGATAGAATTGATAGAAATCTAAGATATTGCCAAATTTGTTCTACAAACGAAATAGAAGACGAATTTCATTTTATATTTAAGTGTTGGCCATATGAATTTTATAGACGAACTTATATAAAACGGTATTATAGAGTAAACCCAAGTATGTTTAAATTTACTCAGTTGTTGTCCAGTAAAAACAAATCAGAATTATATATGTTAAGCAAATTTATTCAAGAAGCTCTTGAGTTACGTATCATTAGATCATAAACGGTTCCTGGAGGTCTTTAAAACTGATATTACTATGTCTTATACAATTATATTGAATGTTTATCTTTGCTTAGATCAACATATAATTATGAGGTCACAATTATAGAATTCATTGAACAATACTTTTTATATGATAGCCCATCTGAGAATAGTATTGGTGTATCAGTCAGAAGGAATCTATTCCGAGGAGAGTGTCACAGGTGTAGCGGGAGCCTCGTAGATAGGGATCGACCCAATCACTGAAATGGCAACACTCTGTGATACACTTCTTGGAAGTGGATTCTAGTGTGGTGTGTTCCACCTAACGCTGTATCCCTAGTATGGAATATGTATTGCATACTGTTCTGTATATGACTTGATTGATCTGAACACTCGACTAAAATATACAGATACGGGGCTTTCAATATGCTGTCCATTTTAATATACACTAGTATCAGGTTTATATGTCACTTTTTGTTGTAAATAGTATTTATTGATATGTTGTACTGAAATACAGTACATCGCATATATAGATGTCACTGTAATTAGGATTGCATTTAGAAATGTTTTAAGATTTCGAGTATGTAAAATTATATACTATAGTTCATCCCTATAGTAATATGGTATGCCAATAAGTATCACCTACATTTGTTGTCATAATGTTATACTTATGTTGTAGAATGTAATATTGCTATGTCACTAAAAACTGTATAGTTTATGTGAATAAAATATGTTCGTTCGTTCGTTCATAACGGCAAAATATTCTCATTGATGTCACTTTCATGCAAATTTACAATGTTTTAATGATGAATATTTACCAGTGTTAGCCGATAATTCCGCGGGGGGGGGTCCCGCCACTATATTTTTTGTTTAATGTGTTTGATATTTGTATATATGGTTATACCATGTACATTGAAGAATCTACTGTTGATCAATAGTTCTCTTATTTAAAAATGAACTATATTCTCAGAAATAATGACGTTCGTACGTCTCCTATTCCTTTGGGCAAATGCGTAAATGCGTAGATTTTTCGGGACTCTGTTCCAATTTCTCAATTGGGAATCTCTAATTTCTACTTTTAAATTTAATAATATAATTATTTTAAATAATTAGGAGGCATATATTTTATATAATTTCAAAATTCAAAATTGTGTTTAAATAATCTACAGTTCTGGCAATTACTATACTTGTCAATGCAACGTTTTATTTCGCGTGTTTCCCAACTGTAACTAATTGCATATCATGTTATTTATATTTCTATTGTATACACACATTGTCATTTATTCCACTTCTACTTACCTATAATTGATTCGTTTATATAAAGTGCACTGTACTGTTGAACATTTTTATTACTGGTCATTATTTAATATGCCTCAGGCTGTGCGATGCATCATATCTTAATGGTTTTTATTGCCTGTGTATTACAACTTTGCAATATATAACTGATTTCAATGTCAGCAATTGATCTTTCTGCAAACGCTACTTAGGCACGCCCCATTAGTTACATGTGCTCGCTGTAACCACGCGAGACAAGCTATCTAACAAAATGGCGTCTAACGCAGACCTGCATCGAGTTGATCTAGATAAAATTCCGTCGAATTTCTCGGTTTTATTTCACCCAGATACGAATATCTCGTTGAAAGCAAGACAGCAAGGGTTTATGTTCTTCAGTGATGGTTATTTCTCTAAAGTACAGATATATTTAACAGATGAGGACGTGCTAAGTGTTCGTGAAAAATGCTTTCGCAGTCAACGGAAGAGTGAACAACCACATCAACTTTGAGAAAAACTGCATTGTTCCGTCTTGATGGACTCGACCCTATACCTCCTAGAAGACTCGAACATTAGGCCCATAAACTGAACACCAGTACGTTAAGTGAGCTAATATGGGAATCCCACAGCTCTGCACATGCATGGGTACTATTACTACTAGCTGGTCCCTAGTCAACCATCCACGACAATATGTATGAACCACATGTATAATTTTAATCACCATTATACTGGCATATCTCTTGTGAACTGTAGATCTATAAATGCAGAATATATTTTTTGGAAATATTTTATTATGTATAAATAAATTAATTTCAACTTACTTTTGTGCAAATATATCTGTTTGCATTAATTGTGGATGTATTCAGCTGGTCGTTTGGTCGTCCACACAACATGACCCACCTTATACATTTTTCAAGATTTGTCTTAGGTTTTGGAAATGGCACGAATTTAACGTCACCTATCAATCGATCTGGATATCTATTATCACTGTCACACAGCCCGTAACTACATCTTTTCACCATTGTCAATGACAGACAGAATTAATTAATTGCAATTAATTTGTAATTAATTTTCAAAAAATAATTTCAGATCACGATCACTCGTTATCAGATTTGACTAAAATTTTACTAAATAACTCATTTGTCTGACAGAACGATGAAACAATGACTCGGTGTAGTAATCAATACTATAATTATGTGCACACATTTTGTAATTGACCAATTAGCACAATCAGTGCTAAATTCCAATGTGCAATACTTTGATCTTGATCAGATCTGTATCGGGACATTGTAAGTCGGCGGTCTCTGTGATGTACCGGTAGTCGGTACGTTGTTGATTACTCCCAATAAACAGTGTGACACGCTTAAATTTGATTGCTGTGTTTGCGAGGAAAGAATGACAGTATGTGGCTTTCGGTGTTTTTATAGATGCATTGATTTTAAGGCAGCTGTCTGGCATTTTGTGTTTCATATACACACTTTTAGATTTGTCCAAGGATTTTGAAATGGGTTGAATTTAACGTCGATCACCAGGATATCTACTAATTTAATACTATAACTAACCCACACACCAAAGCTACACATTTTCAACATCATTAAAACAATTTTAAACACGTATTTTCGATCAAATTCACGCCTTTTCAAATTTGTTTACTCGTTACTAGTTTGTCTAATATGCATTGTTTGTCTAACAAGATGGCGCCGATAAACCGTTTCCGGGTGTGTGTGTGCGAATGGTGCGATGCGATTGGCTAACGCCATCTGTCAATCAAATTCGGCAGAAAGGTCAATTGACCTTTCTGCAAACGCTACTTAGGCACGCCCCCCATAGTTACATGTGCTCGCTGTAACCACGCGAGACAAGCTATCTAACAAAATGGCGTCTAACGCAGACCTGCATCGAGGTGATCTAGATAAAATTCCGTCGAATTTCTCGGTTTTATTTTACCCAGATATTAATATCTTCTTGAAAGCATGTCAACAAGTGTTTAGGTTCTTCAGTGAAGATTATTTCTCTAATGTACAGATATATTTAACGGATGTGTTCATGGAAAATGTTTTCGCAGTCAACGGAAGAGTGAACAACCACATCGTGTCAACTTTGACATTAAAAGAAATGAAATATGCCACCGTCTTGAGAGACTCGACCCTATGCCTCCTAGAAGACTCGAACATTAGGCCCAAAAACTGAACACCAGCACGTTCACTGAGCTAATATGGGAATCCCACAGCTCTGCACATGCATGGGTACTATTACTACTATCTGATCCCTAGTCCACCATCCACGACAATATGTATGAACCACATGTATAATTTTAATCACCATTATACTCACATATCTCTTATGAACAGTAGATCTATAAATGCAGAATATATTTTTTTCGAAATATTTTATTTTGCATAAATAAATTAATTTCAACTTACATGTGTGCAAATATATATGTTTGCATTAATTTTGGATGTATTCAGCTGGTCGTTTGGTCGTCCACACAACTTAATCCACCTTAGACATTTTTCAAGATTTGTCTTAGGTTTTGGAAATGGCACGAATTAAACGTCACCTATCAATCGATCTGAATATCTACTATCACTGTCACACAGCCCGTAACTACATCTTTTCACCATTGTCAATGACAGACAGCATTAATTAATTTGTAATTATTTTTCAAAAAGTAATTTCAGATCACGATCACTCGTTATCAGATTTGATTAAAATTTTACTAAATAACTCGTTTGTCTGACAGAACGATAAAACAATGACTCGGTGTAGTAATCAATACTATAATTGTGTGCACACATTTTATAATTGACCAATTATTAGCACAATCAGTGCTAAATTCCGATGTGCAATACTTTGATCTAGATAATAGCAGTAGGCCCCTATCGGGATATTATGTCGGCGGTCTCTGTGATGTACCGGTAGTCGGTAAGTTGTTGATTACTCCCAATAAACAGTGTGACACGCTTAAACTTGATTGCTATGTTTGCGTTAAAGGAATGACTATATGGGGTCAGTCGGTGTTTTTATAGATGCATTGTTTTTAAAGCAGCTGTCTAGTATTTTGTGGTTCATATATACACTTTTAGATTTGTCCAAGGATTTTGAAATGGGTTGAATTTAACGTCGATCACCAGGATATCGACTAATGTTGTACTATAACTAACCCACACACCATAGCTACACATGTTCAACATCATTAAAACAATTTAAAACCCGTATTTTCGATCAAATTCACGCCTTTTCAAATTTGTCTACTCGTTACTAGTTTGTCTAATATGCATTGTTTGCCTAACAAGATGGCGGCGATAAACCGTTGCCGGGGGTGTGCACGAATGGTGCGATGCGATTGGCTAACGCCAGCTGTCAATCAAAATCGGCAGAAAGGTCAATTATCGGGGAAAGGAAGCCCAATCTAAGAGAGATAATCGAGATAATCAAATCAAGAGCAAATTGGAGATGAAACCCGATATTTATCCATAAAAGCTGGACATGAAATGCGCGGGCGAATCACTTTATTTGTATATTCATACGCGCTGTCAAAAAAGTAAATAAACAATGTTAAGCGTTGGTGATTTTGTCCAGATCAACAACTACAGTCACATCAATCAAAATCAGCACAAAGATATATCCAAAATCCTGTATTCGTCCAACAGTTCGTCCAACAGCACTGTACATCCAAATCCTGATAAAGCACATTACACAGCATATCCAAATCAGGTCAACACATATTCGTCACCAAGCTTGGCAACTTCTATGAATACCAATTCCAACTCCAATATTAATCTGACCGGTGGTTTCCAAAGTCTCTTGGCTGGGCAAATCCATAGTGGTACTTTTAATGTATACATTAACTACCCTAAAACTGTATCCCCATCTAATCCACCAAGAAAACGTCTAAGAATGAATGAATATAGTGCACTTTTATTATTATAAGAATCATTGAAAGCGATAGCGATTCGCAGTTACATACATTTTTGCATCAACTAGCACGCGCTGTGTAACTTTGATTGTGACGTCATTTGCCAAAACATCGTGTACATTTTGTATTTGTATTTGTTAAAAAAGACTGTTTGAAAATAATTTAAAAGTGTTTAATATTGAATTGTTGCACATGATATGTTGTGATAGTTTAAAAACTGTTTACAAAGGAAGAAAATAAAAATATTGGAGTATTTAGTGTCGCACTATTTTCTTGGCCCATTAAGTCGCAGTACCACTCTGGCTTTCATTTGCTAAAGGGGAAGTGTGTTCAATCGTGACACACTTTTACTGCGTATTTTGTTAATGTGATAAAAAGAATCTTACATTCGTGTCTTTCCATATTGAATTTATTAAACGAGTTGAATAAATTCAATATGGAAAGCCACTCATGTAAGATCCTCTATATTACTAATATATTTAATATTTAATTAATACATTCTTAATAATTGCACGAAAGATATTTGACGTGTTATTTATAAAAACTACAGCTCATATTCACTAACATTTTAAAACCTTCAAAAACTAAAATTCCATTCAGGTTAGATAATAATTATTGTTTGTCCTTAATTAGTGCTACCGTTGCGTTTCTTATTTGTCTGAACTTGTTCCAATGGTGCTGAGATTGTGTGTGTTTTGCTTTTACGGTATGCTCGTTTCCTTTTTCGAATATTGAGTTTAATTGTTCTATCAAGCAATGGTGGTCCTTGTGTATTTATTCGAATGTCATTGTTTGGAATTAATGGCTTTCAAATAGTGGTAATTGCTTTAGTTATATTTCGAACATACACTGTGTAACACATTTACATTTTCAGTGGTTTCAGGTTTGTCCAATTCTCTGATTTCAGCACAGTGTACATGGTGTATGTATCCCACCATTATTTACTTACACTGTATATAAAATGTACAATGTACTGTAACTTGAATACTCTATATTGGTAGCATGCGTAGTATAACAATATTGCACAACGACATGTTAAACCTAAATAAACAGTTACACATGATTGGACAGGTACCTATGTATTCATATTAATTCCCTTCTAAATTGTAGCAACTTCGAACTCATTTAACAAGTTGTATCCCTCTGGCATGGCAGATCGCATTCGCGCTCGATACTTGCCGTGTAGATGTCAGGAAATGCTGTCCCAGGGATGTGATATACGTTTAAAACCTTCCTAGAAAACGTAGACCAACAAACAAGAAATACCAGATAGTCGCTCCTCCTCTTTGTTTTCTCCGATATGTGCTAATATTATAATCATGCTGCTATGTGTATTATGTGATTTAGAATGTTACGTAATCTATGTACATATGATAATGCTAATTATGTTTGCTGTATGTAAACATTATGCATGTATGAAAAAATAAAAGTTTGGAAAGTTTGTCCCTTCAGGTGGTAATCCCATGATTTAATTTATACTTTATTACATTTATTAATTTAAATATTCTGCTTGTAATTCATTTAACCACACGATTTTACATTTCACAGTTCATAAAGTTTTATGAGTGTCATGGTTTCACATCCAAATACACATACTTGATACATCAGCTCATCATGAGGGTGTGTGTGTGTTTGTGTGTTTGTGTGTTTGTGTGTTTGTGTGTTTGAGTGTTTGTGTGTTTGTGTGTTTGTGTGTTTGTGTGTTTGAGTGTTTGTGTGTTTGTGTGTTTGTGTGTTTGAGTGTTTGTGTGTTTGTGTGTTTGTGTGTTTGAGTATTTGTGTGTTTGTGTGTTTGTGTGTTTGTGTGTTTGTGTGTTTGTGTGTTTGAGTGTTTGTGTTTTTGTTTGTGTTGTGTGTTTTGTGTTTGTTTTTGTGTTTAGTGTTTGTGTGTTTGTGTGTTTGTGTGTTTGTGTGTTTGTGTGTTTGTGTGTTTGTTTGTGTGTGTGCGTGCGTGCGTGCGTGCGTGCGTGCGTGCGTGCGTGCGTGCGTGCGTGCGTGCGTGCGTGCGTGTGTGCGTGCGTACGTACGTGCGTAGGTGCGTGTTTGTGTGTATTATGACATTGTCTCATAACTAGCACGTGACTTTCCTGAGCAAACGATGAAATTCTGATTTTTAGGCTACACATAAATGGAATTAATCAAAACATCAACAGTTGCATACTTTCAAATAAAATGTGAATATGTATCTGGTTTACGCTCAGTTTGCTCTTTGATAAGTAATATGTGAATCCAATAAGTACTAAAGCATCTGTATTTAGAGCGTGAATAAACAAAGGCCGAAAACAGGTGAGGGCCGATATCAGGAATGCTGATGATACATGATTTTTTCACACAAAGCATCACCAGCATACTTAAGCTTGCAGTCAGTTAAATAAAAACATTTCAAAACATTACTAACACAAACTCACCTTAACTAGACAGAAAACCAAACTTGTAAAATTAACTAAAAATGTCACTTCCTAATCCAACAATTCAAGCAACACGAAACTATTCCCAAGCTGCATTTCGTAGTATACCTCGCGCTTGATTAAACCAGGACGCAATGCATGACTACGGTTTAAAGCTACCAAATCATATACATTAAACTGTACAAATTCAACCAGGGGTGGACCGTTTTCCTGGTGAGGACCGTTTCCCTTGTGCTGACCGTTTTCCTGGCGTGGACCGTTTTCCTGGTGAGGACCGTTTCCCTTGTGCTGACCGTTTTCCTGGTGTGGACCCTTTTCCTGGTGAGGACCGTTTCCCTTGTGCTGACCGTTTTCCTGGTGTGGACCGTTTTCCTGATGCTGACCGTTTTCCTGGTGCTGACCGTTTCCCTGGTGTGGACCGTTTCCCTGGTGCTGACCGTTTTCTAATGTTGTTAAAACTTGTGGCCCAAACCATTTTCATGTTCTAGACTAGACCAATTTTATGACAATGGCCCTAGATAAAGTGCTAGGGGCCAATCGTAGTACAATTGGTAAACGAGCGGTTTTATTATAATTTGGGTATGCCGAATTCGATGCAGGTGTTTACCAAGACGAAATATGTGTCCTTGACCTTCAAAAGGTCAATTCAAAATGGTGACCATTTTTTACATATATTTTAATAGCAAAAAAACAATAACAGTCCCGTACTTACTATATCTTATTCACATTGGTACAAATATGTAGTTGTTCAATAATTTAGTTACCACATATATTGTATGATCTTTTAAGTTTGTAATTTCAACCTCAAAAGTCCAACAGCGACATTGAAGGTCGAAAGCTGCCACACTTGATCATACTAGAATCGACAGGACAATGCTCCTTGTAAACTTTAAAAGTATCTTGCTAAATCTAGAATCTAAACCCTAATAGATATGCATAATTTTTTATGATATGTTGGAAATAGTGTTCACCAATGGTATGGCTTTAGACTACACTATAAACATATCTATTGTTATTAAACACTAAACAGTATACTTCTATTTGTCATTATATTGAGCATAGTAGATATGTGTCCTATCTGTTGAGATCTAGATATTCTTACATAGCCTAGTTGTAAAATCTATACCCACAACAGTAATTCCAGCACTTAGAAAGGATGTCCCACCAATGAATTGGAACATATGTATGTTTTGACTAGCAGGAAAAGCCCACGACACCATTAAGGTCAGTGATGACCAACGACCTTAGTGAACAGATTATCAGTGCAGCACACATGGACTATAAAATAAATAAAAGTACACCAGCCAAACGAATGTTCATATCGCCCATATGATTCGCCGGAGGCGAGGGTAAATAAGTTCAATCATCAACTTGTGTACTTGACCGTATTGCAGCTGAAGCAAAGTACCACTCGGTGTGCCTATCGTCATTTACTAGGTCAACTAATAAAGCACAAGCATCGGGTAGTTCGGACATAGCTATGACTTGGCTTTGCAAGGAGTTACAACAAGCAGCTGCTAGAGGCTATGTTCTGGAACTTGAAGATTTATGGGTACGGTACGAACAGCTTGCGATTGAATCCTCAACAACAATATATAAGTAATTGGTCAACATTCAAAAACAAAATACTATTTAAACTTGGAGGTATATTTTATTTTCACCAGCCAATTGATAGAAATATTGCTGACAGAAAAACAATACGTATTCGTTCTGACTATCAACAATCTGCCGCAATTCAGATTACAGAAAATACATATGATGGTGAAACATCATTGCCTGTTTTCAAAGTAGAAGATGATATTTATCTATCACATGTACATGTAGCTCTGAAAGTTCGTGATGACATCATGGCAATGCCAGGACATACAGGTTATCTGTGAACGAAGAAGAAGCTATATCGGGTGTCCCAAACAGTCTGTACACGCTACTGCAACTGCTATTTGTTGGTCAAGAAGCTCTAAATGATGACGATTGCAATAATGTTGAAGTTAATCGCAGTAAAGTACTGAATGTAGCTCAAGATCTAGTGTATGCTGTGAGTGGGGGTAAGAAATGGACTCCAAAACATATCGGCCTGGGAAGTACATTACATCAGGCAACTCGCTCGAAACATCTGGTGCAATTATTTCATAATGCAGGTCACTGTCTGAGCTACAATCAGGTTATACAGGTTGATACGACACTTGTTGAAAGCACACTCAAGTCCCTTGATCATGATACTGGTGCTGTGATCCCTAACAACCTTACATGAAACCAATTCATTCACTACACAGCTGACAATATTGACATTCTTGATGAAACGCTCGATGGTAAAAACACATTGCATGTCACTCAGTTGGCTTCCTGGCAACGTGGAGAGTCGAATGATATAACACTTGATGACACAAAAAACAGCATGTATGGTTTCTTCGAGGTTAACATTACGTTTTGGAAGAAAAACCAGAATGGCTAGTTTTTACTGTTCTTTTATCGGTTGATAATATAATTATGCAAAATACCACGAGCATAGGTTCCACCACTCTAGTGAAGTTGTACGGTTCCGCTATAGAGCTAACTTTTATAGCGACATGGTAGAGGCTAGAGCAAGTACAATTATTTTGAAGCCTACTAGCCCGCACTGTAGAACTAGTGGCCAATATAATGTACTCGCCCTAAAAATATTCCAAGGAGTTGATGGACCCAGCTATGTATAATGTAAACTCGTTGAGACACGATTGAACGATTCTTTGATGACTGATCTGGTTTTTGTTAATTTAATCATATTGCTTAAATTGTTGCAAGATATGACCAATACATGTAACATAAATAATCACCTAATGGCACTATACATGTATTTATAATCGGTTTAATAGTACAATAACTGAAATAAAGATAATATAAATTATAAGTAGTGAATAAGCTAGTCCCGCGTCCTGGACGCATACAATATCAATGAGACCCATTGTTTCAAAATACGTACATCCCATGGGACTCATACATTTTTTTAATATGATGGCCATGCTAATTGAACGGAATTCGAATCGTAACGAACCCGAATCAAGACATATCATTTTAAATTAACACCGTCCAATGCGTTTCATTGGGTCATATTTCCTGATCCACAAATCAAATCGTTCGTTTCATAATTTCGTTCGTTTCATAATTTTGTTGTAAAACTATGCCTGACAGTTCCCGGATGTCAATGTCTAACGATACCACCCAAGAAAATTATGAAGTTGGATGCCAAGCATAGCCTTTCCGTAACAAAATAGTGTGACAATAAATAATATTACTACCGAAGAAAGCACTTGCAAATAGAAAAACATCCGATTATATCAAAACTCCTGGCTACTGACATAAAACATGTACTCCTGGCTACTGACTTACATGTACTCCTGGCTACTGACATACATGTACTCTTGGCTACTGACATACATGTACTCCTGGCTACTGATAAACATGTACTCCTGGCTACTGACATACATGTACTCCTGGCTACTGACATACATGTACTCCTGGCTACTGACATACATGTACTCCTGGCTACTGACATACATGTACTCCTGGCTACTGACATACATGTACTCCTGGCTACTGACATACATGTACTCCTGGCTACTGACATACATGTACTCCTGGCTACTGACATACATGTACTCCTGGCTACTGACATACATGTACTCCTGGCTACTGACATACATGTACTCCTGGCTACTGACATACATGTACTCCTGGCTACTGACATACATGTACTCCTGGCTACTGACATACATGTACTCCTGGCTACTGACATACATGTACTCCTGGCTACTGACATACATGTACTCCTGGCTACTGACATACAGTACTCCTGGCTACCATAAGTACCCTGGCTACTACATACATGTACCCTGGCTACTGACAAAACACACAACACCCAACCAACCAACACTCCTCACGACATACATACTCCTGGTACATACATGACTCCTGTACTGACATACATGTACTCCTGGCTACTGACATACATGTACTCCTGCTACTGACATACATGTACTCCTGGCTACTGACATACATGTACTCCTGGCTACTGACATAAAACATGTACTCCTGGCTACTGACATACATGTACTCCTTGCTACTGACATACATGTACTCCTGGCTACTGACATACATGTACTCCTGGCTACTGACATACATGTACTCCTGGCTACTGACATACATGTACTCCTTGCTACGATATGTCGAGGGTGAAGTGGTAAACAACAAAAAATTAAAACATTAACATTTCTCAAAAACCATCCACGTTATTGCTGTGAAACTTTATATACACATCCTTGTGCTAATGCTCTACAACCACACTAAGTCCCACCCCCAATAGTGACTTTAAATGATTGAACGTTGGCCAAATATACAATCATCCCGTAGACGTTATACCACCAGTGGTCATGTCTACGTACTTCAACAGATACAGATGTACATGTTGCCTGATTTCTGAAATGTGTTCTTAAGATAACCCTCAAACATTAACATTTCTCTAAAACAGTCAATGTTATGAATGAAACTTTGCATACATCATAATTCATTGCTTGTGTTGGAGTTATCTCCCTTTTTGTCGTTGGGTACAATGCAATTGTGTCTGACTTGCTATGAATTATATGTTGCAGCCATCCAATGAGCTGACACATGTAGCAGTTGTCGCTGAACCACTTCCAGGCAACAATGATGCTGAGCCAGTGGAACTCATACCAGTGCATGAACTACATAGTCCATAGGTGAGTAATCACACGGGTATATTATTTATATAAATAAATCTTTGCTGACATAACCACAGTGAGGGTTTGAAGTTCTGGCACCACTATGTCCAATAAAGTAAGCTTCCAAGTAATCGCATCAACTATCTATAATTATCCCTATAAATGTTGGCAAAATATTGTGAAGATATTATTATGCATGCTCACACCTGAACATATATGTACATTGACCAACTCCTCTTCATATGTCGCAGTGATAATAACTTGTCATCCTATTTATATTGGTGGATGGGTTGGTGACTAAGGGCAGAGTGCTAGATTACCATGCTAGAGGTTGTGTGTTCTATCCCCAGTCCCGGCATGATAAAATACTTTCATAGATCCCACTTGTCTTTCAGATGAAACCGAGGACCCGTCTCTATATGACGGTGGCTGGGACACGTTAAACCACATTTATTATCTTGCCGACTTTAGTGGAAAGCGAGACGGTAATGGCGCCATCAAAATCCTGCCAAATAGAATACTTTGGTATGTTGCATACTGGTTCTAGCTGTTGTACCCTGCGACGTTAGACATGAATTGTTTCAAAATAATGTTGCGGTTTTCATATGTATATATTTGACCCGTCAAAAAACTCGAACATTGTAATTTCTCAAAAGCTGTCAAAATATTATGTTGAAACATATCCGAGGACAAATTATTAATAGGAATAACATAAATTCCTACTATTCTTATTAGGAATATAACCCAATTATACAAAAATATACATGTACATATATGGGTGCTAAGCCTGATAATTTCTTAATGTGCCCATCACGGTTCACACCAACCACCCACCTGGATAATCTGGATTAAGCACTAATCTTGTTTCTAGTAGGAACTTGAATGACTTCCTACAGGATAATTGTGATCTGTTTTGTTAGCTCACCTGAACAAAAAGTGCTCAATGTGAGCTTTTGTGAGCATTGGGTGATCCTCTCGATTGCTCAAATTAGGTAACTATGCCTTAATATGAGTATCAACATTTCAAAAAGTTGTGTGGTGCATTATTATATTATAGTATCTAAAGTGTGCTACGGCCGTATTGATTCATAAAAAGAGATGGTACATGTAGGTGGGTATTTTTGGGCTATATTACAGAATTATATAGTAAATCTTTAAAAATTCTGTTCCCATAGATCACAATGCAGAGATCTTTGATATTTTGTATGTAGAATTGCCTTATGTACCTCTACTATGGTTGCTCAAAATATTTATATGATCCTGGGGTCATATTTTACCCGTCATCCAGGGATCCCTCTGTCTGAATATTTGTCTGCGCCACTTCGGTCCCCAATTAAAAACAACTGGAGCCAATTTGAAAAACTTGGAGCCAACTAAGAGCCATCACAGATAAATATTTGAAGCCATGTTTTTGGTACCATTGGCGACCGGCAGCATTAACTCTGGTCATGCTACCGTAGTGGTTACATTATTTACATTCACATACATACATACACACATACACACACATGCACGCACGCACCCACGCACTCACGCACACACACACACAACCGGTAACCAGTGTAGATCCAGATTTTATAACATTTAGATGACCGTTATAGTGTGATACATATTTTTATTCAATTCATAATATAAATATAGTCATTTATATACAAATGTACATCAAACAAATAGAATTGGATTGAAAAACAAGCAAAAAGAATGCTTCTATGAATTACTTTCCGAGATTGAGTTTGCTCACTATGTAGTTACTCAGTACGATAAGTAAAGCTGACTGTAGACATTGGCCGAGCAGTTGGGTTTGTTGTAAAATTAAAATCGTGTTGCTTTATTAACTGCTTAACTATATAAAGCTATATAATACTACTGATATTGTTTTATTTGAACTGTTAATCCAAACTAAAGGAAATACATTGATATGCATTTTTTTAATATTATGTTGGAAGTTGAACTGGATTTATGTTCACCTACTTGGTATAATATATAGTACACTTTACAAGTTATATTAACTGATTCTTTCTGAAACAATAGCAGAATCAGAAGAAAGTGATGGAAGCAGAAGAAACTGAGGAGTATTCTATTTTAGGAAATGGTCAGGATAAATGATCAAGGATGTATGTCTCTCAATCATCACTGATGGTCACAGGTTTGAGCCCCGCTCACGCCGTGTCTCATTGATATGAAAAAGTCGGTAGTTTTTTACGGAGAAGTACTAGTTACCCTCTGGAGCCTGCCCAGGAAATTTGAAAGGTGTTAGGTAAACTGCCTGCCAGCGATATTGTCCAAAATGGTGCTGATACAGGCGTAAAACCCGAAGTTTTATAGTACAGCTATATAGTCCCACTATCTGACATTATAGTCATGGTCATGCTTGACTACGCCAGAGTTATATGCGGGCTATAAGGCGCATATATGCGGGTTATAAGGCGTATATATGCGGGCTATAAGGCGCATATATGCGGGTTATAAGGCACTTATATGCGGGTTTATAAGGCGCATATATGCGGGTTATAAGGCACTTATATGCTGGGTTATAAGGCAGTTATATGCGGGTTATCAGGCGCATATATGCAATCAACTCGCATACATCTAATTTGCATACAAAATCCATATAAACTTCTAAGCGCCCTATATGCGGAAAGTTATAAGGCCCATATAACTCTAGCATATACATTATTTTGGTAAGGGATGTCACTGCCTGTTTTTACTTAATTAAAATGTATACTGTTTTATGCAATAAACTTATTGTATTGTATTGTTGTATAATCAATGTATTGGTAGCAAATATCGGTATATGCAATGTATTTGTAGCAAATATATAAAGTGTTAATGTAAATAAAGATGATAGAAACTGTGTAAAATTCTAGTGATAAAGGGTCCGAAAAAATAACCAGATCTCGACTCAGGACACAACAACAACCGTCGTCCTGATGGGTATGACCTCACAACCTCTCGGTTAGAAGACGAATATCGTATCCGCTACACCACTGTGGCTGTGCACATCGTCATACTACCTACTGACCGCTATGGTACTATCTTCAAATGATTTCCATAATCCGAGCGAAATACCAAACCAATTTCATGAACACCTAAATTTCATGAACACCTAAATTTCATTAAAAACGTCAGGATTTACTATGTTAAACATTTTTTACTGGAAAATGATCCCCCATTTGACACTAATAAAATTAACGTTCTTTCAGGCCGATATCTCGTGCCAGTGCTTTACACCGTGCACGTACAAGATCCAGAGGAGACTCTGGAATGTATAATCTCTTCAGGAGGCGTCGCTCATTTGGGCAACCGGTAGTGACGATAAATAAACTTAAAACACACACCTCGAAATCATGCAATCATATAGTTGTCGTATATGATCTCAAATATATATATGCCTACTACAGCTGAAAGAAATACCATAGTGGTGGGGGATGATCTGGTACCCTATAATTCCATATTTACGTGCCAGTGTGCAATATCATCCTTTTAGGTAATCAACTTTCTGTACGATGGCAGAGACCCCCCCGCAACCCACAATGCGTGCAAGATCATTCAGGTAGTGGCTCTTTCCTCTCTGTCATTGCGATGAATTCCACCCACCCCACTCACCTCCACCACCCACCATACGTGCCAGATCATTTCGCTCTTGCCTCTTTCCTCTCTGTCATGGCGATGGATTCCACCCACCCTAACACTCCATCATAGGTGCCAGATCATTCCGTTAGTGCATCTTTCCTTTCCTCTCTGTCATGGCGATGGAATCAATGTTAGTGTTCGAATGTATTCCGAAGAATTTATAGTAGCCATGCATTTATACATGAAAATTTGCCTTTTGCTATGTATGGACATAAACATGTGCAGGAAATAATATAATGGTTAATTGTTTTTGTTGTATGTGACTTATGATGCCATTTGTGACTTCACCTCTTATGAACATCAGATAGTGTCATAAGTGTCACTTTCTCTTCCTCTATGTCATTGTGATGGATTCCATATGGAATGAGGTATATTGAGTAATGTTGTTCTAAGAACTTATTTCGCATTCGAGGAATTATTATATAAACTAAACTAATCAAGTTCTAAATCTTCGATGTAATTGAAACATTTAAAATCTAAGGCATAACTCTGTTGTATCCTAGCCAGATAATCTGCACCTACTTCTAAATAGGCGTGCATCATTGCTTTGTTCCGCTGCTTCACTGCGTCCACGTGTGAAAGCGGTCTGTTCTTGATGGCAGTCAATGTTATGTTGATTAAATAGTTGGCATTGGCGTAATCAGCTTCATTGAAATATTTCTCAGACGGAAAATCTGAATGTTCGTGAATATAGCCCTGAATCTGAAATGATCTCCATAATCGATTCGCTACGCCAGCCCATGATAAACAATCTGAAGAATGTACCCCGAGATTCAACGACGATTTCCGCATTTTTGCGTATACTGTTTTCACAATTCCTGGAATAGTAGACTCAATCCTTTTCTTGTGCATTGCATCATATATGAGATTAAACTCTCTGTTCTCAACACCGACCAATTTGAGCGCGTATTCTATATCTTCAGAAAAGCTCTCCATCTTTACAATAAGGGTATTGTCAAGGTTGCAGACAAGTGAGAAAAGGTTCTCTGATACAATGGGGTTATAGTGGTTAAGTAAAATACGATGATGACCGCTTTCCAAGATATAATCTAGAAACTGTTCAAATGTCACATGACACGCTTTGTTCTTGGTAGCTTTATTGTGGAATATATTCTGTTCTTTAGTATTAATAAGAACTTTTAACAAGGATAATTGATTTGGAAGGTAAACTTTGTCAATATATGCCGAAAATATGCGGGAATATGGATTTCTACCAATTATTAATACTGTATCATTTTTCATTGATTGTAATGTAAGCGTTTTCTTCACATATGAAGATTTGCGAGCATGTATGAGCATTCTAGACATATTGAAAATGTAGTCTTTCGTTTTAACATTGTTTAGTATGTTGAATACCTGAACCATTAAAGTGCAGCCAGCTTTGGCTACAGGTTTACAGGCAAGGTTATATTTGCTAGAATAGAGAATGGACATCCTTACGTTAGTACCGGCTTGTTTATCTAAGCCATGTGATTTACATAACTCCCTAATGTGTAAATTCCTATCTCGTTGTATTTCCTTTGTCCTATATCGTTGTATTGCTTTTGTCCTATCTCGTTGTGTTTCGTTTGTCCTATCCCGTTGTGTTTTGTTTGTCCTATAGCCTTGTATTGCTTTTGTCTTATCTCGTTGTGTTTCGTTTGTCCTATCGTGTTGAGCTCCCTCTATTACATCAGCGACTATAACATAAAGATAAAACCATATATGCATTCCTATAATAAATGATTTATTTACATTTCGAATAATTTAGTTTAATAATATGTTATAGCAATATAAAATATTCAATGTACAATGCAAAACAAATAAAGAAACGAACAAACGAACTAATTTATGGGGCGATATCCTCGATGATGGAGATGAACTTGTTGGTCCTGTCTGTGTCGGTGATATGGGTCGTGTTGATCTTAGGGAGACACTTTGGCTTAGCTTGGTGGAACTTCTTTCTTGGTTGCAGTACCACGTTTGCGATGACAAGAGAGTGATCGGTGTCACAGTCGACATTGTGGTAACTGCGTGTGTTGTGGATGGCTTGGAGACGGTTTCTTCTAGTGATGATAACGTCTAGTTGGTGCCACTGGTGTGATCTGGGGTGCATCCATGAGACTCTGTGTTTGTGCTTGTTTGGAAAATATGTGTTCGTTATGCACAGGTTCCTGGCACAGCATAGTTCCAATAGTCTCTGGCCGTTTACGTTCATTTACCCAGTTCCATGGTGGCCAATGCATGTAGGCCAGACGTCATGGTTCATTCCAACTCTGGCATTGAAGTCACCAAGCAAGTATAGGTCTTCTATACGAGGCAGTTGTCCAATAATCCTGTCAATCTCACTGTAAAATATGTCTTTCGCATCAGGGCTAGAGCTGAGTGTTGGGGCATAGGCAGCCAGAAGGTGTATTGGGCCTGTGCTACAGTTCAGGCGAAGACTTAACATCCGTTCCGTGCCAGCAGTGGGTGGTTCTATCATTGGTAGAAGGGATGACTTTACTGCAAATCCAACGCCATACTCGCGCCTTTCATCTAGTCCCTTGCCTTCCCAGAAGAAAGTGTACACTTTCTCTTGTAATGAGCCGTCGTCTGGCAGTCTTGTTTCTTGTAGGGCGGCAATGTCAACGTTTAGCCAGGAGAGTTCAGCATCTATGACGGCTGTTTTACGCTTGTCTTCAATTAGTTGTATATATATATATGCCGTGACGTTTGTTGTTAAAACTTGTGGTACATCTCATATATATATATATATGTATACGCTTTACTCTTTACTTTATATATATATATATGGGTTGAACCACAACTGTTAACAACAATCGTCACGGTACTCCCCCAATAATGTATGGTGAATACTCTCAAGTTCTAATGATTTATGGTGAATACTCTAAAGTTCTAATAATTTATGGTGTTACTTATTCACCCGCCCAAAATATCTATAACTGCATTGACCCATAAACTCGTGCAATGTAGTTTATCCTTCGTCGGTACTATAAATATATGTCGAATAATCCAAAACAATACACACAGACGGATACGTATTGCAGTAGTTAACACGGTGGGCTGGGAATCCAGGAGTCGCATGTTCGATCCCCCCTTCTGACCCTAATAATATTAACAGTCTTTCAGATGGGACTTTAACCCGAGGTCTCGTGTCGGTGCTTTACACCGTGCACGTAAAAGAAACTATTATAAACAAAATATTATTATTAAAAAATATTAATAAAATATTATATAATAAACAAATTGAAGCAATGAGGTTAACACAATTGAAACACATTATTAAATGGGAAAACGAATTAGACAAACAAGATATAGAATGGAAGCAAATATTTTCAATACCATATGGATGTACAATAAGTACAAAACTTAGGGCATTCCAATATAAATATCTCATGCGAATTGTGCCGAATAACTCTTTTTTATTCAAATGTAAACTAAAACCATCTAATCTCTGCGAGTTTTGTCTGATGTCAATCGACTCAAATAAACATATGTTTTGCGAATGTAATATGGTGCAACCATTTTGGTCTGAAATAAAAAAACTTCTACATTCTAGAAGATTGGAACTGTTATCAAATCTATCCTATGAAAATATATCATTCTGCAATGCAAATACTGCAAATTCTAGTAAATCAAAACCTATCATAAACTTCATAATTCTATTAGCAAAACACTTTATTTTCAAGTGTAAATGTAATTCAGAAATACCATCAATTAGCATGTTTAATCTATATCTGAATCAAACTATAAAACTCGAAGAAACCATTGCAACAATTAAAGATAAAATGGAAATGTATGACAATAAATGGAAATACTTTTTCCAGTCAGTAATATGACAAGTCAATTATTACGTGTTACCCATTTATTAATAGCATAAAAACCGTCAAATATAAACACATTCATAAGGGTATGGATATATATAATACAGTGTCAATTATACACCATATATTCCCCTCATTGTCATATTGAAATCTAAGAATACTTAAATGAACACAGAATATACAATATAATATATAAGGATCCCTCCTATCTCCATTCCACTATCCATCTTTACCCTTCTCTATCAGTGTCCCCTACACCAATCCCCAACGATAGCTACCCATATTACTACACATATCAATCATAATGGTTTACATAAATACCTGCAGTCTTCCGGTTGTGT
>CM026388.1:32422839-32534499 GCA_014843695.1 Archivesica marissinica
AATTGGTTTAAAGTTATCAGATATATACACACCATACCAGTAGAGCCTACATTAGACGAGGGAAATTGGTTTAAAGTTATCCGATATATACTTTACCATACCAGTAGAGCCTACAATAGACGAGGGAAATTGGTTTAAAGTTATCAGATATATACACACCATACCAGTAGAGCCTACATTAGACGAGGGAAATTGGTTTAAAGTTATCAGATATATACACACCATACAAGTAGAGCCTACATTAGACGAGGGAAATTGGTTTAAAGTTATCAGATATATACTTTACCATACCAGTAGAGCCTACATTAGACGAGGGAAATTGGTTTAAAGTTATCAGATATATACACACCATACCAGTAGAGCCTACATTAGACGAGGGAAATTGGTTTAAAGTTATCAGATATATACACTCCATACCAGTAGAGCCTACATTAGACGAGGGAAATTGGTTTAAAGTTATCAGATATATACTTACCATACCAGTAGAGCCTACATTAGACGAGGGAAATTGGTTTAAAGTTATCAGATATATACACACCATACCAGTAGAGCCTACATTAGACGAGGGAAATTGGTTTAAAGTTATCCGATATATACTTTACCATACCAGTAGAGCCTACATTAGACGAGGGAAATTGGTTTAAAGTACCTATCAGATATATACACACCATACAAGTAGAGCCTACATTAGACGAGGGAAATTGGTTTAAAGTTATCAGATATATACTTTACCATACCAGTAGAGCCTACATTAGACGAGGGAAATTGGTTTAAAGTTATCAGATATATACACACCATACCAGTAGAGCCTACATTAGACGAGGGAAATTGGTTTAAAGTTATCCGATATATACTTTACCATACCAGTAGAGCCTACATTAGACGAGGGAAATTGGTTTAAAGTTATCAGATATATACACACCATACCAGTAGAGCCTACATTAGACGAGGGAAATTGGTTTAAAGTTATCAGATATATACACACCATACCAGTAGAGCCTACAATAGACGAGGGAAATTGGTTTAAAGTTATCAGATATATACACACCATACAAGTAGAGCCTACATTAGACGAGGGAAATTGGTTTAAAGTTATCCGATATATACTTTACCATACCAGTAGAGCCTACAATAGACGAGGGAAATTGGTTTAAAGTTATAAGATATATACACACCATACCAGTAGAGCCTACATAGACAACAGTAGAGCCTACATTAGACGAGGGAAATTGGTTTAAAGTTATCAGATATATACACACCATACCAGTAGAGCCTACATTAGACGAGGGAAATTGGTTTAAAGTTATCAGATATATACACACCATACCAGTAGAGCCTACATTAGACGAGGGAAATTGGTTTAAAGTTATCCGATATATACTTTACCATACCAGTAGAGCCTACATTAGACGAGGGAAATTGGTTTAAAGTTATCAGATATATACACACCATACAAGTAGAGCCTACATTAGACGAGGGAAATTGGTTTAATTATGTATATACTACATAGACGAGGGAAATTGGTTTAAAGTTATCGATATAACACATAGTAAGCTAATAGACAAATTGTAAATTATCGATATACTTTACCATACCAGTAGAGCCTACAATAGACGAGGGAAATTGGTTTAAAGTTATCAGATATATACACACCATACAAGTAGAGCCTACATTAGACGAGGGAAATTGGTTTAAAGTTATCCGATATATACTTTACCATACCAGTAGAGCCTACATTAGACGAGGGAAATTGGTTTAAAGTTATCAGATATATACACACCATACCAGTAGAGCCTACAATAGACGAGGGAAATTGGTTTAAAGTTATCCGATATATACTTTACCATACCAGTAGAGCCTACAATAGACGAGGGAAATTGGTTTAAAGTTATCAGATATATACACACCATACCAGTAGAGCCTACAATAGACGAGGGAAATTGGTTTAAAGTTATAAGATATATACACACCATACCAGTAGAGCCTACATTAGACGAGGGAAATTGGTTTAAAGTTATCCGATATATACTTTACCATACCAGTAGAGCCTACAATAGACGAGGGAAATTGGTTTAAAGTTATCAGATATATACACACCATACAAGTAGAGCCTACAATAGACGAGGGAAATTGGTTTAAAGTTATCAGATATATACTTTACCATACCAGTAGAGCCTACATTAGACGAGGGAAATTGGTTTAAAGTTATCAGATATATACACACCATACAATAGAGCCTATAATAGACGAGAGAAATTGGTTTAAAGTTATCAGATATATACAAACCATACAGTAGAGACTACATTAGACGAGGGAAATTGGTTTAAATTTATCAGATATATACTTTACCATACCAGTAGAACATACATTAGACGAGGGAAATTGGTTTAAAGTTATCAGATATATACTTACCATACCAGTAGAGCCTACATTAGACGAGGGTAATGGTTTAAAGTTATCAGATATATACTTTACCATACCAGTAGAGCCTACATTAGACGAGGGAAATTGGTTTAAAGTTATCAGATATATACACACCATACAAGTAGAGCCTACATTAGACGAGGGAAATTGGTTTAAAGTTATCCGATATATACTTTACCATACCAGTAGAGCCTACAATAGACGAGGGAAATTGGTTTAAAGTTATCAGATATATACACACCATACAGTAGAGCCTACATTAGACGAGGGAAATTGGTTTAAAGTTATCAGATATATACACACCATACAAGTAGAGCCTACATTAGACGAGGGAAATTGGTTTAAAGTTATCCGATATATACTTTACCATACCAGTAGAGCCTACAATAGACGAGGGAAATTGGTTTAAAGTTATCAGATATATACACACCATACAAGTAGAGCCTACATTAGACGAGGGAAATTGGTTTAAAGTTATCCGATATATACTTTACCATACCAGTAGAGCCTACATTAGACGAGGGAAATTGGTTTAAAGTTATCAGATATATACACACCATACAAGTAGAGCCTACATTAGACGAGGGAAATTGGTTTAAAGTTATCCGATATATACTTTACCATACCAGTAGAGCCTACATTAGACGAGGGAAATTGGTTTAAAGTTATCAGATATATACACACCATACCAGTAGAGCCTACAATAGACGAGGGAAATTGGTTTAAAGTTATCCGATATATACTTTACCATACCAGT
The DNA here is from genome assembly GCA_014843695.1 of Archivesica marissinica. Lineage (NCBI taxonomy): Eukaryota > Metazoa > Mollusca > Bivalvia > Venerida > Vesicomyidae > Archivesica > Archivesica marissinica. The sequence goes on from CM026388.1 coordinate 32,426,021, forward strand.
AGAGCCTACAATAGACGAGGGAAATTGGTTTAAAGTTATAAGATATATACACACCATACCAGTAGAGCCTACAATAGACGAGGGAAATTGGTTTAAAGTTATCAGATATATACACACCATACCAGTAGAGCCTACATTAGACGAGGGAAATTGGTTTAAAGTTATCCGATATATACTTCACCATACCAGTAGAGCCTACATTAGACGAGGGAAATTGGTTTAAAGTTATCCGATATATACTTTACCATACCAGTAGAGCCTACAATAGACGAGGGAAATTGGTTTAAAGTTATCAGATATATACACACCATACAAGTAGAGCCTACAATAGACGAGGGAAATTGGTTTAAAGTTATCAGATATATACTTTACCATACCAGTAGAGCCTACAATAGACGAGGGAAATTGGTTTAAAGTTATAAGATATATACACACCATACTAGTAGAGCCTACATTAGACGAGGGAAATTGGTTTAAAGTTATCGGATATATACACACCATACGAGTAGAGCCTACATTAGACGAGGGAAATTGGTTTAAAGTTATCAGATATATACACACCATACCAGTAGAGCCTACATTAGACGAGGGAAATTGGTTTAAAGTTATCCGATATATACTTTACCATACCAGTAGAGCCTACACTAGACGAGGGAAATTGGTTTAAAGTTATCAGATATATACACACCATACAAGTAGAGCCTACATTAGACGAGGGAAATTGGTTTAAAGTTATCCGATATATACTTTACCATACCAGTAGAGCCTACATTAGACGAGGGAAATTGGTTTAAAGTTATCAGATATATACACACCATACCAGTAGAGCCTACAATAGACGAGGGAAATTGGTTTAAAGTTATCCGATATATACTTTACCATACCAGTAGAGCCTACAATAGACGAGGGAAATTGGTTTAAAGTTATAAGATATATACACACCATACCAGTAGAGCCTACAATAGACGAGGGAAATTGGTTTAAAGTTATCAGATATATACACACCATACCAGTAGAGCCTACATTAGACGAGGGAAATTGGTTTAAAGTTATCCGATATATACTTTACCATACCAGTAGAGCCTACACTAGACGAGGGAAATTGGTTTAAAGTTATCAGATATATACACACCATACAAGTAGAGCCTACATTAGACGAGGGAAATTGGTTTAAAGTTATCAGATATATACTTTACCATACCAGTAGAGCCTACAATAGACGAGGGAAATTGGTTTAAAGTTATCAGATATATACACACCATACAAGTAGAGCCTACATTAGACGAGGGAAATTGGTTTAAAGTTATCAGATATATACACACCATACCAGTAGAGCCTACATTAGACGAGGGAAATTGGTTTAAAGTTATCCGATATATACTTTACCATACCAGTAGAGCCTACATTAGACGAGGGAAATTGGTTTAAAGTTATCAGATATATACACACCATACAAGTAGAGCCTACATTAGACGAGGGAAATTGGTTTAAAGTTATCCGATATATACTTTACCATACCAGTAGAGCCTACAATAGACGAGGGAAATTGGTTTAAAGTTATCAGATATATACACACCATACCAGTAGAGCCTACATTAGACGAGGGAAATTGGTTTAAAGTTATCAGATATATACACACCATACCAGTAGAGCCTACAATAGACGAGGGAAATTGGTTTAAAGTTATCAGATATATACACACCATACCAGTAGAGCCTACATTAGACGAGGGAAATTGGTTTAAAGTTATCCGATATATACTTTACCATACCAGTAGAGCCTACAATAGACGAGGGAAATTGGTTTAAAGTTATCAGATATATACACACCATACAAGTAGAGCCTACATTAGACGAGGGAAATTGGTTTAAAGTTATCCGATATATACTTTACCATACCAGTAGAGCCTACAATAGACGAGGGAAATTGGTTTAAAGTTATCAGATATATACACACCATACAAGTAGAGCCTACATTAGACGAGGGAAATTGGTTTAAAGTTATCAGATATATACTTTACCATACCAGTAGAGCCTACATTAGACGAGGGAAATTGGTTTAAAGTTATCAGATATATACACACCATACAAGTAGAGCCTACAATAGACGAGGGAAATTGGTTTAAAGTTATCAGATATATACACACCATACCAGTAGAGCCTACATTAGACGAGGGAAATTGGTTTAAAGTTATCAGATATATACTTACCATACCAGTAGACATACATTAGACGAGGGAAATTGGTTTAAAGTTATCAGATATATACTTTACCATACCAGTAGAGCCTACAATAGACGAGGGAAATTGGTTTAAAGTTATCAGATATATACACACCATACAAGTAGAGCCTACATTAGACGAGGGAAATTGGTTTAAAGTTATCAGATATATACTTTACCATACCAGTAGAGCCTACATTAGACGAGGGAAATTGGTTTAAAGTTATCAGATATATACTTACCATACCAGTAGAGCCTACAATAGACGAGGGAAATTGGTTTAAAGTTATCGATATATACTTACCATACCAGTAGAGCCTACATAGACGAGGAAATTGGTTTAAAGTTATCAGATATATACACACCATACAAGTAGAGCCTACATTAGACGAGGGAAATTGGTTTAAAGTTATCCGATATATACTTTACCATACCAGTAGAGCCTACATTAGACGAGGGAAATTGGTTTAAAGTTATCAGATATATACACACCATACGAGTAGAGCCTACATTAGACGAGGGAAATTGGTTTAAAGTTATCAGATATATACACACCATACAAGTAGAGCCTACATTAGACGAGGGAAATTGGTTTAAAGTTATCAGATATATACACACCATACCAGTAGAGCCTACAATAGACGAGGGAAATTGGTTTAAAGTTATCCGATATATACTTTACCATACCAGTAGAGCCTACATTAGACGAGGGAAATTGGTTTAAAGTTATCAGATATATACACACCATACCAGTAGAGCCTACAATAGACGAGGGAAATTGGTTTAAAGTTATCAGATATATACACACCATACCAGTAGAGCCTACATTAGACGAGGGAAATTGGTTTAAAGTTATCCGATATATACTTTACCATACCAGTAGAGCCTACAATAGACGAGGGAAATTGGTTTAAAGTTATCAGATATATACACACCATACAAGTAGAGCCTACAATAGACGAGGGAAATTGGTTTAAAGTTATCAGATATATACTTTACCATACCAGTAGAGCCTACATTAGACGAGGGAAATTGGTTTAAAGTTATCAGATATATACACACCATACAAGTAGAGCCTACAATAGACGAGGGAAATTGGTTTAAAGTTATCAGATATATACAAACCATACCAGTAGAGCCTACATTAGACGAGGGAAATTGGTTTAAAGTTATCAGATATATACTTTACCATACCAGTAGAGCCTACATTAGACGAGGGAAATTGGTTTAAAGTTATCAGATATATACTTACCATACCAGTAGAGCCTACATTAGACGAGGGAAATTGGTTTAAAGTTATCAGATATATACTTTACCATACCAGTAGAGCCTACAATAGACGAGGGAAATTGGTTTAAAGTTATCAGATATATACACACCATACAAGTAGAGCCTACATTAGACGAGGGAAATTGGTTTAAAGTTATCCGATATATACTTTACCATACCAGTAGAGCCTACAATAGACGAGGGAAATTGGTTTAAAGTTATAAGATATATACTTTACCATACCAGTAGAGCCTACAATAGACGAGGGAAATTGGTTTAAAGTTATAAGATATATACACACCATACCAGTAGAGCCTACATTAGACGAGGGAAATTGGTTTAAAGTTATCAGATATATACACACCATACCAGTAGAGCCTACATTAGACGAGGGAAATTGGTTTAAAGTTATCAGATATATACACACCATACCAGTAGAGCCTACATTAGACGAGGGAAATTGGTTTAAAGTTATCAGATATATACACACCATACCAGTAGAGCCTACATTAGACGAGGGAAATTGGTTTAAAGTTATCAGATATATACACACCATACCAGTAGAGCCTACAATAGACGAGGGAAATTGGTTTAAAGTTATCAGATATATACACACCATACCAGTAGAGCCTACATTAGACGAGGGAAATTGGTTTAAAGTTATCCGATATATACTTTACCATACCAGTAGAGCCTACAATAGACGAGGGAAATTGGTTTAAAGTTATCAGATATATACACACCATACAAGTAGAGCCTACATTAGACGAGGGAAATTGGTTTAAAGTTATCCGATATATACTTTACCATACCAGTAGAGCCTACATTAGACGAGGGAAATTGGTTTAAAGTTATCAGATATATACTTTACCATACCAGTAGAGCCTACAATAGACGAGGGAAATTGGTTTAAAGTTATAAGATATATACACACCATACCAGTAGAGCCTACATTAGACGAGGGAAATTGGTTTAAAGTTATCGGATATATACACACCATACGAGTAGAGCCTACATTAGACGAGGGAAATTGGTTTAAAGTTATCAGATATATACACACCATACCAGTAGAGCCTACAATAGACGAGGGAAATTGGTTTAAAGTTATCAGATATATACACACCATACCAGTAGAGCCTACATTAGACGAGGGAAATTGGTTTAAAGTTATCCGATATATACTTTACCATACCAGTAGAGCCTACAATAGACGAGGGAAATTGTGTAATTAACTAACCATTAATCGTGTTTCGCCATTAAAGGAAACTGATATTGTACAAATAAATTAATAATTGAGGACTAGCAACTCACATATGCTATGCCCATGGTGTTTTACGTTTATTTATCGTCGATACCGGTTGCCCATATGAGCTAGTAGTCATTTTAGAATGCTCATGTGTTAAACAGTATACAACCAATAGGAAACGATCATGGATTCCACATTATATTTAGTAAAACAATAAAAGAAACAAATCAATGATAATGCACAATATGTAATCTTGCTAAACAACAACAAAACGCATATTATCTAGAAATGTATCCATAGGACATGGATGTTGTAGATCTATAATTTGTATGCATGCTTAAAAACTAGTATATTGACTAGAAATGTATCCAAAGGTCACATATGTTGTAGATCTGTGACTTGTATACATGCTTACAAAGTAGTATATTGACTTGACATGTATCCATAGGACATGGATGTTGTAGATCCATGACTTGTACACATGCTTCAAAACTAGCATATTGACTAGAAATGTATCCATAGGACACAGATGTTGTATATCTATGACCTTAATACATGCTTCAATGGTAGTATACTGAACAGAAATGCAATCATAAGACACGAAAGTTGCATCCATTAACCTATGTCAAAGGAATTATTTATTCTAAGGACAGCTTACATGCTAAAGTTGGATAACTTCCAGTTATAATGGCACTCGTAAAACGTTGAAATTTTCGATTTATTGCAAAATAATGATTCACTCACAACCCCCAAACAGGGTTTTCTGACCCCTAATTCAGGATTCCCTCAGACAAGATTCAGTGACCACCCCCAGGCATGATTCGTTGACCACCCCCAGGCAGGATTCCCTGACCAACCCCAGATACGATTCCCTTACCACCCTCAGACAGGATTCCCTGGCCTTTCCAAGATGGGTTTCCCTTACCAAAGCGAAATTCCATGGCTGTCCGATTGGCTCAGTAGTTAGAACCATCTATTCTCACCAATTCGATACTTTCGATTTCAAAATACATTTACCTATGCGATTTACACAGAAATTGTTTAGTTTAAGGGACAACTTGCATGTTAAAGTTGGATAATTTTCCGTTTACAAGGGCGTCGGCTCTCCTCATACAGGATCACCTAACAGCACATATACAGGATTCACTCACCACCCCCAGGCAGGATTATCTCACCCCCCAGACATGCTTTCCTCGCAATCAACAAGCATGCTTTCTTGACCATACCCAGATATGTCTCTTTATATGAAAAAGTTGGCAGTTTCTTAGGGAGGTTGGTACACCAAATACTGTCTAACCGCTGGAGCCTGTCCATAAAATGTATAGTTAGGTAAACTGCCCGTCCCTGAAATGGGTAGCGACGTTAAATAAACTTAAGTTAAAAAAACGGTTAGGAGGACAGGACACTCAACTACTCGAAGCAATGACGGACAATACATACTATGATAGATAGATAGATAGATAGTTTACTTTTAAAGTGCAACCTGTACATACAATCAATACAAAGCAATACATAACAACAGCCAGCCTCATGGGCTTACGATGCACTAACATGTAATATCATAATCAGTACAATGAATGAGCAAACATAAATCAGTTTGTAGTTCCTTTAAATATAACGCAAAGAGTATATCTTCGATGAACGTATAATTGATTGAGAACTTTTTGGGAAGGTATAAATCTGTTCTACTAAAGTATTAATATTGCGGGGGCCATTGTCAATAATTTACCGAATAGACATCCAAGCTCACATACGGTACCAGCAAATCCTATGTATAGAGTTAGTTTATACACATTTATTTCAGCTCGATTGCAAAACAAGTTCTTACAACTTATATTAATCGCTCTCGAGATCTCATTCTTGATGGAATCCATCGCCACGAGGGAGATAGAAGAGGCAACGTGGAACTTAAATGCATTGCCATCGGAACGGCTCTAGCGGGGCTCAAACTCCATGTCTATTGCGCCTAATACGAATGCGCTATCACTGCGCTATCATTACTTCCACAGAGTTCATATTATTTTTAAAATAAGAGATGTTTGTAAATTTGTGACAATTAGCTGCTAGTTTTAACGTGTATATATTACGGTTTAATTTCTTTATCCCCTTTCTTGTCTTGAATTTCTAATATACGTAAACGCAACAGAAACGCAACCATATACATAAGAATATTTAATAATCAACATTGAATTCCAACGCATATAATTTTTAGTTTCATTAAACCAGTCTATGTACCAGACAATCACCTAAAATAATCCATATCTCACAGTTTCATGTAATAATTCGCAGCTAAAGTGTATCGCTAGAAAAATATTTGCAATAGTATGTACATAGAAAATAAAATTCTTAAATGTTGCGTTTTAAATGACGTTACGTATTATAACTATTTATCACATAAACTACGGCGCGGGAGTTTAATAAAGCCATGTCATAAATTCGGTAATACACTAGTGTATTAAATATGCAAATGAGGCAAATGCGTGGGCGAATCACGTAGCGATTCGCAGTGACATACATGTTTACATCAACTAGCACGCGCTGTGTAACTTTGATTGTGACATCATTTGCCAAAACATCGTGTACATTTTGTATTTGTTAAAAAAGACTGTTTGAAAATAATTTAAAAGTGTTTAATATTGAATTGTTGCACATGATATGTTGTGATAGTTTAAAAACTGTTTACAAAAGAAGAAAATAAAACATTTGGAGTATTTATTGTCGCGCTATTTTCTTTGCCCATTAAGTAGAAACTGCAGTACTACTCTGGCTTTTATTTGCTAAAGGGGAAGTGTGTTCAATCGTGACACACTTTTAATGCGTATTTTGTTTATGTGATAAAAAGAATCTTACATTCGTGTCTTTCCATATTGAATTTATTAAACTCGTTGAATAAAAATGATAAAATGCTCGGCAGAGCCTCGCATGTTATCATTTTATTCAACTCGTTTAATAAATTCAATATGGAAAGCCACTCGTGTAAGATCCTCTATGTGATCATGTTTGTATGGCTTGTGAAATATATATGCTCAATTAGAATAATTATATAAGTCTCTGTCTTTCATTCTAATCCATTTTCTGTATTTTGATATGTGTGATGTATAATATGTATTATATTGGGAAATAAAATATGTTTAAACAAAGCTAAATTATGTCTCCTGTAATTCAATTTTAATGAATGGCTATGTACTGTTGTATATTGTCCATATATAATATATGTAGGATACATTATCATTACAGTGTGGACCATTAAACGATTTACATGTGTGTTAAGATCATAAGTATACCAATATTTACTAGTAGTTTAATGTTATGATATACAATTACAGCTGTAAATTAAAGTCCCATTGGGTATATAGTTTAGTTTTCAGAATATTAATCTATATAATAAAATAATTGTATTTATATTTATCACATAAACTACGGCGCGGGATCTATCTATCTATCTATCTATCCCTTGAAAATGACCCGAAAACCAATATTGATTGTCTTATCGGCACATTTTTGAGCAATAGTTTATATAGGGAAATTATTTTCAATCGTTTATTTAGAAGAGACCTTTTAATTTTTATAAATTTAACTCCTATGGCGATAAAGATTAATTTGTTCTCTTTAATGTGATATAAAAATGGTTGTTCTAGGAGTAAAACTTATTGCTTCCCTATTAGATTTAAATGTATCATTGATACTTTTATTAGTATACAGTGAAATGTCAAATGGTTAATGTTGTGATTTTTAGAGGCACATAATTCATCATTCCCATAGCATGACAACTTTTTAACTCCTATCATGGTAAAGTATATGTTACTGACAATATTATGTAGTTTTCATATTTAACATTAAATAATATCTTTTTGCTTCCTTGTGATGCTTAAGTTAGGCAAGTTAAAGAAATCACATATTTTGTTCATCCTTAGTTAAATTACATTACATCAGGAACCTAGATAGATACATCAATCAAAAAGATCCTGATTAACTGTTTACGGGGATCTAATGTCTTTGATAATTAAATGTACTTATACTAATTTGATGTCAGTTTTTTAAACAAGACATGATTATAACAATTAACGGTTAATATAGCATGTTGTTAATTATAATATTATATCGCTTTCTTTTAAGGTTTGTTTTCAATAATAGTCATTATGCTAAATGCCTTTGTCGATTAGCTTGTGTGAGAAGTATACAAGTTTTTATTTTTTAATTCATCTAGGCTAAAAAGCCCAAGAGGACAATATATGCATGATATAGACGAACATTGATTAAACTCAATAGAAAAGCTTACATAATTAACTTGAAGTGTCTTAATGTGCACTGAGTATAAATTCATGCAATATGACTTTGAGAAGCATGCATACATAACGGCAAAATAGTATTTTTAAAGAATGAGTTTAATTTGACATGTTACTGTGTACATTGATGTCACTTTCATGCAAATTGATAATGTTTTAATGGTGTATATTAAAATTTCACAAATGTTGGCCGATATTTCCGGGAGGATTTCCCGCCGCGGGATATACTCTTTTTTTGTTTAATGTGGTTGATATTTGCATATATGGTTATAACATGTACATTGAAGTGTCTCATGTCTTTGGAGATAATTGACATCTTTTGTTAATCAATTAAATGACTACTCTTAGATAAACATTGGAACCATACCTGGTACTTGTCAAGAAGAAGAAGCAATGTATACCTGTTATTTGAGTTATTATGTTCAGCAATGTTATGTAAATAAAACTGTTGAGTGTTGCAGAAGCAACCAACGGTTTAGTAAACTATAAGCCTTTTTGTACCAACAAATGCATGATTTGTGTAAAACCTTCATGCCAATGTTTTAAATGTACATATATAGCGCCCTGGGTATAACAACAAATAATCAGGTAGAATCTAAACATGTCATTAAGCAGTCTGTCCAATTGCACACTGACCTACACATTAGATGTCTACGTGCGTTGCTGGTTCTGGACACCAAATTGATCTATCCTTGGATATTCACCCTCCTACCTGATGCGACATTAATTATATATATATATATATCAGGAAATATGGAAACAGTATCTTAAATACTCTGCTCTGTGCGTTACCAACGAATGTTTTAAATTAAATGATATATCTATTTTTATATTATAATGTTAGTTTTAACGTGGCCCTGAAAGGAAACCGTTTGTATCTACTATACCTGCGGATATGCAAGTTCAGCTTTTAATACCATTTGTTATTGTACCTCACATGCATACTTTTAACTTTAAGTTCCTGAGGCTTTCATATTTAACCTATATTTGGGAATGGGACATGATAATCTGCTCTAATAGCCTAATATGTCATAAAGACTCCAACATTTGTACATTATATACATATTATTTTTACTATTTTACTATGTACACTGAACCCTTGTAAATATATAAATGGAGCACATTAAAACATTGTATATTTTAACGATAAAGTATGTAATTATTTTAGTCATAGTCACAGTTTGTATTATTAACATGAGTACAGGTTCTTGCGGTCACACATTTGCTCTGAGCTAGGCTTCAAAGACGGATAGTAAATCAACCAATCAGTAAACAGTTCGAGCTAGGACCAAAAAACGGAGAGTTTTTCTACCAATGAAAAACATCCTTACAAACACTGGATCTAGCCGAAAACATTCAAACGTTAAACTGTTTCTGATGTCCGTTTTTGGAGATTTGTGACTGCTTGAACCATAATTTTAAAAAAGACACAGAGGACATAGAGATTAGCGAACATGGAAAAGATATATAATTACAAGAGTGACTCCTAAACAGACCCTATGTATTTTTATGCTTGTAGCCTAAGTTATGGTCGGGCTGAGTTATCAAATAACATTACTCATCTAATTCACACATTATAGAATTAAGATGCGTGACTCCTGTACCGACTCTATATATGTTGGTGCTTGTAGCCTAATCTATGGCCGGGCTGAGTATGCAAATAATATTATACATCAAACATATGCATATATTTACGAATATGAGATGTGAGACAGTATAGAGTGACTCCTGTACTGACCCTATACATGTTGGTGATTGTAGCCTAATTTACGGCCGGCTGAGCATTCAAATCGTATTATTAACACACACAACTTAATCACCTTAGTTTATAATGTGTGCGTGTCAACTAAACTTCTTAGTACACTCGCCCATATGGTTCGCCGGAGGCGAGGGTAATTAAACTCAATCATCATCATTCCGAAGCAACCAACCTCGACTGGTAATCCAGGGATCGCAGGTTCGATCCCCCGTCTGACCCTAATACAATTAACAGTCTTTCAGATCGGACGTTAAACCGAGGTCTCGTGTCGGTGCTTTACCGTAACAGAACCAGAGTACAATCTGGAATTGGTCTCTGTCTGTATCATTGCACTATGCTCCAAAAATCTAAATTGACTAATCTCTTCAGGAGGCGTCGCTCATATGGGCAACCGGTAGCGATGATAAATAAACGTAAAACACACAGAAGCAACTTTGGCTACTGTTAATTCACTACGTGTCCGAAAAACAATAGATTATAAGTTATTTCATAACGGTGATTTTGTAGAATTACCATTAAAAAAAAAGAAGATGGAGTGTATCCAGTTTTATATGCCAGTCATTTTAATAAAACTGCTGTTATGACTTGTATCGGAGAAACGGAGCTATGAAGAGAACCGATTGAATAAAAACCTAACCCAGTCAAAATTATTATATATTATGTATATTTCAACTGTGTTCAAGTAGATTAAAATGCTGCAATGGATTGATTTATTTACTGTAAAATGTGGGTAATATACTGGCTTTATAACAAATACAATTGTATGATAGTATTTTTGGGGGAATTTGTGACGGCCCGTTTGAACAGTAATAAAACTTTAACATAATAGTAAATAAATCACATATGTTAATAACTGATTTAGCTCAATAGAGAAGATTATATAATTAATTTGAAGTGTTTCAATGTGCACTGAGTATAAATTCATGCAATATGACTTTGAGAAACATGCATACATAACGTGTAATTAGAAGTATGTACCAAACTGTGAAATCGTGTGTACGATCTTGTGAGGCTGGTAACTACTCTGATTTCTTTGACATTGCAGTCGGATTGAGACAAGGGGAGATAATTTCTCCGATTATGTTTTCGCTGTTTATAGAAGATTTGGAATTGTATTTACAAAATAGAACAGAAGGTGGCCTTACTTTACAAGATATTTGTCTGATTTTATTGTTGTTCGCAGATGATATGGTAATTCTAGCTTTAAACCCCGAAGATATGCAAGCGTCTTTGGATAAATTACACGAATATTGTAACAAGTGGGGACTCGAAGTTAACATTGAGAAAACCAAATGTGTTGTATTTAGAAAGCGTGGAGGATTACTAAGGGGCGAGAGATGGATATATGGAAATGCATATCTAGAGGTTGTAAATGATTTTAATTATTTGGGTGTAACACTTAATTATACTGGTAATTTTAACTTAAATACACAGACATTGTATGGAAAAGGTCTTAAATCAATGAACACCCTCACTGCTAATCTAAAAAGACATGACACTTTGCCCAAAGTGGCGTTGCAGTTATTTGATGCATTTGTAAATTCAACAATTTCTTATGGATGTGAAATATGGGGTTTTTCAAAATCCAAAATGTTAGAAAATATACATGTTAAATTCTGTAAAATGGTATTAGGAGTTAGACAATCAACATGTAACGTTGCTGTTTATGGCGAATTAGGACGTTATCCATTATATATAAACAGATATACACGTATTGTTAAATATTGGTTAAAATTGTGTCGTAATGATAATATTATTATAAAATCAATTGTTGATACTGCCATGAAGGATGTATCGAATGGTAAGGCAAATTGGTTTACTAGTGTTAAAGATTTATTATCTAAATATGGATTCCTGTATAAATGGAATGATGTTACATATAACCAAATATCAGAATGCAATGATCAATCGTTCCTTTTATTGTTCAAACAAAGAGTATTGGATGAATGTATGCGGGAATGGCGTATGACTATAAATAACATGGAAGTGCTAACATTGTATAAATGTGTTAAGGATACATTAGATATAGAATTTTATTTGAATAACATTGTGTCTCGCAATCTGCGTATTGCACTTACAAGAATAAGAATATCTGCACATAGTCTTAGAATTCAAACTGGTAGATATGGAAGAGATAGAATTGATAGAAATCTAAGATATTGCCAAATTTGTTCTACAAACGAAATAGAAGACGAATTTCATTTTATATTTAAGTGTTGGCCATATGAATTTTATAGACGAACTTATATAAAACGGTATTATAGAGTAAACCCAAGTATGTTTAAATTTACTCAGTTGTTGTCCAGTAAAAACAAATCAGAATTATATATGTTAAGCAAATTTATTCAAGAAGCTCTTGAGTTACGTATCATTAGATCATAAACGGTTCCTGGAGGTCTTTAAAACTGATATTACTATGTCTTATACAATTATATTGAATGTTTATCTTTGCTTAGATCAACATATAATTATGAGGTCACAATTATAGAATTCATTGAACAATACTTTTTATATGATAGCCCATCTGAGAATAGTATTGGTGTATCAGTCAGAAGGAATCTATTCCGAGGAGAGTGTCACAGGTGTAGCGGGAGCCTCGTAGATAGGGATCGACCCAATCACTGAAATGGCAACACTCTGTGATACACTTCTTGGAAGTGGATTCTAGTGTGGTGTGTTCCACCTAACGCTGTATCCCTAGTATGGAATATGTATTGCATACTGTTCTGTATATGACTTGATTGATCTGAACACTCGACTAAAATATACAGATACGGGGCTTTCAATATGCTGTCCATTTTAATATACACTAGTATCAGGTTTATATGTCACTTTTTGTTGTAAATAGTATTTATTGATATGTTGTACTGAAATACAGTACATCGCATATATAGATGTCACTGTAATTAGGATTGCATTTAGAAATGTTTTAAGATTTCGAGTATGTAAAATTATATACTATAGTTCATCCCTATAGTAATATGGTATGCCAATAAGTATCACCTACATTTGTTGTCATAATGTTATACTTATGTTGTAGAATGTAATATTGCTATGTCACTAAAAACTGTATAGTTTATGTGAATAAAATATGTTCGTTCGTTCGTTCATAACGGCAAAATATTCTCATTGATGTCACTTTCATGCAAATTTACAATGTTTTAATGATGAATATTTACCAGTGTTAGCCGATAATTCCGCGGGGGGGGGTCCCGCCACTATATTTTTTGTTTAATGTGTTTGATATTTGTATATATGGTTATACCATGTACATTGAAGAATCTACTGTTGATCAATAGTTCTCTTATTTAAAAATGAACTATATTCTCAGAAATAATGACGTTCGTACGTCTCCTATTCCTTTGGGCAAATGCGTAAATGCGTAGATTTTTCGGGACTCTGTTCCAATTTCTCAATTGGGAATCTCTAATTTCTACTTTTAAATTTAATAATATAATTATTTTAAATAATTAGGAGGCATATATTTTATATAATTTCAAAATTCAAAATTGTGTTTAAATAATCTACAGTTCTGGCAATTACTATACTTGTCAATGCAACGTTTTATTTCGCGTGTTTCCCAACTGTAACTAATTGCATATCATGTTATTTATATTTCTATTGTATACACACATTGTCATTTATTCCACTTCTACTTACCTATAATTGATTCGTTTATATAAAGTGCACTGTACTGTTGAACATTTTTATTACTGGTCATTATTTAATATGCCTCAGGCTGTGCGATGCATCATATCTTAATGGTTTTTATTGCCTGTGTATTACAACTTTGCAATATATAACTGATTTCAATGTCAGCAATTGATCTTTCTGCAAACGCTACTTAGGCACGCCCCATTAGTTACATGTGCTCGCTGTAACCACGCGAGACAAGCTATCTAACAAAATGGCGTCTAACGCAGACCTGCATCGAGTTGATCTAGATAAAATTCCGTCGAATTTCTCGGTTTTATTTCACCCAGATACGAATATCTCGTTGAAAGCAAGACAGCAAGGGTTTATGTTCTTCAGTGATGGTTATTTCTCTAAAGTACAGATATATTTAACAGATGAGGACGTGCTAAGTGTTCGTGAAAAATGCTTTCGCAGTCAACGGAAGAGTGAACAACCACATCAACTTTGAGAAAAACTGCATTGTTCCGTCTTGATGGACTCGACCCTATACCTCCTAGAAGACTCGAACATTAGGCCCATAAACTGAACACCAGTACGTTAAGTGAGCTAATATGGGAATCCCACAGCTCTGCACATGCATGGGTACTATTACTACTAGCTGGTCCCTAGTCAACCATCCACGACAATATGTATGAACCACATGTATAATTTTAATCACCATTATACTGGCATATCTCTTGTGAACTGTAGATCTATAAATGCAGAATATATTTTTTGGAAATATTTTATTATGTATAAATAAATTAATTTCAACTTACTTTTGTGCAAATATATCTGTTTGCATTAATTGTGGATGTATTCAGCTGGTCGTTTGGTCGTCCACACAACATGACCCACCTTATACATTTTTCAAGATTTGTCTTAGGTTTTGGAAATGGCACGAATTTAACGTCACCTATCAATCGATCTGGATATCTATTATCACTGTCACACAGCCCGTAACTACATCTTTTCACCATTGTCAATGACAGACAGAATTAATTAATTGCAATTAATTTGTAATTAATTTTCAAAAAATAATTTCAGATCACGATCACTCGTTATCAGATTTGACTAAAATTTTACTAAATAACTCATTTGTCTGACAGAACGATGAAACAATGACTCGGTGTAGTAATCAATACTATAATTATGTGCACACATTTTGTAATTGACCAATTAGCACAATCAGTGCTAAATTCCAATGTGCAATACTTTGATCTTGATCAGATCTGTATCGGGACATTGTAAGTCGGCGGTCTCTGTGATGTACCGGTAGTCGGTAAGTTGTTGATTACTCCCAATAAAGAGTGTGACACGCTTAAACTTGATTGCTATGTTTGCGATAAAAGAATGACTATATGGAGTCAGTCGGTGTTTTTATAGATGCATTGTTTTTAAAGCAGCTGTCTGGTATTTTGTGGTTCATATATACACTTTTAGATTTGTCCAAGGATTTTGAAATGGGTTGAATTTTACGTCGATCACCAGGATATCGACTAATGTTGTACTATAACTAACCCACACACCATAGCTACACATGTTCAACATCATTAAAACAATTTAAAACCCGTATTTTCGATCAAATTCCCGCCTTTTCAAATTTGTCTACTCGTTACTAGTTTGTCTAATATGCATTGTTTGCCTAACAAGATGGCGGCGATAAACCGTTGCCGGGGGTGTGCACGAATGGTGCGATGCGATTGGCTAACGCCAGCTGTCAATCAAAATCGGCAGAAAGGTCAATTATCGGGAAAAGGAAGCCCAATCTAAGAGAGATAATCGAGATAATCAAATCAAGAGCAAATTGGAGATGAAACCCGATATTTATCCATAAAAGCTGGACATGAAATGCGCGGGCGAATCACTTTATTTGTATATTCATACGCACTGTCAAAAAAGTAAATAAACAATGTTAAGCGTTGGTGATTTTGTCCAGATCAACAACTACAGTCACATCAATCAAAATCAGTACAAAGATATATCCAAAATCCTGTATTCGTCCAACAGTTCGTCCAACAGCACTGTACATCCAAATCCTGATAAAGCACATTACACAGCATATCCAAATCAGGTCAACACATATTCGTCACCAAGCTTGGCAACTTCTATGAATACCAATTCCAACTCCAATATTAATCTGACCGGTGGTTTCCAAAGTCTCTTGGCTGGACAAATCCATAGTGGTACTTTTAATGTATACATTAACAACCCTAAAACTGTATCCCCATCTAATCCACCAAGAAAACGTCTAAGAATCATTGAAAGCGATAGCGATTCGCAGTTACATACATTTTTGCATCAACTATCACGCGCTGTGTAACTTTGATTGTGACGTCATTTGCCAAAACATCGTGTACATTTTGTATTTGTATTTGTTAAAAAAGACTGTTTGAAAATAATTTAAAAGTGTTTAATATTGAATTGTTGCACATGATATGTTGTGATAGTTTAAAAACTGTTTACAAAGGAAGAAAATAAAAATATTGGAGTATTTAGTGTCGCACTATTTTCTTGGCCCATTAAGTAGAAGCCGCAGTACCACTCTGGCTTTCATTTGCTAAAGGGGAAGTGTGTTCAATCGTGACACACTTTTACTGCGTATTTGGTTAATGTGATAAAAAGAATCTTACATTCGTGTCTTTCCATATTGAATTTATTAAACGAGTTGAATAAATTCAATATGGAAAGCCACTCATGTAAGATCCTCTATATTACTAATATATTTAATATTTAATTAATACATTCTTAATAATTGCACGAAAGATATTTGACGTGTTATTTATAAAAACTACAGCTCATATTCACTAACATTTTAAAACCTTCAAAAACTAAAATTCCATTCAGGTTAGATAATAATTATTGTTTGTCCTTAATTAGTGCTACCGTTGCGTTTCTTATTTGTCTGAACTTGTTCCAATGGTGCTGAGATTGTGTGTGTTTTGCTTTTACGGTATGCTCGTTTCCTTTTTCGAATATTGAGTTTAATTGTTCTATCAAGCAATGGTGGTCCTTGTGTATTTATTCGAATGTCATTGTTTGGAATTAATGGCTTTGAAATAGTGGTAATTGCTTTAGTTATATTTCGAACATACACTGTGTAACACATTTACATTTTCAGTGGTTTCAGGTTTGTCCAATTCTCTGATTTCAGCACGGTGTACATGGTGTATGTATCCCACCATTATTTACTTACACTGTATATAAAATGTACAATGTACTGTAACTTGAATACTCTATATTGATAGCATGCGTAGTATAACAATATTGCACAACGACATGTTAAACCTAAATAAACAGTTACACATGATTGGACAGGTACCTATGTATTCCCTTCTAAATTGTAGCAACTTCGAACTCATTTAGCAAGTTGTATCCCTCTGGCATGGCGGATCGCATTCGCGCTCGATACTTGCCGTGTAGGTGTCAGGAAACGCTGTCCCAGGGATGTGATATACGTTTAAAACCTTCCTAGAAAACGTAGACCAACAAACAAGAAATACCAGATAGTCACTCCTCCTCTTTGTTTTCTCCGATATGTGCTAATTTTACATAACTACATTGGGTGACATTTTCTCTCTGGTTTTTACCCTGGCTTGGTACATCACATGTCGCATCTGGCATAGTTATATAGCGTTTAGAAAGAAAGTATATGCAAAGCATTTTGGAAAGTATGTTATTATGTATATTTACTAGTATTAATAGTTATAAGTACACGAATAAACTAGTGGCGTATGTCTATCGCACGTCATTGCCCACCGCAAAAATATGTTATTTTGTGCATACAGGAGTTAAGACATGATTTTTTCACACAAAACATCACCAGCATACTTAAACTTGCAGTCAGTTAAGTAAACACATTTCAAAACATTACTAACACAAACTCACCTTAACTAGACAGAAAACCAAACTTGTAAAATTAACTAAAAATGTCACTTCCTAATCCAACCATTCAGGCAACACGAAACTATTCCCAAGATGCATTTCGTAGTATACCTCGCGCTTGATTAAACCAGGAAGCAATGCATGACTACGGTTTCAAGCTAGCAAGTCATATACAAATTTAACCTGGTGAGGACCGTTTTCATGGTGAGGACCGTTTCCCTTGTGCTGAGTCTAGAACATGCAAATGGTTTGGCCACACGTCTTAACAACATTAGAAAACGGTCAGCACCAGGGAAACGGTCCACACCAGGGAAACGGTCAGCACCAGGAAAACGGTCAACATCAGGAAAACGGTCCACACCAGGAAAATGGTCAGCACAAGGGAAACGGTCCTCACCAGGAAAACGGTCCACGCCAGGAAAACGATCACAATTTTATGAAAATGGCCCTAGATAATAAAGTGCTAGGGGCCAATCGTAGTACAATTGGTAAACGAGCGGTTTTATTATAATTTGGGTATGCCGAATTCGATGCAGGTGTTTACCTAGACGAAATATGTGTCCTTGACCTTCAAAAGGTCAATTCAAAATGGTGACCATTTTTTACATATATTTTAATAGCAAAAAACAGTCCCGTACTTACTATATCTTATTCACATTGGTACAAATATGTAGTTGTTCAATAATTTAGTTACCACATATATTGTATGATCTTTTAAGTTTGTAATTTCAACCTCAAAAGTCCAACAGCGACATTGAAGGTCGAAAGCTGCCACATTTGATCATACTAGATTCGACAGGACAATGCTCCTTGTAAACTTTAAAAATGTCTTGCTAAATCTAGAATCTAAACCCTAATAGATATGCATATATTTTTATGATATGTTGGAAATAGTGTTCACCAATGGTATGGCTTTAGACTACACTATAAACATATCTATTATTATTAAACACTTAACAGCATACTTCTATTTGTCATTATATTGAGCATAGTAGATATGTGTCCTATCTGTTGAGATCTAGATATTCTTACATAGCCTATTTGTTAGTATTTTGTTCACTTTTACTATATATAGCACATTTGTAGCATGTAGTGTATAGTTTCTTCCCTTTGTTATAAATATACCATTTGCAGAATAACAGTAGACACAGATAGTCTGACTATTTTACCACAATTTCTTGCTGCTTCATAATACAAGACAAGATGAATGGTAAGTTAATTTATGGTAAGACACTTATCAATGAGCAGACACAATCTAGTCACAAATCTATATCCACAACAGTAATTCCAGCACATAGATGTCCCATCAATGAATTGGAACATATGTATGTTTTGACTAGCAGGAAAAGCCCACGACACCATTAAGGTCAGTGATGACCAATGACCTTAGTGAACAGATTATCAGTGCAGCACACATGGACTATAAAATAAATAAAAGTACACCAGCCAAACGAATGTTCATATCGCCCATATGGTTCGCCGGAGGCGAGGGTAAATAAGTTCAATCATCAACTTGTGTACTTGACCGTATTGCAGCTGAAGCAAAGTACCACTCGGTGTGCCTATCGTCATTTACTAGGTCAACTAATAAAGCACAAGCATCGGGTAGTTCGGACATAGCTATGACTTGGCTTTGCAAGGAGTTACAACAAGCAGCTGCTAGAGGCTATGTTCTGGAACTTGAAGATTTATGGGTACGGTACGAACAGCTTGCGATTGAATCCTCAACAACCATACCATTGGCGTATATAAGTAAATGGTCAACATTCAAAAACAAAATAGTATCTAAACTTGGAGGTATATTTTATTTTCACCAGCCAATTGATAGAAATATTGCTGACAGAAAAACAATACGTATTCGTTCTGACTATCAACAATCTGCTGCAATTCAGATTACAGAAGATACATATGATGGTGAAACATCATTGCCTGTTTTCAAAGTAGAAGATGATATTTATCTATCACATGTACATGTAGCTCTGAACGTTCGTGGTGACATCATGGCAATGCCAGGACATACAGGTTATCTGTGAACGAAGAAAAAGCTATATCGGGTGTCCCAGCCAGTCTTTACATGCTACTACAACTGCTATTTGTTGGTCAAGAAGCTCTAAATGATGAAGATTGCAATAATGTTGAAGTTAATCGCAGTAAAGTACTGAGTGTAGCTCAAGATCTAGTGTATGGTGTGAGTGGGGGTAAGAAATGGACTCCAAAACATATCGGCCTGGGAAGTACATTACATCAGGCAACTCCCTCGAAACATCTGGTGCAATTATTTCATAATGCAGGTCACTGTCTGAGCTACAATCAGGTTGTACAGGTTGATACGACACTTGCTGAAAGCACACTCAAGTCCCTTGATCATGATACGGGTGCTGTGATCCCTACCAACCTTACATGAAACCAATTCATTCACTACACAGCTGACAATATTGACATTCTTGATGAGACGCTCGATGGTAAAAACACATTGCATGCCACTCAGTTGGCATCCTGGCAACGTGGAGAGTCGAATGATATAACACTTGATGACACACAAAACAGCATGTATGGTTTCTTCGAGGTTAACATTACGTTTTGGAAGAAAAACCAGAATGGCTAGTTTTTCTGTTCTTTTATCGGTTGATAATATAATTATGCAAAATACCATGAGCATAGGTTCCACCACTCTAGTGAAGTTGTACGGTTCCGCTATAGAGCTAACTTTTATAGCGACATGGTAGAGGCTAGAGCAAGTACAATTATTTTGAAGCCTACTAGCCCACACTGTAGAACTAGTGGCCAATATAATGTACTCGCCCTAAAACTATTCCAAGGAGTTGATGGACCCAGCTATGTATAATGTAAACTCGTTGAGACACGATTGAACGATTCCTTGATGACTGATCTGGTTTTTGTTTATTTTAATCATATTGCTTAAATTGTTGCAAGATATGACCAATACATGTAACATAAATAATCACCTAATGGCACTATACATGTATTTATAAACGGTTTAATAGTACAATAACTGAACTAAAGATAATATAAATTATAAGTAGTGAATAAGCTAGTCCCTAATGGCACTATACATGTATTTATAAACGGTTTAATAGTACAATAACTGAACTAAAGATAATATAAATTATAAGTAGTGAATAAGCTAGTCCCTAATGGCACTATACATGTATTTATAAACGGTTTAATAGTACAATAACTGAACTAAAGATAATATAAATTATAAGTAGTGAATAAGCTAGTCCCTAATGGCACTATACATGTATTTATAAACGGTTTAATAGTACAATAACTGAACTAAAGATAATATAAATTATAAGTAGTGAATAAGCTAGTCTCTAATGGCACTATACATATATTTATAAACGGTTTAATAGTACAATAACTGAACTAAAGATAATATAAATTATAAGTAGTGAATAAGCTAGTCCCGCGTCCTGGACGCATACAATATCAATGAGACCCATTGTTTCAAAATACGTACATCACATGGGACTCATACATTTTTTTACTATGATGGCCATGCTAATTGAACCGAGTTCGAATCGTAACGAGCCCGAATCAAGACATATCATTTTAAATTAACACCGTCCAATGCGTTTCATTTGTATCAACCAATACGATTGGGTCATATTTCCTGATCCACAAATCAAATCGTTCGTTTCATAATTTCGTTCGTTTCATAATTTTGTTGTACGGATGTCAATGTCTAACGATACCACCCAAGACAGTTATGAAGTTGGATGCCAAGCATAGCCTTTCGGTAACAAAATAGTGTGACAATATATAATATTACTACCGACGAAAGCACTTGCAAATAGAAAAATATCCGATTATATCAAAACTCCTGGCTACTGACATAAAACATGTACTCCTGGCTACTGACATACATGTACTCCTGGCTACTGACATACATGTACTCCTGGCTACTGACATACATGTACTCCTGGCTACTGACATACATGTACTCCTGGCTACGATGTGTCGAGGGTAAAGTGGTAAACAACAACAAATTAAAACATTAACATTTCTCAAAAACCATCCACGTTATTGCTGTGAAACTTTATATACACATCCTAGTACTAATTCTCTACAACCACACTAAGTCCCACCCCCAATAGTGACTTTAAAGGATTGAACGTTGGCCAAATATACAATCATCCCGTAGACGTTATACCAGCAGTGGTCCTGTCTACGTACTTCAACAGATACAGATGTACATGTAGCCTGATTTCTGAAATGTTTTCGTAAGAAAACCCTCAAACATTAAACATTTCTCTAAAACAGTCAATGTTATGAATGAAACGTTGCATACATCATAATTCATTGCTTGTGTTGGAGTTATCTCCCTTTTTGTCGTTGAGAACAATGCAATTGTGTCTGACTTGTTATGAATTATTATGTTGCAGCCATCCAATGAGCTGACACATGTAGCAGTTGTCGCTGAACCACTTCCAGGCAACAATGATGCTGAGCCAGAGGAACTCATACCAGTGCATGAACTACAGAGTCCATAGGTGAGTAATCACACGGGTATATTATTTATATAAATAAATCTTTGCTGACATAACCACAGTGAGGGTTTGAAGTTCTGGCACCACTATGTCCAATAAAGTAAGCTTCCAAGTAATCGCATCAACTATCTATAATTATCCCTATAAATGTTGGCAAAATATTGTGAAGATATTAGTATGCATGCTCCCACCTTAACATATATGTACATTGACCAACTCATCTTCATATGTCACAGTGATAATAAATTGTCATCCTATTTATATTGGTGGATGGGTTGCTGACTAGGGGCAGAGTGCTAGATTACCATGCTAGAGGTTGTGTGTTCTATCCCCAGTCCCGGCATGATAAAATACTTTCATAGATCCCACTTGTCTTTCAGATGAAACCGAGGACCCGCCTCTATATGACGGTGGCTGGGACACGTTAAACCAAATGTATTATCTTGCCGACTTTAGTGGAAAGCGAGACGGTAATGGCGCCATCAAAAACCTGCCAAAGAGAATACTTTGGTATGTTGCATACTGTTTCTAGCTGTTGTACCCTGCGACGTTAGACATGAATTGTTTCAAAATAATGTTGCGGTTTTCATATGTATATATTTGATCCGTCAAAAAACTCGAACATTGTAATTTCTCAAAAGCTGTCAAAATATTATGTTGAAACATATCCGAGGACAAATTATTAATAGGAATAACATAAATTCCTACTATTCTTATTAGGAATATAACCCAATTATACAAAAATATACATGTACATATATGGGTGCTAAGCCTGCTAATTTCTTAATGTGCCCATCACGGCTCACATCAACCACCCACCTGGATAATCTGGATTAAGCACTAATCTTGTTTCTAGTAGGAACTTGAATGACTTCCTACAGGATAATTGTGATCTGTTTTGTTAGCTCACCTGAACAAAAAGTGCTCAAGGTGAGCTTTTGTGAGCATTGCTCAAATTAGGTAACTATGCCTTAATATGAGTATCAAAATTTCAAAAAGTTGTGTGGTGCATTATTATATTATAGTATCTAAGGTGTGCTACGGCCGTATTGATTCATAAAAAGAGATGGTACATGTAGGTGGGTATTTTTGGGCTATATTACAGAATTATATAGTAAATCTTTAAAAATTCTGTTTACATAGATCACAATGCAGAGATCTTTGATATTTTGTATGTAGAATTGCCGTATGTACCTCTACTATGGTTGCTCAAAATAATTATATGATCCTGGGGTCATATTTTGCCCATCATCCAGGGATCCCTCTGTCTGAATAGTTGTCTGCGCCACTTCGGTCGCCAATTAAAAACAACTGTAGCCAATTTGAAAAACTTGGAGCCAACTAAGAGCCATCACAGATAAATATTTGAAGCCATGTTTTTGGTACCATTGGCGACCGGCAGCATTAACTCTGGTCACCCTACCGTAGTGGTTACATTATTTACATTCACATACATACATACATACATACATACATGTACTCAAATAAAAACTCTTCTCAGAAACCTGACAATGCCCAGAGTTTTGATAGTTTGTAATGTACACTATTATCAACCCTGTGTTAATTATTCCCTCTATTAAGCAACATATGTTGTTATTATTATAGCCCTCTCATATTGGGTGAGCGATCCAGTGACTTCATGACCCTCTTGTTTGAGGTTTAATATCGCACCACCAGCTTAGGTCAAGTGGCGACTCCAGTTAATATTGATGGAGGAAGATCAGTATACCTCCGATCAGTATGTATGGCACCCTGGTAGAACCACCGACCTACCACAAGCCAGGTGAATAGCTTCCTGGATGTATTCAACAATTTAAGCACTCATAATAAAGCCAGTTTATCACTTTTGTAGACTGATGAATCATCAAGACCAGCCATCATCGACCAGACCTGTGTGGACCAACCATGTGGATCTTGTGGACATTATCATTGTTGAGTGTTGACTGACCATCATCGGCTAGTTGCCATTCAATAAATCAAATTATGTTACCGGTAACCAGTGTAAATCCCGATTTTATAACATTAAGATGACCGTTATAGTGTGATACATATTTTTATTCAGTTCATAAAATAAATATAGACATTTATATACAAATGTACATCAAACAAATCGAATTGGATTGAAAAACAAGCAAAAAGAATGCTTATATGAATTACTTTCCGAGATGGAGTTTGCTCACTATGTACGTATGCAGTACGATAAGTAGAGCTGACTGTAGACATTGGCCGAGCAGTTGGGTTTGCTGTAAAATTATAATCTTGTTTCTTTGTTAACTGCTTAACTATATAAAGCTATATAATACTACTGATATTGTTTTATTTTAACTGTTAATCCAAACTAAAGGAAAATGCATTGATATGCATTTTTTTAATATTATGCTGGAAGTTGAACTGGATTTATGTTCACCTACTTGGTATAATATATAGTACACTTTACAAGTTATATTAACTGATTCTTTCTGAAACAATAGCAGAATCAGAAGAAAGTGATGGAAGCAGAAGAAACTGAGGAGTATTCTATTTGAAGGAAATGGTCAGGCTAAATGATCAAGGATGTATGTCTCTCAATCATCACTGATGGTCACAGGTTTGAGCCCCGCTCACGCCGTGTCTCACTGATATGAAAAAGTCGGTAGTTTTTTTACGGAGAAGTACTAGTTAACCGCTGGAGCCTGCCCAGGAAATTTGAAAGGTGTTAGGTAAACTGCCTGCCAGCGATATTGTCCAAAATGGTGCTGATGCAGGCGTAAAACCCGAAGAAACAAACACTGAATCAAGAGGGTACAAGGGTTATAAGGCACTTATATGCGGGTTATAAGGAACTTATATGCGGGTTATAAGGCACTTATATGCGGGTTATAAGGCACTTATATGCGGGTTATAAGGCACTTATATGCGGGTTATAAGGCACTTATATGCGGAGTTATAAGGCAGTTATATGCGGGTTATAAGGCACTTATATGCGGAGTTATAAGGCGCATATATGCGGGTTATAAGGCGCATATATGCGGGTTATAAGGCACTTATATGCGGAGTTATAAGGCGCATATATGCGGGTTATAAGGCTCTTATATGCGGGGTTATAAGGCAGTTATATGCGGGTTATAAGGCGCATATATACGGAGTTATAAGTCGCATATATGCAATCAACCCCCATACATCTAACTTGCATACACAATCCATATAAACTTATAAGCGCCTTATATGCGGAAAGTTATAAGGCGCATATAACTCTCGCATATAAATTATTTTGGTAAGGGATGTCACTGCCTGTTTTTACTTAATTGCGATGTTTTGGTAGGAAATATCGGTATAAGCAATGTATTGGTAGCAAATATCGGTATAAGCAATGTATTGGTAGCAAATATCGGTATAAGCAATGTATTGGTAGCAAATATCGGTATAAGCAATATATTGGTAGCAAATATCGGTATACGCAATGTATTGGTAGAAAATATCTGTATGAGCGATGTTTTGGTAGGAAATATCGGTATAAGCGATGTATTGGTAGAAAATATCTGTATGAGCGATGTATTGGTAGCAAATATCGGAATACGCAAAGTATTGGTAGCAAATATCGGTATACGCAATGTATTGGTAGAAAATATCGGAATACGCAATGTATTTGTAGCAAATATCAGTATACGCAATGTATTGGTAGAAAATATCGGAATACGCAATGTATTGGTAGAAAATATCTGTATGAGCGATGTATTGGTAGGAAATATCGGTGTACGCAATGTATTGGTAGAAAATATCGGAATAAGCAATGTATCGATAACAAATATCGGTATAGGCAAAGTATTGATAGCAAATATCGGTATATGCAATGTATTGGTAGCAAATATCGGTATATGCAATGTATTGGTAGCAAATATCGGTATATGCGATGTATTGGTAGTAAATATCGGAATAAGCAATGTATTGGTATCAAATATCGGTATAATCAATGTATTAGTAGCAAATATCGGTATGCGTAATGTATTGGTATCAAATATCGGTATAATCAATGTATTGGTAGCAAATATCGGTATATGCAATGTATTTGTAGCAAATATATAAAGTGTTATTGTAAATAAAGATGATAGAAACTGTGTAAAATTCTATTGATTAAGGGTCCGAAAAAACCCCAGATCTCAACTCAGGACACAACAACAACCGTCGTCCTGATGGGTATGACCTCACAACCTCTCGGTTAGAAGACGAATATCGTATCCGCTACACCACTGTGGCTGTGCACATCGTCATATTACCTACTGACCGCTATGGTACTATCTTCAAATGATTTCCATAATCCGAGCGAAATACCAAACCAATTTCATGAACACCTAAATTTCATTGAAAACGTCAGGATTTACTATGTTAAACATTTTTTACTAGAAAATGATCCCCCGTTTGACCCTAATAAAATTAACGTTCTTTCAGGCCGATATCTCGTGCCAGTGCTTTGCACCGTGAACGTACAAGATCCAGAGGAGACTCTGGAATGGGTCTCTGTCTGTATCAATGTACTATCCTCCAACAATCTAAAATGTATAATCTCTTCAGGAGGCGTCGCTCATTTGGGCAACCGGTAGTGACGATAAATAAACTTAAAACACACACCTCGAAATGATGCAATCATATAGTTGTCGTATATGATCTCATATATATATATGCCTAGTACAGCTGAAAGAAATATCATAGTGGTGGGGGATGATCTGGTACCCTATAATTCCGTATTTACGTGCCAGTGTGCAATATCATCCTTTTAGGTAATCAACTTTCTTTACGATGGCAGAGACCCCCCCCCCCCCGCAACCCACAATGCGTGCAAGAACAATTCAGGTAGTGGCTCTTTCCTCTCTGTCATTGCGATGAATTCCACCCACCCCACTCACCTCCACCACCCACCATACGTGCCAGATCATTCCGCTCTTGCCTCTTTCCTCTCTGTCATGGCGATGGATTCCACCCACCCTACCACTTCATCATAGGTGCCAGATAATTCCGTTAGTGCTTCTTTCCTTTCCTCTCTGTCATGGCCATTGATTCCACCAACCCTCACATCCCACCATAGGTGTCAGATCATTCCGTTAGTGCATCTTTCCTTTCCTCTCTGTCATGGCGATGGAATCAATGTTAGTGTTCGAATGTATTCGGAAGAATTTATAGTAGCCATGCATTTATACGTGAACATTTGCCTTTTGCGATGTATGGACATAAACATGTGCAGGAAATAATACAATGGTTAATTGTTTTTGTTTTATGTGACTTATGATGCCATTTGTGACTTCACCTCTTATGAACATCAGATAGTGTCATAAGTGTCACTTTCTCTTCCTCTATGTCATTGCGATGGATTCCATATGGAATGAGGTATATTGAGTAATGTTGTTCTAAGAACTTATTTCGTATTCGAGGAATTTTTATATAAACTAAACTAATCAAGTTCTAAATCTTCGATGTAATTGAAACATTTAAAATCTAAGGCATAACTCTGTTGTATCCTAGCCAGATAATCTGCACCTACTTCTGAATAGGCGTGCATCATTGCTTTGTTCCGCTGCTTCACTGCGTCCACGTGTGAAAGCGGTCTGTTCTTGATGGCAGTCAATGTTATGTTGATTAAATAGTTGGCATTGGCGTAATCAGCTTTATTGAAATATTTCTCAGACGGAAAATCTGAATGTTCGTGAATATAGCCCTGAATCTGAAATGATCTCCATAATCGATTCGCTACGCCCGCCCATGATAAACAATCTGACGAATGTACCGCGAGATTCAACGACAATGTTTTCATTTTTGCGTATACTGTTTTCACAATACCTGGAATAGTAGACTCAATCCTTTTCTTGTGCATTGCATCATATATGAGATTAAACTCTCTGTTCTCAACACCGACCAATTTGAGCGCGTATTCTATATCTTCAGAAAAACTCTCCATCATTACAATAAGGGTATTGTCAAGGTTGCAGACAAGTGAAAATAGGTTCTCTGATACAATGGGGTTATAGTGGTCAAGTGAAATACGATAATGACCGCTTTCCAAGATATAATCTAGAAACTGTTTAAATGTTATATGACACGCTTTGTTCTTGGTTGTTTTATTGTCGAATATATTCCGTTCTTTAGTATTAATAAGAACTTCTACCAAGGATAATCGATTTGGAAGGTAAACTTTGTCAATATATGCCGAAAAAATGCGGGAATATGGATTTCTACCAATTATTAATACTGTATCATTTTTCATTGATTGTAATGTAAGCGTTTTCTTCACATATGAAGATTTGCGAGCATGTATGAGCTTTCTAGACATATTGAAAATGTAGTCTTTCGCTTCAACATTGTTTAGTATGTTGAATACCTGAATCATTAAAGTGGAGCCAGCTTTGGCTATAGAATTACAGGCAAGGTTATATTTGCTAGAATAGAGAATGGACATCCTTACGTTAGTACCGGCTTGTTTATCTAAGCCATGTGATTTACATAACTCCCTAATGTGTACATTCCTATCTCGTTGTATTTCTTGTATCCTATATCGTTGTGTTTCGTTTGTCCTATATCCTTGTATTGCTTTTGTCCTATCTCGTTGTGTTTCGTTTGTCCTATCTTGTTGAGCTCCCTCTATTACATCAGCGACTATAACATAAAGATAAAACCATAAATGCATTCCTATAATAAATGATTTATTTACATTTCGAATAATTTGTTATTGCAATATAAAATATTTAATGTACAATGCAAAACAAATAAAGAAACGAACAAACGAACTAATGTATGGGACGATATCCTCGATGAGGGAGATGAACTTGTTGGTCCTGTCTGTGTCGGTGATATGGGTCGTGTCGATCTTAGGGAGACACTTTGGCTTAGCTTGATGGAACTTCTTTCTTGGTTGCAGTACCACGTTTGCGATGACAAGAGAGTGGTCGGTGTCACAGTCGGCACTGTGGTAACTGCGTGTGTTGTGGACGGCTTGGAGACGGTTTCTTCTAGTGATGATAACGTCTAGTTGGTGCCACTGGTATGATCTGGGGTGCATCCATGAGACTCTGTGTTTGTGAGTGTTTGGAAAATATGTGTTCGTTATGCACAGGTTCCTGGTACAGCATAGTTCCAGTAGTCTCTGGCCGTTTACGTTCATTTACCCAGTCCTATGGTGGCCAATGCATGTAGGCCAGACGTCATGGTTCGTTCCAACTCTGGCATTGAAGTCACCAAGCAAGAATAGGTCTTCTATACGAGGCAGTTGTCCAATAATCCTGTCAATCTCACTGTAAAATATGTCTTTCGCATCAGGGCTAGAGCTGAGTGTTGGGGCATAGGCAGCCAGAAGGTGTACTGGGCCTGTGTTATAGTTCAGGCGAATACTTAACATACGTTCCGTGCCAGCAGTGGGTGGTTCTATCATTGGTAGAAGGGATGACTTTACTGCAAATCCAACGCCATACTCGCGCCTTTCATCTAGTCCATTGCCTTTCCAGAAGAAAGTGTACTCTTTCTCTTGTATTGAGCCGTCGTCTGGCAGTCTTGTCTCTTGTAGGGCGGCAATGTCAACATTTATCCGGGAGAGTTCAGCATCTATGACGGCTGTTTTACGCTTGTGTATATTTATATATGCCGTGACGAATGTTGTTAAAACTTGTGGTACAGCCCATATATATATATATATACGCTTTACTCTTTACTTTATATATATATATGGGTTGTACTCTCAAGTTCTAATGATTTATGGTGAATACTCTCAAGTTCTAATGATTTATGGTGAATACTCTCAAGTTCTAATGATTTATGGTGAATACTCTCAAGTTCTAATGATTTATGGTGAATACTCTCAAGTTCTAATGATTTATGGTGAATACTCTCAAGTTCTAATGATTTATGGTGAATACTCTCAAGTTCTAATGATTTATGGTGAATACTCTCAAGTTCTAATGATTTATGGTGAATACTCTCAAGTTCTAATGATTTATGGTGAATACTCTCAAGTTCTAATGATTTATGGTGAATACTCTCAAGTTCTAATGATTTATGGTGAATACTCTCAAGTTCTAATGATTTATGGTGAATACTCTCAAGTTCTAATGATTTATGGTGAATACTCTCAAGTTCTAATGATTTATGGTGAATACTCTCAAGTTCTAATGATTTATGGTGTTACTTATTCACCCGCCCAAAATATCTATGACTGCATCGACCCATAAACTCGTGCAATGTAGTTTATCCTTCGTCGGTACTATAAATATATGTCGAATAATCCAAAACAATACACACAGACGGATACGTAGTGCAGTCGTTAACACGGTGGACTGGAAATCCAGGGATAGCATGTTCGATCCCCCCGTCTGACCCTAATAATATTAACAGTCTTTCAGATGGGATTTTAAACCGAGGTCTCGTGTCGGTGCTTTTCACCTTGTACGTAAAAGAAACAGAGGGGATTCTTGAATGGGACTCTGTGTGTATCATTGCACTATCCTCCTAAAATCTAAACTGACTAAGCTCTTCATGATAAATAAACGTAAAACACACAATACAATACACAGGGTAATGCTTATATTAAGTGAATTTATATAAACTTAAGTGCTTGAATACACTAAACATGTGAAGGAAATAATACAATGGTTAAATGTTTATGTTTTATGTGACCTATGAGTCACCTCTTATGAACATCAGAACTACCAGAGTCCTATCCGTGTAGGCCTCTGATTGCTTGTTATCAGCTATTAAGCGTGTGTATCTGATTCATTAAGTACACGGTGTAAAGCATCTCGGTTTAAATTCCCATCTGAAAGACTGTTAATTTTATTAGGGTCAGACGGGGGATGCTAAGCTTACTATTCCTACGTTTGTATTTGTACTTTCATATTTACATAAATATCGCCATACCTTGGACCCATTTCTAGTATGCAGTGGAATAAATTCAATAAAACGTTTAGCATTCATTTCAATCCACGTGTATTCATTGTACAATAGATTTAAAGATTTTAGCTTTATGTCGAAGTAATTTGTTCGGTCCGACGGAATTCGACATAGCGGATGTAGACTGTAGTTCACTTGCCCCGATTATGTACAAACATATTGTTCCATTTTGAACTGTAGATTAGGTACTTGGTATGAGACAAATGATAAAGTCTCAGATGATCAGAGTGGTTTTAGAAAATGTCGAAGTATAAAGGACCAGTTACGCAAACCTATATATGTATATGCTACTATATAAATATATTGTGCACACGTTTATCTGACAAACGAATATCCGGTAAAATGTTTGACGCATTACCATCTTTGTATTCATCTGTACAATCATTTGTAAGGGTTAATCTGTTTAAGAGTGAATTCTTTGGTGCCAAATGTGGTTTACGTCAGGGTGTATTGTTTCACCTCTGTTGTTTAATTCATACATCAATTACTTGTTTCCATATCTTACAAACAACTGGTATCGCTATTGGGGACGAGAACGTGTGTCTTGTGATCAATACTGATGGTATTGTGTTACTAACGGAGTCTACATATTTCTTTAAATGGTTGGATATGACTGTAAATTCCTAAAAGTAATGTTGTGCATTTTCATCCATAGGCAGAATTCTGTACCCAGCTTAGGCTCATGTGAGCAATGAATGAGATTAATATTGTTAAGAGAGACACTTAGGTGTTGTTTTGCAAGGACATTTGGATCTTACTGTTAAATCTGTTTCTGAGAGTGGCAGTTGTGCATCTAGCTTGCTTATTGCAAAGTGTAAAACAACTGGCGATTTGCCCTATGATGTTATACAAAGTTATACGATTCGGTAGTTTGGTCTCTGCTCAATCACAGTCGATGATAGTTGTGAACTGAAGCCGTTCATAATATGGCATGCTTATCGGTGTTCATATATTTACATATAATCAATCAATAGAGGTGATTTTTCTTTATCTGTTGTTAAGTTTGACAATTAACCTCTGCTTTGGTCTTGACTGTGAACCAGTATTCAAACGAGAACGCCAGTAATTGACTCCCCATCCTAGAAACCATTAACAGAGGTACTACACGACATTTTATGTCATCGAGATCAAAATTTGAAAATCTGTCGAAATGCAAGATGACCATATTGAAATCTGAAAAATGCTTAAGGTTGTGCAAGTTGCAACTAAACCTATTTTAGGACCTACCCCTATACCTACGTTTACAGTAGTTTGCATTACAGGGTCCAACATGTTTGCAACTTAACTATCGATACTTTCATTATGAATACGGCATCGACTACTATGCTGGGCTGTCCCATTAGCGCAGTTGTTAGCGTGCTCGCTTCTCACCCATATAACCCCGAGTTCGATCCTCGCAACGGGAAGTATGTGAGATGGTACCGTGGTCGCCAGATCGGACAGGTGTGTTTTCTCCGGGTACTCCGGTTTCCTCTCACACGAATGACCACAAATACGCTGTCATCCGAGCCAAAGTAATTGATTAATATACGTTCTTAGAACTTGCTTCGCAATCGTTGTAAAATTAATAAAGTTTAATCTAACCACTATGCGAGTGGCACTATGAGCACATAATAAAGCTAGTATTTCTTGTAGAAATGATGGGAAGAGTCATCATAAGGTTTATTATTTTGAAATGATGAGATGCAATTAAATATTACTACAGTGAAACCCCTCAAAACCTGAACCCCTCCATCTAAGCTGGAATTCCCTCCAAACCGAACACATGTCTTGGTCCTAAATTGTTCAATTCTTTGTTCATTGTAATAAAACCTCTGTAAACAGGAACCCTTCTTTTGCGAATACCGAGCATATTTTTAAAACAATATGTTTATTTTCAACTGTAATGTACCCCTGTAAACCGGATAGCAATTTGTCCTCATCAAATATGGAACTCTGCTCTGTGGAAGCCGTGATAGCGCAGTAGAAACTCATTCGCTTCATGAGCGAAAGGTCCGGAGTTCGAGCCCCACTGGAACCGTTACGATTTTGCCCTTAGGCAAGGCATTTAAATTTCACATTGCCTCTTCTCTCTCCTTCATGGAGATAGATTCCATCAGGAATGAGGTCTCGAGAGTGATTAATATAAGTTGAAAAAACTTGTTGCGCATCGAGCTAAAATAAAGTTGTATAAACTAAATATGAAACTAACTATTCTTTTAAATGTACAACTGTCAGCTATTTTATTTTCATACTATTATATTGTACACTTAAAATTAATCAGTTATTTACTAACTGTCAGGCATAAATATGTCTCAGACAATAGCTAGGCTTTCACAGTTGATTTGTTAACTTATGAGAAATGTACCCAACTATGAAACCCCCTCTAAATCGAAAACCCCTCCAAACCAAACTTTACCTCTGGTCCGGGGGCGATATATTTAGAGGGGTTTTACTGTACTACTAATAGTAACTGTATAGTCGCCTAAGCTGTTGGCGCGACCTCAAAACACATAAAACAATCAAAACAAATACTCAATCAATACTCGAAACTAACATCTTACCAGGACTCTGATTGGTCGACCTCAAAATTGGTTCTATCTCCAAGTGATATGGCTGTGCCAAGGACATGTAGTAGGCGGTATATGACAATAGAGCCAGTGAGAACAGTACCAGAAACACGTACTTGACTGCGGAGATTTGTGCCATCCTGCAAAACAAACAGAGTGATTGATTTACCGAACACATACATGCAATATCAGTACAGTTTAACAAGATGACACATTAACGTATCAGATATATACTTTACCATACCAGTAGAGCCTACATTAGACGAGGGAAATTGGTTTAAAGTTATCATATATATATATATATACAGACCATACCAGTAGAGCCTACATTAGACGAGGGAAATTGGTTTAAAGTTATCAAATATATACTTTACCATACCAGTAGAGCCTACATTAGACGAAGGAAATTGGTTTAAAGTTATCATATATATACTTTACCATACCAGTAGAGCCTACATTAGACGAGGGGACTTGATTTAAAGTTATCATATATATACTTTACCATACCAGTAGAGCCTACATTAGACGAGGGAAATTGGCTTAAAGTTATCATATATATACAGACCATACCAGTCGAGCCTACATTAGACGAGGGGAATTGATTTAAAGTTATCAGATATATACACAACATACCAGCAGAGCTTACATTAGACGAGGGAAATTGGCTTAAAGTTATCATATATATACAGACCATACCAGTCGAGCCTACATTAGACGAGGGGAATTGATTTAAAGTTATCGGATATATACACACCATACGAGTAGAGCCTACATTAGAAGAGGGAAATTTGTTTAAAATCATCACATACATATACATTACCATACCAGTAGAGCCTACATTAGACGAGGGGACTTGATTTAAAGTTATCATATATATACTTTACCATACCAGTAGAGCCTACATTAGACGAGGGAAATTGGTTTAAAGTTAACCGATATATACTTTACCATACCAGTAGAGCCTACAATAGACGAGGGAAATTGGTTTAAAGTTATAGGATATATACAGACCATACCAGTAGAGCATACATTAGACGAGGGGAATTGATTTAAAGTTATCGGATATATACACACCATACGAGTAGAGCCTACAATAGACGAGGGAAATTGGTTTAAAGTTATCAGACATATACACACCATGCCAGTAGAGCCTACATTAGACGAGGGAAATTGTTTTAAAGTTATAAGATATATACACACCATACCAGTAGAGTCTACAATAGACGAGGGAAATTGGATTAAAGTTATCAGATATATATACAGACCATACCAGTAGAGCCTGCATTAGACGAGGGAAATTGGATTAAAGTTATCAGATATATACACACCATACCAGTAGAGCCTATAATAAACGAGGGAAATTGGATTAAAGTTATCAGATATATACACACCATACCAGTAGAGCCTACAATAGACGAGGGAAATTGGATTAAATTTATCAGATATATACACACCATACCAGTAGAGTCTAATATATACGAGGGAAATTGAGTCATGGTTATCAACACATACATACAATACCAGTTGAGTCTAGACAGACAACGCACTTATATTTAATTATCAGATATACAGGAATACATATCAGTAAATATAAAATATACGAGATTTTCATCAATCCATAAAATACATGCACTACAATACAATGCAACTCATTAATTGCATTGCAACATATCATAATTTGTTTCTATGGTAACAGTAACCATAGACATGGTTTTACAGAGAGCATTCAGGCTATTTCCTTATGCGCATAAAATTCGCTAAACACTACTTCTGTTTTATTCGGATTAAAATTCACAAGCAGTTTACATTTTGAGATTTTATTTCATTTATTTGTATTCATGTGTAAGAATATATCTTTTCAATTGGATTCTATGCCATTTTGCAAAGAAATTATTGTACCATTTAAGAAAATTATGCAAATGGTAAGTAAATAGGGCATTGCCATGACGCCAATCCATGTCCGAATCATGTTGTAACACATATACTTGTCCAACAGATCTTGTACCGGAAATTTAAAAATGTTGGGTAGAATTGTTGGAAATGTAGAATTTTTGGAAATGTAGAATTGTTGGAGATGTAGAATTTTTGGAAATGTAGAATTTGTGGAGATGTAGAATTGTTGGAGATGTAGAATTTTTGGAAATGTAGAAGGGTGTCCTTGGAATGGAATTCGTCGTATTAACCATGCACTATTCTCCACAAAGACAAAGCTACTTCAGGAAGCTAGTGTTGGTGATCGGTTGGAACATGTTTAGTCTATTAATCGGAGAAATTGTGTAATTAACTAACCATTAATCGTGTTTCGCCATTAAAGGAAACTGATATTGTACAAATAAATTAATAATTGAGGACTAGCAACTCACATATGCCATGCCCATGGTGTTTTACGTTTATTTATCGTCGATACCGGTTGCCCATATGAGCGACGCCTCCTGAAGAGATTAGTCATTTTAGAATGCTCATGTGTTAAACAGTATACAACCAATAGGAAACGTTCAAGGATTACCACATTATATTTAATAAAACAATAAAAGAAACAAACAATGATAATGCACAATATGTAATCTTG
Source organism: Archivesica marissinica (assembly GCA_014843695.1). Lineage (NCBI taxonomy): Eukaryota > Metazoa > Mollusca > Bivalvia > Venerida > Vesicomyidae > Archivesica > Archivesica marissinica. The sequence goes on from CM026388.1 coordinate 32,462,897, forward strand.
CTAAACAACAACAAAACGCATATTATCTAGAAATGTATCCATAGGACATGGATGTTGTAGATCTATGACTTGTATACATGCTTAAAAAGTAGTATATTAACTAGAAATGTATCCAAAGGTCACATATGTTGTAGATCTATAACCTGTATACATGCTTAAAAAGTAGTATATTGACTAGAAATGTATCCATAGGACATGGATGTTGTAGATCTATGAATTGTATACATGCTTCAAAACTAGCATATTGACTAGAAATGTATCCATAGGTCACATATGGTGTAAATCTATAACCTGTATACATGCTTAAAAAGTAGTATATTGACTAGAAATGTATCCAAAGGTCACAGATGTTGTAGATCTATGATTTGTATACATGCTTCAAAACTAGTACATTGACTAGAAATGCATCCATAGGACACAGATGTTGTATATCTATGACCTTTATACATGGTTCAATGGTAGTATATTGAACAGAAATGCAACCATAGAACACTGATGCAAACATAGGACACTGAGGTTGCATCCATGAAACCTATGTGAAAGAACGTATTTATTCTAAGGATAGCTTACATGCTAAAGTTGGATCCACGAAACCTATGTGAAAGAACGTATTTAGTCTAAGGACAGCTTACATGCTAAAGTTGGATCAATGAAACCTATGTGAAAGAACGTATTTATTCTAAGGACAGCTTACATGCTAAAGTTGGGTCCATGAAACCTATGTGAAAGAACGTATTTAGTCTAAGGACAGCTTACATACTAAAGTTGGGTCCATGACACCTATGTGAAAGAACGTATTTAGTCTAAGTACAGCTTACATACTAAAGTTGGGTCCATGACACCTATGTGAAAGAACGTATTTATTCTAAGGACAGCTTACATGCTAAAGTTGGATCCACGAAACCTATGTGAAAGAACGTATTTAGTCTAAGGACAGCTTACATACTAAAGTTGGGTCCATGACACCAAAAAACAACAAACACACACAAAGTTGGATCCATGAACCTATGTGAAAGAACGTATTTATTCTAAGGACAGCTTACATGCTAAAGTTGGATCCATGAACCTATGTGAAAGAACGTATTTAGTCTAAGGACAGCTTACATACTAAAGTTGGGTCCATGACACCTATGTGAAAGAACGTATTTATTCTAAGGACAGCTTACATGCTAAAGTTGGATCCATGAACCTATGTGAAAGAACGTATTTATTCTAAGGACAGCTTACATGCTAAAGTTGGATCCATGAACCTATGTGAAAGAACGTATTTAGTCTAAGGACAGCTTACATACTAAAGTTGGGTCCATGACACCTATGTGAAAGAACGTATTTATTCTAAGGACAGCTTACATGCTAAAGTTGGATCCATGAACCTATGTGAAAGAACGTATTTATTCTAAGGACAGCTTACATGCTAAAGTTGGATCCATGAACCTATGTGAAAGAACGTATTTAGTCTAAGGACAGCTTACATACTAAAGTTGGATAACTTCCAGTTATAATGGCACTCGTAAAACGTTGAAAATTTCGATTTATTGCAAAATAATAATTCACTTACAACCCTCAAACAGGGTTTTCTGACCCCTCATTCAGGATTCCCTCAGACAAGATTCATTGACCACCCCCAGTCATGATTCCTTGACTAACCCCACACATGATTCCTTGAATGACCACCCCCAGTCATGATTCCTTGACTACCCCCATACATGATTCCTTGACTACCCCCAAGACATGATTCCTCGACCACCTCCAGGCAGGATTCCCTGACCAACCCCAGATACGATTCCCTTACCACCCTCAGACAGGATTCCCTGGCCTTTCCAAGATGGGTTTCCCTTACCAAAGCGAAATTCCATGGCTGTCCGATTGGCTCAGTAGTTAGAACCATCTATTCTCACCAATTCGATACTTTCGATTTCAAAATACATTTACCTATGCGATTTACACAGAAATTGTTTAGTTTAAGGGACAACTTGCATGTTAAAGTTGGATAATGTTCCGTTTACAAGGGCGTCGGCCGCCTCATACAGGATCCCCTGACAGCACATATACTGGATTCACTCACCACCCCCAGGCAGGATTCTCTCACCCCCAGACATGCTTTCATCAACAAGCATGCTTTCTTGACCACACCCAGACATGTCTCTTTATATGAAAAAGTTGGCAGTTTCTTAGGGAGGTTGGTACACCAAGTACTGGCTAACTGCTGGAGCCTGCCCATGAAATGTATAGTTAGGTAAACTGCCCGTCCCTGAAATGGGTGGCGACGTTAAATAAACTTAAGTAAAAAAAAACAGTTAGGAGGACAGGACACTTAACTACCCGAAGCAATGACGGAAAATACATACTATCATGATATATAGATAGTTTATTTTTAAAGTGCAACCTGTACATACAATCAATACAAAGCAATACATAACAACGGCCCGCCTCATGGGCTTACGATGCACTAACATGTAATATCATAATCAGTACAATGAATGAGCAAACATAAATCATTTTGTAGTTCCTTTAAATATGACGCAAAGAGTATATCTTCGATGAACGTATAATTGATTGAGCACTTTTTGGGAAGGTATAAATCTGTTCTACTAAAGTATTAATATTGCGGGGGCCATTGTTAATAATTTACCGAATAGACATCCAAGCTCACATACGGTACCAGCAAATCCTATGTATGGAGTTAGTTTATACACATTTAGTTCAGCTCGATTGCAAAACAAGTTCTTCCAACTTATATTAATCGCTCTCGAGATCTCATTCCTGATGGAATCCATCGCCACGAGGGAGAGAGAAGAGGCAACGTGGAACTTAAATGCATTGCCATCGGAACGGCTCTAGCGGGGCTCAAACGCCGGGCCTATTGCGCCTAATACGAATGCGCTATCACTGCGCTATCATTACTTCCACAGAGTTCATATTATTTTTAAAATAAGAGATGTTTGTAAATTTGTGACAATTAGCTGCTACTCCTCAGTGTTAACGTGTATATATTACGGTTTAATTTCTTTATCCCCTTTCTTGTCTTGAATTTCTAATATACGTAAACGCAACAGAAATGCAACAATATACATAAGAATATTTAATAATCAACATTGAATTCCAACGCATATAATTTTTAATTTCATTAAACCAGTCTATGTACCAGACAATCACCTAAAATAATCCATATCTCACAGTTTCATGTAATAATTCGCAGTTAAAGTGTATCATTAGAAAAATATTTGCAATAGTATGTACATAGAAAATAAAATTATTAAATGTTGCGTTTTAAATGACGTTACGTATTATAACTATTTATCACATAAACTACGGCGCGGGAGTTTAATAAAGCCATGTCATAAATTCGGTAATACACTAGTGTATTAAATATGCAAATGAGGCAAATGCGTGGGCGAATCACGTAGCGATTCGCAGTGACATACATTTTTACATCAACTAGCACGCACTGTGTAACTTTGATTGTGACGTCATTTGCCAAAACATCGTGTACATTTTGTATTTGTATTTGTTAAAAAAGACTGTTTGAAAATAATTTAAAAGTGTTTAATATTGAATTGTTGCACATGATATGTTGTGATAGTTTAAAAACTGTTTACAAAGGAAGAAAATAAAAAAATTGGAGTATTTAGTGTCGCAATATTTTCTTGGCCCATTAAGTAGAAACCGCAGTACCACTCTGGCTTTCATTTGCTAAAGGGGAAGTGTGTTCAATCGTGACCCACTTTTACTGCGTATTTGGTTTATGTGATAAAAAGAATCTTACATTCGTGTCTTTCCATATTGAATTTATTAAACGAGTTGAATAAATTCAATATGGAAAGCCACTCATGTAAGATACTCTATATTACTAATATATTTAATATTTAATTAATACATTCTTAATAATTGCACGAAAGATGTTTGACGTGTTATTTATAAAAACTACAGCTGATATTCACTAACATTTTAAAACCTTCAAAAACTAAAATTCCATTCAGGTTAGATAATAATTTATTTTTTGTCCTTAATTAGTGCTACTGTTGCGTTTCTTATTTGTCTGAACTTGTTCCAATGGTGCTGAGATTGTGTGTGTTTTGCTTTACGGTATGCTCGTTTCCTTTTTCGAATATTGAATTTAATTGTTCTATCAAGCAATGGTGGTCCTTGTGTATTTATTTGAATGTCATTGTTTGGAATTAATGGCTTTGAAATAGTTGTAATTGCTTTAGTTATATTTCGAACATACACTGTGTAACACATTTACATTTTCAGGGGTTTCAGGTTTGTCCAATTCTCTGATTTCAGCACGGTGTACATGGTGTTTGTATCCCACCATTATTTACTTACACTGTATATAAAATGTAAAATGTACTGTAACTTGAATGTACATATATATATTTTGTTTTTTAAATTATTATTCACATATACTCTATATTGGTAGCATGCGTAGTATAACAATATTGCTCAACGACATTTTAAACCTAAATAAACAGTTACACATGATTGGACAGGTACCTATATATTCATATTAATTCCCTTCTAAATTGTAGCAACTTCGAACTCATTTAACAAGTTGTATCCCTCTGGCATGGCGGATCGCATTCGCGCTCGATACTTGCCGTGTAGGTGTCAGGAAACGCTGTCCCAGGGATGTGATATACGTTAAAAACCTTCCTAGAAAACGTAGACCAACAAACAAGAAATACCAGATAGTCGCTCCTCCTCTTTGTTTTCTCCGATATGTGCTAATATTATAATCATGCTGCTATGTGTATTACGTGATTTAGAATGTTACGTAATATATGTACATATGATAATGCTAATTTTGTTTGCTGTATGTAAACATTATGCATGTATGAAAAAATAAAAGTTTGGAAAGTTTGTCCCTTCAGGTGTATCCCACGATTTAATTTATACTTTATTACATTTATTAATTTTAATATTCTGCTTGTATATCATTTAACTGTATCTGTATATCAGCTGTAACATTCTCAATAGCCCTGTGATAGCTAGCATGTTAATGGGAATGTTCAACATCATTGACTTTTCGGAATTTTCAAAATACAAAATACACGTTTTTACATTTCACAGTTTTATAAGTGTCATGGTTTCACCTCCAAATACAAATACTTGATACATCAGCACATCATGAAGGTGTGTTTGCGTGCGTGCGTGCGTGCGTGCGTGCGTGCGTGCGTGCGTGCGTGCGTGCGTGCGTGCGTGCGTGCGTGCGTGCGTGCGTGCGTGCGTGCGTGCGTGCGTGCGTGCGTGCGTGCGTGCGTGCGTGCGTGCGTGCGTGCGTGCGTGCGTGCGTGCGTGCGTGCGTGCGTGCGTGCGTGCGTGCGTGCGTGCGTGCGTGCGTGCGTGCGTGCGTGCGTGCGTGCGTGCGTGCGTGCGTGCGTGCGTGCGTGCGTGCGTGCGTGCGTGCGTGCGTGCGTGCGTGCGTGCGTGCGTGCGTGCGTGCGTGCGTGCGTGCGTGCGTGCGTGCGTGCGTGCGTGCGTGCGTGCGTGCGTGCGTGCGTGCGTGCGTGCGTGCGTGCGTGCGTGCGTGCGTGCGTGCGTGCGTGCGTGCGTGCGTGCGTGCGTGCGTGCGTGCGTGCGTGCGTGCGTGCGTGCGTGCGTGCGTGCGTGCGTGCGTGCGTGCGTGCGTGCGTGCGTGCGTGCGTGCGTGCGTGCGTGCGTGCGTGCGTGTATTATGACATTGTCTCATAACTATCACTTGACTTTCCTGAGCAGACGATGACATTCTGATTTTTAGGCTACACATAAATGGAATTAATGAAAACATCAACAGTTGCATACTTTCAAATAAAATGTGAATATGTATCTTGTTTACGCTCAGTTTGCTCTTTGATAAGTAATATGTGAACCCAATAAGTACTAAAGCATCTGTATTTAGAGCGTGAATAAAAAAAGGCCGAAAACAGGTGAGGGCCGATATCAGAGATGCTGACGATACTTTGAAGTTCTGAGCGTTACGTAGTCTTAAAGTACTGTAAGCACTACATTAGTTAATGTGCTGTTCAGTCATGTATGCGACCACATGACTGAGTGGTCAAACAGGTTTGTGGCGCTAACACGCCACGAGGAAATCGTTTAGTAGAATCAGTTCTAGTTCTGACTGCGATACACGCGGACGTTTATTTACAACAAAAATGGACACGCCCTTACTGTATGGGATGGAGTCAGCAATCGATAAGAAGGTTCAAGAAGTCGTAAAGAATAACAACGCAGACTTACTGGACAGCATATCAGGAATGATGAATAAGATAAGTGCCAGTAAACCTGTTCATTTAGTAGAAACGCTAAAATTGACCTTTCTGCCGATTTTGATTGACAGCTGGCGTTAGCCAATCGCATCGCGCCATTCGCGCACACCCCCGGCAACGGTTTATCGCCGCCATATTGTTAGACAAACAATGCATATTAGACAAACTAGTAACGAGTAGACAAATTTGAAAAGGCGTGAATTTGATCGAAAATACGTGTTTTAAATTGTTTTAATGATGTTGAAAATGTGTAGCTTTGGTGTGTGGGTTAGTCATAGTACAAAATTAGTCGATATCCTGGTGATCGACGTTAAATTCAACCCATTTCAAAATCCTTGGACAAATCTAAAAGTGTGTATATGAACCACAAAATACCAGACAGCTGCTTTAAAAACAATGCATCTATAAAAACACCGACTGACCCCATATATTCTTTTATCGCAAACACAGCAATCAAATTTAAGCCTGTCACACTGTTTATTGGAAGTAATCAACAACTTACCGGTACATCACAGAGACCGCCACATAATATCCCGTTAGAGGCCTACTGTCAAGATCAAAGTGTTGCACATCGGAATTTAGCACTGATTGTGCTAATAATTGGTCAATTATAAAATGTGTGCACACAATTATAGTATTGATTACTACACCGAGTCATTGTTTTATCGTTCTGTCAGACAAACGAGTTATTTAGTAAAATTTTAATATATAATTACAAATTAATTAATGCTGTCTGTCATTGACAATGGTGAAAAGATGTAGTTACGGGCTGTTTTATTAATTTATGCTGTGTGACAGTGATAGTAGATATCCAGATCGATTAATAGGTGACGTTTAATTCGTGCCATTTCCAAACCCAAGACAAATCTTGAAAAATGTCTAAGGTGGATTAAGTTGTGTGGACGACCAGCTGAATACATCCAAAATTAATGCAAACATATATATTTGCACACAAGTAAGTTGAAATTAATTTATTTATGCATAATAAAATATTTCGAAAAAATATATTCTGCATTTATACTACTGTTCACAAGAGATATGTGAGTATAATGGTGATTAAAATTATACATGTGGTTCATACATATTGTCGTGGATGGTGGACTAGGGATCAGATAGAAGTAATAGTACCCATGCATGTGCAGAGCTGTGGGATTCCCATATTAGCTCAGTGAACGTACTGGTGTTCAGTTTTTGGGCCTAATGTTCGAGTCTTCTAGGAGGCATAGGGTCGAGTCTCTCAAGACGGTGGCATATTTCATGTCTTTTAATGTCAAAGTTGACACGATGTGGTTGTTCGGGTGTCAGTGGTTTCGTATAACTACTTCTTCGTATACAAGGCAATATAGAGTGAAACATTGTGGTGGATTCGTCTAATAGTATATTATCACGCCTACGCCAATTATGAGATGGGCTGTTGACAAATTAATCAAATACTGGAGAATATATTATTTTTCACACCTTGATTGGTCGGCTCAAACATTTGTGATGCTGGCTTGTATGCCCGTGTTTTATCAGCTTTAGAGCTGAGCCGTGCCATATGTCCAAGCCCTTACATCATGCATAAATATCATGCTCTTCACATCAATTTCATTACAACCATGGCGTCTATATTTCCATGCGTTTTTTGCTGATTATACAATACAAATACAATAAAAAATAGATACACACTGTAAATTTCATTGTCATTGTATTAATCTATGTACCTTTTTAATGTAATTTTATGTCATTGTAAATAATTTAATGCTTTGATGTACAATAAATATATTATTTTAATGACGGTCTATGATTTATTTATTCCACCCCATTCACTTTAATTAATCTTGATTAGTGGCCTGAAACCTAGATAGATAATCACTCCTGGTATGGCAAACACACGGCTACATAGTCCCATTCATAAATGTGTCTAATTACCTAAATAGCTAATAATATTAATATCTGGGTAAAATAAAACTGAGAAATTCCACGGAATTTTATCTAGATTAACTCGATGCAGGTCTGCGTTAGACGCCATTTTGTTAGATAGCTTGTCTCGCGTAGTTACAGCGAGCACCTGTAACTATGGGGGGCGTGCCTAAGTAGCGTTTGCAGAAAGGTCAATTTAAAAGGAAATCAAATGAACAAATTAAGTTAAACTCAAAGGTTATGCTCAAAATTGAAGAAGCCGAGTCGGTGATGGACTCAAACAACATCACGTCAGCGAAAGAATCGCTTATTGAAGATTAATGCATGTGTTATATTTTTTAAACTGCGGAGCGTTGCACCGGGTCTGTTTACATTTTAGCTACCTGTTAGCGTAATAGTATACGTACGTATAGTAAACCGTGTTTACTGATGCACGAATGTTCAATAGGCACGATATACACATATTTATAAATAATGCACAGGCGAGTACAGGGACGGCGTTGTTTGCTATACACGTGCGTAATGTGCATATAAGGGGCTATGTGATAGTCATAAGCTATATTAAAATATTAATTATTGTTTAGAATATAGTAGGCCTACCGCGTATCTTCATATTTCAGTAAAGGACTTGATAAAGAAGAGGCAGAAACTTGTTCAGTTGGCAGACACATCAGAGCACTTTACTGTAGGCTCATGGAATTGAAGTGAACAGTTCCCGAATACTAGCATAAACTTATCCCACGCCTTGGAGGATTTCACATATCCGTGAATTTTCGGGAAATCAGAGGTGACCATATGGATGGCTCTGGTTTAGCAGATGTTTGGGTAGAGAGTGGATTGCTAGCTCCGGGACCAGTGGAACTTGCACTAGCAGGGAAGGCGTACAAACAAGGGCATGCGAGCTCATAAGCTGACGTTACAAACATTGTGGCGTCATTTAATACCCGATATGCTATCCTATACAGAAACTGTCGATCACCAATGTCATGAACAGATATTACAATTAGAGAAAGATGAACAGCACACCATTCAGTTGATTGAACTTCTAACAACCAATCCATTTCAGAGAGTAATGAGAGACTACATCCAAACAGAATCCAGTAAAGTCAACTTTGCCTTTTGATGTACATAAATGGAGTTAGTGTCAATCCTTCTGATGTTTACACGAGCATTATGTGATGGTTATGGGACTTGTATATAATCTGTATGTTGCCATACTTCATGAGATACGATCACCTGAATTATGCTAGATGGGGTCCAGTTTACCTAGCAGAAATGCACCAGCTCCCTATCAAAAGTGAATTCATGAAGGGCAGCTTTGTTGTAAAACGTTCCCCTACACGTTTCAATCAGGTTGATCCAGATAAAGCTCAGGAATGGTTAAACGGAACAGGCAAACGAGGTGGTGGAATAGTAGGCATTACACAATCAACAACAGCTCTCTCCAGATGGACACTATCGTACAACTTGAGGTCCCAAATTGCATCAGACACACATGCAATATACAAGTATGTTTTAGGGCATTCTGGCAAATGCTCCAAACTTAAGGTTGCGGTAAATCAGTAATCTAAACATGTTTGCTTCTTTTTACATACTATTGTGTTGCTTTTAGGTACCTAAACCGTTTTCTCTACTGAAGAATGGTGTTCCGGTTATAAACACTGTATCAACTTTTGTGTGCGCTACCATCATCTCTTTCCCTTGCATTTCGTTTTGGCAAGTTATAATGATCGGTATACACTAATTAATAGCTACATGGTTATGTCAGTTCTTATGACCATTATTGTACACTTGTGGTACTTTGTATATATGTATTATATATGTATGTTTATATGTGTCCATGTAAAACGTGTAATTGTATATTATGTATGTTCACCTGTGCTCTTCGTGTATATGGAGGTACTAATGGGATTATCATAAAAATAAATATGTGTACAATGTACATAGATAGCAAACATAAAGAAATATATAGTTGTTCAAATTTGGAGAAGGTTATACGTATTCATGATCATATTTTACATATAGTATGCATACATTTACAGTAATTACTCACATTTAAAATATTGCTATATTGCTATATTGTAGCAGTTACTATAATATTATAATAGTCCAGGTTATTTATATTGCTTATCTGTTCATTCGCTATTTAAATGTTCTCTCTAACTAATAATAGACATGAAGTAAGCAGAATGTAATACATGGCTTGGTGTTTGTTTTACACCCTTGACCATTGTGCAAAGTCATAATACGGGTAAGTAGTCTAGTGGTAACACGCTGGACTGGTAATCCAGGGTTCGCAGGTTCGATCACCCGTCTGACCCTAATAAAAGTATCAATCTTTCAGATGGGACGTTAAACCGAGGTCTCGATTCGGTGATTTACACCGTGCACGTAAAAGAACCAGAGGATACTCTGGAATGGGCCTATGTCTGTATCATTGCACTATCCTCCAAAAATCTAAAATGACTAATCTCTTCAGGAGGCGTCGCTCATATGGGCAACCTGCTACTCTACTTCGATCGCATATGGGTTTTATAACCCGAATAGACAAGATGGCCGCTTATGTCACACTAAGGCAGTGTTAATTTCCACTAATGAAACAGAGGTTTGCATAATTGGTAACCAATTAAAAGTAGTTATGTATTGGCTTAGGCAGCCTAAAATTAATAGTTCACAAATGTTAGTTGTGCTATATGCTGCCAATGATTTAGCCACATGTTGCCAATGTATGGGTTTCTACAGCCAAAATTAGTACCCAGTTTACATTTTCTTGTAAATATATGTCTATCAAACTTGAATTCACCTGATTGATTCTAACAACAATGCACAATCTGCTTATGTTCCCAGCCTCAATATTGGTCAGCAGTTAAATGTACTTGGCACATGGATGCTGAATAATATCTACATGTAAGTATGCTTACTCTGCATTGGTAAACTACCATGTTCCCATGTAGAAATTCCAATAGTGATAACATACATGCACAAATCATATAATGTGTGTTAACTAACACTATCAAGTTAATTACTGAAACAAAACATCGTTCGAAACCAATGTAATTATATATCATTACATTGATTAATTAACCTGTAAATAGTAATTATGTTACACGTGTGTGCATACATTACCTGGTTATGTTACACGGCAGTTACACACAACAACCAGTTCTAGGAAGGAGGTATTATCGATATGGGCATATCATATATGCACTCTCACTACTTTGAAGAATGTCACCGTACACTCTCTCTAACCGAACGTATCGTAGTTTCCTCAATGAACCCGTGTTTGTTCTGAGGCTTATCTCTCATACACGTGTGTACACAGTACATAGCTATGTTAGAGGACAATTAACCATACTCGATATGCGCATATCATACATGCAATCTCATTATTTCGATTAAATTCACCGCACGTTCTTTCTACTCCTAGGATTGGCATTTTCCTTGTATGGACCCGTATTTTCCGAGTCTGATCTCTCCTACAAGTATGTGTACTATGGACCCGTGGTTTCCTGTGTCTGATCTCTCCTACAAGTATGTGTACTATGGACCCGTGGTTTCCTGTGTCTGATCTCTCCTACAAGTATGTGTACTATGGACCCGTGGTTTCCTGTGTCTGTTCTCTCCTACAAGTATGTGTACTATGGACCCTGGTTTCCTGTGCCTGTTCTCTCCTACAAGTATGTGTACTATGGACCCGTGGTTTCCTGTGTCTGTTCTCTCCTACAAGTATGTGTACTATGGACCCGTGGTTTCCTGTGTCTGTTCTCTCCTACAAGTATGTGTACTATGGACCCGTGATTTCCTGGGTCTGATCTCTCCTACAAGTATGTGTACTATGGACCCGTGGTTTCCTGTGTCTGATCTCTCCTACAAGTATGTGTACTATGGACCCGTGGTTTCCTGTGTCTGTTCTCTCCTACAAGTATGTGTACTATGGACCCGTGGTTTCCTGTGTCTGATCTCTCCTACAAGTATGTGTACTATGGACCAGTGGTTTCCTGTGTCTGTTCTCTCCTACAAGTATGTGTACTATGGACCCGTATTTTCTGAGTCTGATCTCTCCTACAAGTATGTGTACTATGGACCCGTGGTTTCCATCTCTCCTACAAGTATGTGTACTATGGACCCGTATTTTCTGAGTCCGATCTCTCCTACAAAACGAATGTAGCAATGATATGGGCATGCTATCATCGCACTCTCTGTGTGAAGCATGTAACTAAATAGTATGGTAGCGGCTTTTAATTTTGGCATGGAGGCGTGGCTAAACAATTCACCGTACGCTCTCAAGAACGAATTCACCACGCAATCTCTATACTTAATTACTACCGAACAAACGCAACCGTTGTGGAAGTCGTGATGGCGCAGTGGTAGCGCGTTCGCATCAGGTACGAAAGGCCCGGAGCTTGAGTCTGCTGGATCCGTTACGAGTGTGCCCTTAAGCAAGGCATTTAAATATCCACATTGCCTCTTCACTCTCCCTCATGTCGATGGATTCCATCAAGAATGAGGTCTCGAGAGTGATTAATATAAGTTTGAAAGAACTTGTTTCGCAATCGAGCTAAAATAAAATTGTATAAACTAACCGTACAGTAACTAAATACGAGTGACACCCCAATTGTTATATAATTAGTCAGCATAAAATAAAATGCTAACAGTAGTTAGACGCAATATGTGTTCCGATGAATGTATATGGATTATATATGATAAATTATATAGATTACTGGATTACAGACGTTGTACACTAGTACAGCATTTGACAGGTGTGACATGCTGGTGGTTGTAACTTCTGTAATCATCATCATCTCTATTGATTGCCTCACTCTGTCAATAGTATTTAAGCAATATGCATGTACTTAATGATATTTATTTCTAAGGTGCCAGGTGGGTAGGGTATTTACCCGACGTTGTACACATTTTATTTAACATATTCACATAACGAGATGATTAAAACCACTGTCCCTGACTTCAGTGCCTTCCAGTCATACTCAACATTGAGTGTTGGGAGTACATATTACGTAAATATGCAAATAGTTTCATTTCAAGCTCATACTGTATAAAGAAAATGTAAATCACAGGCTAATTATATCATATCTGGATGTTTATAAGGGGTTTTTAATAAACGTGGGCGCGAATATGTCCCGGTGTCCTACACTCATCGTAACGTCTATGTACAGCTGGGCGCGAACTCCAACCCTCTCACATCTGAAGCAAACGAGCTACCACTGAGCTATCACGACTTGAACCACAGGGTTGGTTCTGACCGTGGAGTTATTTTCCGATATACGACCCAAACTAAAATGTAAATTTGTAACACGTTATCTATACTCGTACTACTGGTAACTGGGTTACCTGCCTATATCATAATATTTTGTCTGAATGTTCCATCACCTAGACATGTCTTCCTGGACTGGCTTAGCAGACCTAAGTGGTTAACCAGTAATAAGCAATGTGCGTGAGGTGGCTTACTCAATGACACTACATACGTGGCCTGAACGAGTATCGAACCTGGCACCGTTCGATTCCAAATCCGACTCGACAACAGACACCATGTACATAAAATATGCTATAACTGATTATATAGAGCAACAAAAAACGACTACCTGGTTACTTTAAATAGCATCACTGTCCTAAGTAAATTCTGTAATAAGTGATTACATAGAACATTAACCCAGGTTATCTTCGTTCACTTTCGGATTACCAAAGACAAAAATTGCTACATATTTACTTGAAATATGACAATGGAGGTGCAATGGATATACATATCGTCCCGGGGTATTTTTGGAGAAGAGCAATGAATTCGTTCTATCTTATCCTATGTACAACGTATGGTACGACACAATATTGAGTAATGCAGTACAATATGGAGCCCACACCATAAAAAACCAGATTCACCAGATAGAAATGGTGCAAAGCGACCCACATATATTGAAACACTAACAGCGTGACTGATATGCTACATAATATTGGCTAGGACTCTAAAGTTTAGACACAAGGTCTAGAGATAGCTCCAATTAACAATGCTTTACAAGACCATAAATGGCCTGGCCGATATTCCATCAGCGATGTATATGAAACCAAGCACTTCCTGTTCCACGACAAGAGCAGCGAACGCCAACATCTTCCAGCAATACACATCTGTTCACATCCACAGATTGCTTCATGTACAGAACTGTATATATATCTTCCTCTAATGTCAAATCCCGTGCGGGGATATAGACAGGTTGCGCGTCAAACCGCAAAGAAGTTAAACGTATGAATAGCTAATACCATAAATATAAGAAAGTAATGAGTTGGTTTAAACATATTTATTCGATAATAATGTACATTACATATACATGTACATTGTATACAAAACGAAAATGGATTAAATCGGAAGCTTAAAGCTTATTGAGATGAGTTGGGTTCAGAGTTAAAAAGCATCAAACAACCACATATTGTATTTCTCTATGTTAGGGAGATGGACAATGTCCGGGGGGAAATGGTTCCAATGATAGATTGTTCTTGGGGGGAAAAGACAACTTGTAATAGTTGCTGTAATTAACCTATAGCTTTAGGAATGGCAGTGACGTGCGGGACGGTAATTGGCAATGGGGAATAGTTTCACCTACCAGCATGCATCTGTAGCCGATGCCCCCTCTGTCGCATTCTTAAAGAGGGACTTTCCAACCAACCATTATAATGTGAATTCTCACACCCAGCCACCCTTTTCCACAAGACGAGACGAGAACTATGCCGACGGCACTTTAATTGTCCTGGCTGGTAGCGATACGCAAGTCGGATTTGGTCGGTCTCTGGATGTTCTTTCTTCTCCGTCTCCATGACTGAGTCTTTCTACCTTTGCAATTATTCAACTATATATATATATATATATATACAGTTTACTACTTTTCATTTCTTTAGTGCGCCGTTAAATTTGCGATTGTCAAGGTTGACAGGTTAACGTAACAGCTATCAGCTATCTACTAGACTATCTATCTAACTTCCGCTAATGTCGAACCCCTCGCGGGGACGTAGAAATGTTGCACGTCAAAAACCGCAAAGAAGTTAAAAGCATGAGTAGTTAAAGGCATAATTTAAGAAGGTAATGAAAATAAGTTGTGGTAAAAGTTGTGGTAAAAGTTTAAAAGCAGCTGCGCAGAACAACTAGGAACTGGCATGTTCAATATGGCAAACTGCCGTATTGAATTGCTCTATGGTAGGGAGATGGACAATGTCAGGAGGGAGGTGGTTCCAATGGTAGATTGTTCTTGGAAAAAAGGAAAACTTGTAGTAGTCTGTAGTTGCTGTAATTAACCTATAGCTTAAGGAATGGCAATGGCGAGCAGGACGGGAGCACAGGGATTTCGACGGGAGAGTTTTAACTGTGACGAGCGTTCTGATTGGATTATGATTATTCTTCATATATAAAAAAAACACCTTGTTACATTCTAATAATCCAATCAGAACGCTCGTTTCAACGCTCGTTTCAACGTGAATTGCGCCGCTTTAGAATTTTTCAAAACAAATTGAAAATGCTACGAAATCTCTTTTTGACGTACATTTTTGCCGAATAAATCTACACGTTAGTGGAAACACATTTTATTGATAATGTTATTCACAGTTAAAACTCTCCCGTCGAAGATTTGTTTTTGTTGCTGACAGAACCCGTGTCCTAGTACGGAAATGTGACCTGCTATGGCCAATGTTTGTGGCAATTGTTTGCAAAGTATACATGCATGCAGCTTAAAGTTGTGTTTTATTTGAAGAACAATATAAAGACTCGGGATAGGCGTTATATTTGGACAGCTTTGTACGAAATTGTCTCAGATAGGGCCATTTTACTGATCGATGCGAAATCTGACATCCCACAGAGTAGAATCCCTGTACTTAAATATATATACTAGTACCCCCAAATGTGCCGAATCCCTGTGGACGGGAGAGGGGAACTAGGTAATTTTCAATGGGAATAGCAACAAGATCATTATGAATTTTATACATAAGGGATAACCTATTGTCAATACGCCGTTGATCTAGTCTGCGTAGATTTAAGGAATGTAGCCTGTAGTCTGTAACACTAGAGGTGCGATATAAGTCAGCCTTTATCCAACGGGCTGCTCTTCGCTGGACACCTTCAATTTGGTATATCAATGTTTGGGTATGGGGCGACCAGATCTCGGAGCCATATTCAAGCTGGGGTCTCACTAGTGTCTGGTAAGCCATGGACTTAAGGGGTTCAGATTTGACCTGGAGGTTTCTACGTAGAAATCCTAATGTTTGGTTTGCTTTCTGTGTTGACCTTTTTATGTGAGTGTCCCACGACAGGTTATTTGAGATATCCACGCCAAGGTATTTGGCTGAGGTGACCGACTCAAGTAGGACTCCATGGAGTTTATATTGACTGGGGCTAGGATATTTCCTTCTGGTGGCGTGGATAACTTGACATTTGGAGGAGTTAAATTCCATGTCCCACTCCAATCTCTTAAGATTGTTTTGGAGTGTGACCGATTCATTTGCAGATGTCAGTGATAGATAGACTGCAGTATCATCTGCAAAGATACGAACTATGGAACTGATGTTTTGTGGGAGGTCGTTTATGTAGACTAGGAAAAGCAGGGGTCCAAGTACGGATCCCTGTGGGACTCCAGAGGACACCGGAATGGCCTCTAAACTAATACCATTAAGGACAACTGACTGGATTCTATTATCTTAAAAACTCTTAATCCACCTTAATGTTTGACCTCTAACTCCATAGTCACGCATTTTTAGTAGTACTTTCTCGTGGTTGACCTTATCGAAAGCCTTACTGAAATCTAATGAAGGATGAGATCTACCTGATGCTTATTGTAGACAGAGGTAACCAAGCCATTGAAGAGTATTACTAGTTGGGTCACGCATGACCGTTTTTTCTAAAACCATGCTGCAAATGGTACAGAATACTGTGGTTTACTATCGAGGAGGACACTATATGTTCTAGTACCTTGCATAGAACACAAGTCATGTCAGTGAGATAGGCCTATCGTTGGCGGGGTTTGACTTGTCCCCTTTTTTGTAAATGGGAGCAACATTTGCTGACTTCCACTGGGCCGGCAGTGATCCTTCGTTGAGGGATTTTTGGAATAAGACTTCATGGATAGGTGAGAGTTCTTTAGACAGGGTTTTAAGTATGATTGGCTTAATATGGTCAGGACCACTAGCCTTATGGGGGTTCAGGTTATTGAGAAGTTTCTCTATGCCATTTGAACTTACTGTGATCTCATTCGTGTTTGGCGTGGATTGACCATTCAGGAATCCATTTATCTGTAAGGGTGTTTAGAGCATGAGAAAAGTGTTCCCATAACTCTTCAGTATTTAGTGCGGAATATTTACATTCGGTGATCGTAACATAGTGATAGTCCCATAATGACTGTCTAATGCCCCCCCCCCAGTTTGCTTTCTTATAGAGTGGAATCTGCGAGGCTTTTGATAACGTACCCTTGTGGATGTGTTGACTTTTATTTCGACTACATTATGATCCGGGTAGAATATTGACCTGATTTACTAAAATGGGGTTAGTTGTAAGGAATAAATCCAGGATGTTGTTTTCACGGATGGGGAGGTTAACCATTTGGGTGAGGTTTGTATCATTAAACGTTTCAATGACCTGCCTATAGAAGGATGGGTGTTTGCAGTCGGTGGATGGGCTAGTAGTGTCCCAGTCCATCTTTGGTAGGTTTAGGTCCCCAGTCACCCAGATGTTGGAGAAACGTTTATTTACCTTTTCAATAGACTTACAGAATTGATTGAAACTGTCTATATCAAGCTCATGGGGTTTATAATAAGCTCCAATCACAATCGACTTATTTCCTACAAGGTCTAATTTTACCCATAGGTCCTCACATTCAGACTGTAGGTCGGGTATTTCCTGGGCTGTAAAACAGATTTACAAGAAGTCATTCACCGAAAAGCCTTAGACGGCCGAATACCGGTACGACAATGGTACATGTTTAATAACTTACATTATAACGGAGACCGTGTTGATAGCAATTTCACGGTAAGATGGCGGTGGACGAAAGAAAACCACGAATTTTGGTATTGGGAGGTATGTCTTCGTGTGACTAAGAAATTGTCAGCATATATAAATGGAATCAATTGATTACCCAAGTTCTGTTTTACTAATGTGCTAAATTGTGCTGCCATTCAGTAATGATGTACGTAGAAAAGGCATTTTCCGTTTAGATCGATTTTGTTATTTTCTAGTTTACAGTATTCGGATGTGTGCTTAGTTCGTCTATGTTCATTGACCAATTACGTAATAACTAATTTGTACGTCTGAAATATCATACCACCAATTAATTGGTATAGCATCAGGCGGTGAATAAAGTCTAGAGTCGAAATATTCACATTCACAATCATTACTAATTGTTCGGCAATATGAAGTTTAAGTTCATAGTCACGTGATAGTGTGTTACGACTGGACTACAGATCCGTCTGTAAAAAATATAAGATATCATTTCCTCATATATATATATATCAATCAGGCCAGTCGCTGGGCATACGCAAGTACGCACTTGCGTACCATTGGTCTCAGAAAATGAAAAAATGAAAACTCCAAAAATGCAATAAAACCCCAGGGGGGTAGTAGGATACATAGGCGCCGTGATGTGTAGAGTGGTGGAATAATTGAGCCCATTGCAAATATAGTGCATCTTGAAATTTAGTTTATGCTGTTTTATGTGCTTGTTTAATTGATAAGGGCGATAGATCATGTATATTATACATCTAGCTTTAATTTATACCTTTACCCTCGAGTTTCCGGTTTCCGTTATGATAAGAAATGATTGGCATTCAACAAAACGAATCTTAAAACTACATTGTTTCTAAATGTATGATGTAAATAAAGTAACGTTCCTCTTTTATTCCAAAGAATTAGAAATGAATATGACTACGTAAATAACAACGGGCGCTGTCATTTTTACCATGACCCGAAACCGACATCTGTGGTGACTGGTACCAGAGTTTTCGTGACCTTTCAGAAAATAAATTTTGCGTAACATCGAATGGGTGTAATGGGTGTAAATATAAAACGAACACGTTTTATGCAGCAGCAGCAGCAGCATCAGCAGCAGTAGCAGCAGCAGCAGTAGCAGCAGCAGTAGAGCAGCAGCAGCAGAGCAGCAGCAGCAGCAGCAGTAGCAGCAGCAGTAGCAGCAGATAATTTCTATTATTTTGATGAATATTTCTTTTCACAGTGAACACTTTCACAGTTTAACAAGCATTTTCACATGTGGACACATGAATCACCTAATCTTGTAAACCTTGTTGTAAACGAGGTTAGGTTTAGAGATTAGTATTAGATGTTTTTATACATTTATTACTCGACTAAACTTGGAGTATACCTGTAACAAAAGAAAACAAAATAAACATTAGTGATTTCACCATCTATCGAAACTGTTAGTCAACAAATTGTTCTCCTTGAACATCACACAAATATTAATAAGCACATAAATTGTTCTGCTTGAACATAACACACATTAATCAACATATTGTTCACAATACAACATTTCTTCTGAAATACAACCAGTAATCGATCAGTCACTGAAACCTAAACGATTAGGCCGTATGGATTGTCTGGCTGATCGTCTAACCCAATGTTCTGAAACACCGGATTCTTGTGAATCATCTGAATCTGATTCTGGAGTTGCAATATCAACCACATTGGAAAGATCATTCGTATCTGTTGGTGCAGTGTGATTGACTTGGTTTGTAGTAGAAGTGTCATTTACACCACTAGGAGCTAGATCTCTCAGGGATACTGGATTCGCGGCCGTCTGGAAGTCGAACATGTGCATAGGTGGTATTTGCCTCCAATAACTCTACTCTATCAACAAGCGGATCATACTTGCTTGTTCTCACATGTCTTTTGAACAGTACAGTACCATGAGCCATGTGGGTATTGATCGACCAGTAGACGAACGGCGCTGGAATCCTAAGAATCGTTCATGAGGTGTGCAGTTAGTAGCAGTGCATAGTAGGCTGCGAATAGAATGAAGGGCATCTTGCAAAACAGATTCCCACTGAGTGTCTTTCATTCCCTTAGTGTGTAGTGCCAAAGTAGCTGCCTTCCATATAATTCCATTATAACGTTCACATTGTCCATTACATTGAGGGTTATATGGAGTTGTTCTACTAGATGCAACGCTATGTGCCTGCAAAAATGACTTCACCTCTGCACTCATGAATGAAGGTTCACGATCTGAATGTATGTAAGAAGGCATTCCAAATAATGAAAACAATTGAGTGAGGCACTTTATCACAGTTTCTGATGTCATATCAGAGCAGGGGAAGGCAAACGGAAATCTCGAAAATTCATCTACCACAGTCAACAGGTAACGGTTTCTTGATGATGAAGGTAAAGGTCCCTTAAAGTCAATACTAAGTCTCTCAAATGGCTGTGTAGCTTTGATGAGTGAAGAAGATGATTGGTCAAAATATTTGGGCTTAACCGTAGCACATACAGGACATTGCTTGACAATACGCTTCACATCTTCCACTGAATATGGAAGATTCTTTGACCTGACAAAATGCATGAGACGAGTCACACCAGGGTCACACAATGAGTTGTGCAGCTCCTGTAGCATATCACATGTTGCTGATGAGTAGATTGTTCGGGACAAACAGTCAGCAGTGGCATTATCTTTCCCAGGTCTATATATAATATCATAGCTGTAGCAACTTAACTCAGAATGCCAGCGAGTTATTTTATCATTCTTGATTTTTCCTCTGTTTTTTATATCGAACATGAAGGACACGGCTTCCTGGTCTGTGACTAGGGTAAAGCGACTTCCAGTCAGCAGATGCCTCCATTTCCTAACAGATTCTATTACAGCGCAAGCCTCCTTTTCGACTGGAGAATGACTCAGTTCATGTGAATGTAACGTGCGTGAAAAGAAAGCTACAGGACGTCCACCTTGATTCAGACTTCCGGCAATAGCTACATCTGAAGCATCAGTTTCCACGACCAATGTTTGAGATTCATCAACTACTTTAACGCTTGAAAATTTTCCACTTCCTCTTTAAGTAGATTAAATGCAGCTACTGCGTCTTTGTCCAAAGGAAAGTTAGTTACACTGACTAGTGGACGTATCTTATCGGAGAATCGTGGTATCCATTGACTGTAATAGGAAAACAAACCCATCACTCTGTTCAACGACTTTACGTTTTGCGGCAACGGCAGATCTCGTAGTGGTTTCATTCGTTCTGGATCCGGCTTCAGACAGCCATGGCTGATTGAGTATCCCAGAAGGTTTATGGTTCGAACAGAATATGTACATTTGTCCTCATTGAATGTTAAATTATATCGTGTTGAGACCTCCATGAATTTTCTCAGATTTTCATCATGCTCTTCTTGGTCCAATCGTGATTTGTCAAGATATACAAAAACTCCCTTTAGCTTGTTGTCCAGAACAATTTTGTCAATAACTCTCTGGAAACATGAAACGCCATTAGTTACTCCGAACGGAACTCTACGGAACTGGTATAGACTGCCATTTGCTTCAAATGCTGTATACTTCTTCTCATCTTCTTGCAACGGTATTTGGTGGTAAGCACTTTTGAGGTCTAGAGTACTGAACACGCAGTATTTACCAACATCAGAAACAAGTTCATCGATCTTTGGAAATGGATAAGCATCTAGTTCTGTGAATTTATTGATTGCCTGCGAATAATCGATTATTTGTGTCGTTCGTTGGTGGTCACAAGTACTTGAGCCCGCCAAGCATAAGTACAGGGCTCAATTATTCCTTCACTGAGTAAGCGCCTTGTATCATTCTCTATAAACTTCTTATCATCTGCGCTGTATCGACGAGATTTAGTTGCAATCGGGTGACAGTCATTAGACAGATTAGCAAAAAGTCGAGGTGGTTCAATGTTAGCAGAAGCCAAGCTACAAACAGTGTTCTTGATATCGATGGGTTGGCCTGTACCTCCAAAACTGATCGAAACACTTTTATGTCGATCCATAAAATCATGACCGAGAATGACGTCACAGCATAGAGTATCTAGCACAGACAAGCGAACATTCTTGTATTCTTGATTATCATAGTTCAATGACACATCACAAACACCATATATTGGACTGGTTAGCGAACTTGAGGCCATTGAGACAACCCCTGATGCTGGTATGATGGTCAGATTCAACAATTTAGCCAATTTCATGTCCATGAAACTTTGAGAACTTCCAGTGTCAACCAATGCTTTACACTTCCTGTTGTTTATTGATACGTCAATAACTGCTTTAGCCAAACATTGTGGAGCAGCAGCTGTCACTACTGCGAGTACAGGTGTACATGATGCGGAGGTTCCTTTTGAATTTACAGAACGGCAAACCTTGGCAAAATGTCCCTGTTTTTGACAGTTCGAACAAGTCGCTTCCCTTGCTGGACAAAATCTACGCTGGTGGAAACCATTTCCGCCACAAAAGAAACATCTCTGTTGATTTGTGTTCGAGCGCCAGGGGTTGTTGTTTCGGCGAGTTAATGTAGCGACAGTTGTGTAAGACGTATGTGTATTAAGATCGGCATTGTCTGGTTGAGAATGTTTATTATCCACAGGAACACTAGCTGCTGCATTGACAGAAGAGACAGGCTGAGTGTATAATTCATTGCTTTTCTCAGCAGATTCCATAGTCCTAGCTTGATCGAACATTGTCTGTAGATCTAATGTTTTGTTTTCAAGCAGTCGCTGACGAATAATGTGGGAAGATAGCCCATTTATGAAAGAGTCGCGAATACTTTCTTTTCTATGAACTTCAGCTGTCACCGACTTAAAGTTACACTCCTTTCCTAGTTGGCGTAATTCCTGCAGATATTGATCAAGTGTTTCACCCAGCTGTTGTCGACGAGTTGCGAGTAAATGACGAGCGAGAATTTCATTTTTCGGTCGAACATATGTGGCTTC
Source organism: Archivesica marissinica (assembly GCA_014843695.1). Taxonomy (NCBI): domain Eukaryota; kingdom Metazoa; phylum Mollusca; class Bivalvia; order Venerida; family Vesicomyidae; genus Archivesica; species Archivesica marissinica. Next base: position 32,485,963 of record CM026388.1, read on the forward strand.
AAGGACATCTATCGCTTCATCGAATGTTCCGCACTCCGCAATGTATTCAAATACTGAAGCTGATACAAAGTTAATAAGAGTCTTTAGCTCATCAGGAGTTATATCGCCGCCACTGAACGAGTCTAAGAAGTTGGTAAACGTCCTTTTCCAATGTAACCATTCTTTAGCTACAGTCGGACTGTTTGGATTTGTGTCGAATTTATTTGGCTTGAGAAACCGATCCATAGCTGATGAGTCTATAGAATAGTATAGTCGAGTAAACTGTGGTAAACGAGGTTAGGTTTAGAGATTAGTATTAGAGGTTTTATACATTTATTACTCGACTAAACTTGGAGTATACCTGTAACAAAAGAAAACAAAATAAACATTAGTGATTTCACCATCTATCGAAACTGTTAGTCAACAAATTGTTCTCCTTGAACATCACACAAATATTAATAAGCACATAAATTGTTCTGCTTGAACATAACACACATTAATCAACATATTGTTCACAATACAACATTTCTTCTGAAATACAACCAGTAATCGATCAGTCACTGAAACCTAAACGATTAGGCCGTATGGATTGTCTGGCTGATCGTCTAACCCAATGTTCTGAAACACCGGATTCTTGTGAATCATCTGAATCTGATTCTGGAGTTGCAATATCAACCACATTGGAAAGATCATTCGTATCTGTTGGTGCAGTGTGATTGACTTGGTTTGTAGTAGAAGTGTCATTTACACCACTAGGAGCTAGATCTCTCAGGGATACTGGATTCGCGGCCGTCTGGAAGTCGAACATGTGCATAGGTGGTATTTGCCTCCAATAACTCTACTCTATCAACAAGCGGATCATACTTGCTTGTTCTCACATGTCTTTTGAACAGTACAGTACCATGAGCCATGTGGGTATTGATCGACCAGTAGACGAACGGCGCTGGAATCCTAAGAATCGTTCATGAGGTGTGCAGTTAGTAGCAGTGCATAGTAGGCTGCTATTAGTGATTTCACCACAAACCTGACTTTTGAACAGTAAATGAGGTGGGTCCAATGGTCACACTGTGCCCATTTGTAAGTGCTGTTGATGAATATTGCCTGTACTTTCGCTTTGTAGGTGGTGGACTGCCATAAACCTAAAACAAAATTAAAAACTATTCCTTTAAGTACACTACACTACATGACACATCGTTTAGTTGACGATGACAGTAACACTGTATGGACCTCAAAACAATGTAAGAGAAGTCTCCAAAACTATCTCCCCTTACACTAATTAAAATTGTAACCCAGTCTATTTTGACCTTCACATTAAATGACAGGTAGGTAAACAAATCAGACGACACAAAACAAAACTGAAAATGGTCAATATTTTGCAGTAAATCAAATGTACAAATGGTGATGCAATATTGCATTATGAAAGATAGCATGTTTTATACCAATGCAAGGAAAATAACCAATTACTTACGCCTCCAAGGATTATACGGAACATTTTTGTTGCCAAGTATGGAAAATGACCTTTGACACTATCTATTCCTGATTGGTGACGTCAGAAAACACCGATCGCGCGCAGTATTGTAAATACTTACGGGGTAACGAAAACGAAGGTATCACGATTTGAGGACACTAGAGGATATACGGATTGTCGTGCAATTGTAGGTTACAAAATGCATTGAAATGCAGGAAATTGCTTCCTCATTTCAAAAAATCTCCGGGGGGGCATGCCCCGGACGCCCCTAGCGTACTCGCTCGTTATACTCACTCGACAAACAAGCATATTTTGCCGTACGTATCATCAAACTAGCTCCAGCGACAGCTCTGTCAACAACCTTCCTTCCCACAAGTTCCACTAACTTTTCCAAACTATTCTGACTTCCTGCTTCATTTTTAGTCACATTTTTAGCCCAAAATTATGAACTTAAATATGTTGGCATTACTGAAGGACTTGTTTACAATTAAAGATCACAGGATTTAACAAACGCAAATACTAACCTTGTAGTTTGAACATTTTAATTTATTTTTGAGGAGAGTTATCTATTTTTGCTTTCATGAATGTCATTATATTAAAGCGACACTACATTCGGTGAAAACATATATTTCTACAGGATGTATTTTCCTATAATATAGTATAATTATTTCCCAAATATTTGCCTCAAATACTGAGTATTTCAACTAGTAAACACACGTCGTATACGCGATTTGTTGACATAAAATAATGTAAACATTCATGCTTAATACAACTAGTGTATCCTGAATAACACGATTTATGGTACAGATTTACCGCTATATCTCACATTTGTAGCTATTTATTTGTAGACTATTCTTAGTTAAATTATCTCTAAACGACATTATCTCGCGTTTAGTATTGACTCCGATGACAAACAAATGTCAATTCAGGAGCATGGATGACCGTTTTATGAAATCAAACTTTCAATTCACAAAACACTGTTTATTGATTAAATGTTAGTGTTCAAATGTATTAGGAAGCATTTGTAGTAGCAATGCATTGATACGTGAAAAAATGCATTTTATTTGCTTTTTTGCGATGTAATGTCGCTTTGACCCTTTCAACACCACAGACCTCTAAATAGGCTTACAAAAAAGTGTAGATCCAGATGAGCCGGCTCGTGACGAGCCGTCTCATCAGGATCTGCACTTTTTGCCAGTGATATGACTATTTTTAGACATAATTACCCATTTTGATAAATGAACTTGTCCAAATGTGATTTTCTGATTCATTTATTGGTTTATGAATATCATGGACCAGTCCATGTGAGTTACTTGGTGTTGAATGGGTTAAGTTAGTACCTGCTAATTGGGCCATGTAAAATAATTACCATGGGATTACTGGTATTCAGACATGGTGTGAATATGATGATGATTGAGTTTATTTACTAAGGCTGTCCGATTAGCGCAGTGTTTAGCGCACTTGATTCTCACCAATGCAACTCGAGATCGATCCTCAGACCGGGAAATATGTGAGATGGTACGATGATCGCCAGATCAGACAGGTGGGTTTTCTCCGGGTACTCTGGTTTCCTCCTACTCGAATGACCACAGTTACGCTTTCATCCGCGCCAACGAGAGTGATTAATATAAGTTGTTAAAACATGCTTCGCAATCGTTGTACCGCAATACACAAAATTACAATACGTACCGCGGTATGGTTTCCGCTATACCGCTATTTTGGATAAGCAACTCAATTTTTATGTAATATTGGAGGAAGTTTATCTAAATATCCACGATCTATTAGATCCTACGCTGACCATGTTACAAGTGTTGTTTTCACAGCTGTGATCAAAAAATCATACCGAGCAAATGATCTATTTACAGACGGATCTGTGGTCCAGTGGTAACACACTGGACTGGTAATCCAGGGATCGCAGGTTCGATCCAGCGTCTGACCCTAATAAAATTAACAGTCTTTCAGATGGGACGTTAAACCGAGGTCTCGTGTCGGTGCTGTACACCGTGCACGTAAAAGAACCAGAGGAGACTCTGGAATGGGTATCTGTCTGTATCATTGCACTATCTTCCAAAAATCTAAAATTACTAATCTCTTCAGGAGGCGTCGCTCATATGGGTAACCGGTAGCGACGATAAATAAACGTAAAACACATAGGCAGATTTGAACCTTCAGTTTTAACAGTTGCAGAGCACATGGCTTGCTATATGTATGTAAACTTTTCCACTGAAAATGAAATCTCATGTACTTACCCTAGGAATTGGTGAATGTTATATTATGAGAAAAAATCTGAAAGAAATGTTTAACCAGCAGTTATATATTCCAAACTATCCATATCTGTACCTGTGTATATATATTCCAAACTATCCATATCTGTACCTGTGTATATATATTCCATAATATCTGTACCTGTGTATATATATATTCCAAACTATCCATATCTGTACCTGTATATATATATTCCAAACTATCTGTACCTGTGTATATATATATTCCAAACTATCCATATCTGTACCTGTATATATATATTCCAAACTATCTGTACCTGTGTATATATATTCCAAACTATCTGTACCTGTGTATATATATATTCCAAACTATCCATATCTGTACCTGTATATATATATTCCAAACTATCTGTACCTGTGTATATATATTCCAAACTATCCATATCTGTACCTGTATATATATATTCCAAACTATCTGTACCTGTGTATATATATTCCAAACTATCTGTACCTGTGTATATATATATTCCAAACTATCCATATCTGTACCTGTGTATATATATTCCAAACTATCTGTACCTGTGTATATATATTCCAAACTATCCATATCTGTACCTGTGTATATATATTCCAAACTATCCATATCTGTACCTGTGTATATATATATTCCATAATATCCATATCTGTACCTGTATATATATATTCCAAACTATCTGTACCTGTGTATATATATTCCATAATATCTGTACCTGTGTATATATATATTCCATAATATCTGTACCTGTGTATATTTATTCCAAAATATCTGTACCTGTGTATATTTATTCCAAAATATCTGTACCTGTGTATATATATTCCAAAATATCTGTACCTGTGTATATTTATTCCAAAATATCTGTACCTGTGTATATTTATTCCAAAATATCTGTACCTGTGTATATATATATTCCATAATATCTGTACCTGTGTATATTTATTCCAAAATATCCATATCTGTACTTGTATATATATATTACAGTGCTTTGTCGTTAGAGATATGTTTACATGAAAGACTAGCCTGGCTTCCAGTCTGTCGATTTTTCACTTTTTAGCTTCTGTCAAAATGACACGTTGATATGATCAGAAACTCAATACGCCCCAGTTAATAGTCTCCCAATGAATAGTCTCGGTGTTAAAATATATTTATTTGACTGACCATGCACAATATATCGATGCCTGTTCTCAGGCTTATGAAAGATCATACAACATTCCCCAGTACTAAACAATGTGTGTGAGGTGCCTTGCTCAAGGACAATACAATACATACATGCCATGAGAGAGTATTGAACCTGTGACCCCTCTATTCCAAATATGACACTCTACCATTGGACCAGGGATGTTTCCAGGCCTATTAGAATAAATATATACATCCCTAGTCAAAATACATTTGCATATTTTTCTTAGTTTGCAAAACAAGTTCTTACAAGCAGGGCTTATTCTAGAGGGCAACATAGGGGTAAGTAGTCACCCTTGGGACTCTGACTTCGCCCCTTGGAAGCACCACTTCTCCTTAAAATATTAATTTTTTTTTTTTTTACAATTTCCAGACAAAAATTATTGTCCAGTAAAATACATTCAGATATTGTATTTTAGGGTCAGAATTATTTTACATTTTAACCCTATTATGTTGAAGTTGATTAAATAATACCATTAGATGATGCAATCGCGCGCTTTCTCGCTTATCCCAAATAGTTGGGTTTAGCTTGAGCCCTGTACAAAATTAGATAAATCGCTCTCGAGACTTCATAGCTTGAGCCCTGTACAAAATTAGATAAATCGCTCTCGAGACTTCATAGCTTGAGCCCTGTACAAAATTAGATAAATCGCTCTCGAGACTTCATAGCTTGAGCCCTGTACAAAATTAGATAAATCGCTCTCGAGACTTCATAGCTTGAGTGACTAAACCCTGTACAAAATTAGATAAATCGCTCTCGAGACTTCATAGCTTGAGCCCTGTACAAAATTAGATAAATCGCTCTCGAGACTTCATAGCTTGAGCCCTGTACAAAATTAGATAAATCGCTCTCGAGACTTCATAGCTTGAGCCCTGTACAAAATTAGATAAATCGCTCTCGAGACTTCATAGCTTGAGCCCTGTACAAAATTAGATAAATCGCTCTCGAGACTTCATAGCTTGAGCCCTGTACAAAATTAGATAAATCGCTCTCGAGACTTCATAGCTTGAGCCCTGTACAAAATTAGATAAATCGCTCTCGAGACTTCATAGCTTGAGCCCTGTACAAAATTAGATAAATCGCTCTCGAGACTTCATAGCTTGAGCCCTGTACAAAATTAGATAAATCCCTCTCGAGACTTCATAGCTTGAGCCCTGTACAAAATTAGATAAATCGCTCTCGAGATTTCATAGCTTGAGCCCTGTACAAAATTAGATAAATCGCTCTCGAGACTTCATAGCTTGAGCCCTGTACAAAATTAGATAAATCCCTCTCGAGACTTCATAGCTTGAGCCCTGTACAAAATCAGATAAATCCCTCTCGAGACTTCATAGCTTGAGCCCTGTACAAAATTAGATAAATCCCTCTCGAGACTTCATAGCTTGAGCCCTGTACAAAATCAGATAAATCGCTCTCGAGACTTCATAGCTTGAGCCCTGTACAAAATCAGATAAATCGCTCTCGAGACTTCATAGCTTGAGCCCTGTACAAAATCAGATAAATCCCTCTCGAGACTTCATAGCTTGAGCCCTGTACAAAATTAGATAAATCGCTCTCGAGACCTACTTCGTGATGGAATCCATCGCCATGAGGGAAAGAGAAGAGGCAATGTGGAATTTAAGTGCTTGCCTAAGGGCACAATCGTGCATAAAATTAAAATATATTTTTAAAAAGGGCACAATCGTATCGACTCCAGCGGGGCGAGAACTCCGGACCTTTCCACACCTGAAGCAAATGCACTACCACTGCGCTATCACGACTTCCCCCAGGATATATATTATTACAGGACCTATTTTTCTTTCACAGGTACAGGCTTTATTGGCAGAAATTTTGTACACTACCTGGTTGTGAATGGCCTGGCAAGCAAGGTGAGCATTAATCTATCTACTTATGTGTAGGCTGTCCGATTAGCGCAGTGGTTAGCGCGCTCGCTTCTCACCAATGCGACCCGGGTTTGATCCTCGGACAGGGAAGTATGTGAGATGGTACGATGGTCGCCAGATCGGACTGGTGGGTTTTCTCCGGGTACTCCGGTTTGCCTCCCACATGAATGACCACATATACGCTTTCATTCGAGCCAACAAGATTAATATTGTTAAGTTGTTAAAACTTGCTTCGCAATCGTTGTAAAATAAATAAAATATAGAGATATCGATCAGTTGTTTCCCCTGAATACTCCCTAAAAGTAGATAGGTCCTATTAAGTTTTTTCCTCTGTTTTTATCGTTGTTTCCTCTGTTTTTATCGTTATTTCCTTTGCAAGGCAAGCTAGCAGTTTTCATTTACTTTCTCATCTTATAATTATTAAATTACTGTATCCCGACAGATATCACACAGTATATGGCATTGGGTTATTATTTGTAAAAAAATTCACATTTATCATACCGCAACATTGGTTAAGGAACAACAGTAAAAACAAAGGAATAAAACTAAAAGGACCTATTTTCGTTTCGGGATAAATCGGACTTTATCTGCCAAGGGAGGTAATAGAAATACCAGCGATATATCTCAAAAAATCTAGTGTACCGGTATCTCATTTCCAAAATCTGAGGGGAAAATTCAATTAAAATATCAATAATAGCTGGAGAGTCGCCATGCGAACTAAGCTGTTTGTGCGACGTTAAATCCCAAAACATTTGTTTAGTCCTAATTATACTATAAAAACACTATTATGTTCGCCTGTGGGTTAATCTGGTTACTTACAAGCTTAGTATCAATTGTTACTAATATGTTACAGTTGTTCTTGGAGCGGAATGGCAAGCCGCAATAATATATACTGAGTCAAAAAAGAAACGATACCAAACTAAAAATGACGTAAAACGGATAAAACCATAGAAAGGTTTAATATATTATTACGTATCAGTACCGGGTATCTTATTGCAACGTCAGCCAACCATAAACACAGGTAAATAAACACCCGATAATCCTGGAACGCCGAATTTCCGATTTGCACTCGCTCCTCAACAAAGACAACTTCCTACACATGTACAAATCGGAAAACCGGTTTATTGTACTGGTATTGCATTATCATCGAGGAAAAACACCTTACATACCCATTGTTACCTCTAACAAAATGCCTAGGCTAAACCGCAATCAGAGAATGCGTGCCATTGGCATGATTGACGGCGGTTTACGTCAGCGTGACGTCGCAAATCGACTCGGGGGTTACGCGGATCACGATAACACGTCTACTTCGACATTATCGAACACATGGATCGGTGGATGACCGTCCAAGATCTGGTCAACCACGTGTGACGACGCGTGAACAGGACCGTCACATTCGGACGTCACATTTACGTGACCGGTTCCTACCTGCTATACACACAGCTGCCGTTACTCCTGGGATGACCAACAATCGCATCAGTACACAAACAGTCAGGAACCGGCTCGGTGAACGTGGCATTCGTGCCTATCGGCCATACATTGGACCCATCCTGACACGACGTCACCGAGACGTACGGCGGGAATGGACGACGGAACGTGCTCGCTGGACTCGGTTACAGTGGAATTCGGTGATGTTTAGCGATGATTCGCGGTTCTGTTTGTGTCGAGCGGATGGCAGAGAGCGGGTATATCGCAGACGCGGTGAACGTTACGCCGACGCATGTGTACGTCAGGTCGATCTGTTCGGGGGCGGAAGCGTTATGGCGTGGGGCGGTATCACCTTCGGCAGTCGCACTGAACTGTTAGTGGTGGACGGGAACCTAAACGCCCAGCGGTACTGTGATGAGATCCTTGCGCCAGTTGTTGTGCCGTTCTTTAACGCCAACAGAAACGTCACACTGTTCCAACAGGACAACGCCAGGTGTCATACTGCTCGGATTTCCACCACATTATTGGAGCAGAACAATATTGAAACCCTGCCGTGGCCTGCTTTGTCACCAGACTTGTCACCCATAGAACATTTGTGGGATACGTTAGACCGTCGCGGCAGACGGTAACGTTAAACCAACTGAGGGATGTTTTGCGTCATGAGTGGACAAATATTGACCAGCAAGAGATTCAGACACTCTTCCGTTCGATGCGACGGCGGTGCATTGCAGTGAGAGACACAAATGGTGCCCATACTCGGTATTGACGTCTGTGTGAAAACTCCATTAGACCCCTGACCGACGAATTACGTCATCACGCAGCAGACAGTTTCGGAGGCTCATTATGCTTTATGTGCTCCTCTTTCAAACATGTTGGACTATCATCTTATGAATTTTCAAAGAATTTTCTTAATAAATGTTGAAATTATAGACACATAAACACCAGGTATCGTTTCTTTTTTGACTCGGTATATATCAGGGCTTCGAAAATTTTCAAAACCAAATCGGTCCGGGCCGAAATCGAGTCAGTACCCCCCCCCCATCATGTCCTGCCAATATTTTTGCACCCCCCCCCCCCATAAAATCGTAAGTAAGTAAACCCAATTTGCTTTTTTTGCTTTATTTCCATGCTGTCACCAGTCAATTATATTTAAAAATCGCATGTATGTTCAGGACAAACTGTACTTTACCCGTTACTATAGGTCTGGTAAATTTTCCTTTTGTCTAATAATAGTTTTAAGTGTACGGCATTTAAAAATAAATGAATGGTAGGACATTTTGATAGAGGTAAATTTTATCTAGTCACCTGTATCACCGGTGGAAGCAGGTGAACTCGGCCCAAATCGAACTCGGTCCCGTCAAACTATATTATATCAACTGCCTCTGAAAATGTGGCATCTGATCAGGGTCTGCACTGTTTGTCGGTTACGTCGGCAAACCATAGTGGACGCTCTTTAAACATCACAGATATACTGCGTTGTGCCATTTCAATATTGAATTGAAGGGCGCTGTACAATAAAAATACTAAACATTATATACCCGTCGTATATTTTGAGTACATTCCGAGTCATAACGGATTTTCGGATTTCTATTTAAAATATTAATTATTATTTAATTGCAAATTAATCCTAGCACACTTCTTTAATTTAATGCAAACATTTTAAAAACAAATTCTTTAAAATTCTAAAATAATCGACTGTCAATCATTCAGTCCACTTCAAAGAAACTAACAAATGTCGGTAGTTTTGCTGTAAACATCAAACGATTACCGCACTAATTTCATGTAATTGACATGACATGCATTGATCGCCTGATCACCATGGAGACATGGGACCTCAGGTGGCAATTCTCCAGTTCGATCGTAAATTGGAAACGAGTGAAATGTGTCAACGGATTATACTTACCAAATTAGGTTCGTTATAGACCGATTTCTTGACTTTTTCAACAATATTTTGGACCGATTTTTAAAGGTATTTTGACTGTTAGAATCGGTCTGAAATGATAAAAATCGGTCGAAAACCGACAAACTGGTAATTTTCGAAGCCCTGGTATATATATGCCTCAACATTTGCCTTCAGGCGGGCAGGCCTATATAACATAGAACTTGTACGTCATATTTATCTTAAAGGGTAATAATTATTGACATTTAGTACATGTACATTATAATATTTCCAAACCCTGCTGCAAGCGTACCACCCAATAGTTTCCCCTATATGGCCTAATAAAATCACTGGTCTGAATCATATCATAATTATATAGCCTGGTCCCATACTGTGTCCTTGTATAATGTACACTTCAATACTAATGTGTTTAAAGTATTATGGATGAGTGATTGTGAGTGACGATCATGTCAGATGTGTGAATGAGTGAACTAACTCAACTAATTAGGTGCACTTTCCAACTAACTTGTTCAAGACCCTTATCCCACACTCTTACTCTACTAGTTAAACGGATAAGTTGTAAAGCTATCCTTTGTACACTAAGTAAACAATACTAGTAATATACAACTAGTAACTATACATATAGAAATTATATGTGTCAGCTGATAGCCAGACTCTGGCTCTCTATATCTATATATAAGTCTTAACGAATATATACGAAAATAACTGAAAACACCAGAGTTTGTTCTTCATCTAAACTCCCCGGTTACATAAGTATCAATATTTTCTTGTTACTAATATGTTACAGTTGTTCTTGGAGTGGAATGGCAGGCCACGCTACTTTTTAGCGCTGCATTTTAGCCCCGCCCTTTTATTAATATGTATTTCTTTTTTTTTTCCAGTTTTTTTTCCAGTTATTTTTTAAAAATTATATTTAATTTTATACATGTATAAATATATATATATGCCTCAACATGTGCCTTCAGGCGGGCAGGCCTATAAAACATAGAACTTGTACGTCATATTCACCAATATGTAGGCCTACTGCCTCTCTGTTCAATCAACTTAATTTAGCAACATTTTCAAATGGCTAACCCTAAAATACACCCTTCCGCACCTCATCGCAGCTCAAAGTGCACCCTGCCTCTTTTCTGACCCACCCTGCCCTTTTTTTCCACTCTAGAATATATGTTGCTGTCCTTGTAATGATTACAAAACATTGCTGTATTGTAGGTGAGAATTGCAGATAAAGTCCAGCCACAGATGGCCTGGATGAACACTATACACCAGGTATGTCAGTGTACTTGTTTTACCAAGACTAATTGTCTATCTTTTCCATACACCTGAAACTTATCTGAAGCTCATGTGATTTGATTGGTTGATTTTGAGATTTACTCTCAGCAGCTTCCAATCAAAAGATTGAGACTGAGTTTGAGATTGGGGTAAAGTTTTATAGCCCCCAGGCCACTGGCCTCGAGGTTATAAAACTTTTCTCAGATCTCAAACTCAAGCTCAAATGATTTGATTGATTGATTCCGAGTGTTACTGTCAGCTGAACCAATCAGACGCTTGAGACTGAGTTTTGATATTTGAGAAAAGTTTTATAACCTCGGAGCAGGTCAGTATTTAGTTTGAGATTGGGGTAAAGTTTTATAGCCTCCAGGCCAGGTCTGTATTTAGTTTGAGATTGGGGTAAGGTGTTATAGCCCCCAGGCCAGGTCTGTATTTAGTTTGAGATTGGGGTAAGGTGTTATAGCCCCCAGGCCAGGTCTGTATTTAGTTTGAGATTGGGGTAAGGTGTTATAACCTCCATGCCAGGTCTGTATTTAGTTTGAGATTGGGGAAAGGTGTTATAGCCCCCAGGCCAGGTCTGTATTTAGTTTGAGATTCGGGTAAGGTGTTATAACCTCCATGCCAGGTCTGTATTTAGTTTGAGATTGGGGTAAGGTGTTATAGCCCTCAGGCCAGGTCTGTATTTAGTTTGAGATTGGGGTAAAGTTTTATAGCCCCCCGACCAGGTCTGTATTTAGTTTTGATAAATTCTGTACTTCATGTTGGTATTTGGCATGGATAAAATCTGTGCACCGGGTCTTTGTATTAGATTGGATAATGTATGTACACCTGGCATGTATTTGGATAGGATAAAGTATTTCCACCATGTCTGTATTTGGATAGGATAAAGTATTTCCACCATAATCGGTATTTGGATAGGATAAAGTATTTCCACCATGTCTGTATTTGGATAGGATAAAGTATTTCCACCATAATCGGTATTTGGATAGGATAAAGTATTTCCACCATGTCTGTATTTGGATAGGATAAAGTATTTCCACCATGTCTGTATTTGGATAGGATAAAGTATTTCCACCATGTCTGTATTTGGATAGGATAAAGTATTTCCACCATGTCTGTATTTGGCTTAGATTAAGAATTCAGTTTCAAATACAAAGGAATGGTCCAATGCATTCCCGGGGGCTGGAAAGGTTATTGTGATTATGGCTCCAATTAATAAAGGCAGATGATGACATGTTGCTGTAAGACAGATCTAGTGAAAGGCTTACAGTAGTTTTGCACCCAGCCCTCCAAAATGATTAATATAGTAAACATTTAAAAACTTCAATTAGTAAGCACACTTTAACAATACCTTATAGGGACAATGTATGACAGAGAAGCGTATATGTAATAGGGACAATGTATGACAGAGAAGCGTATATGTAATAGGGACAATGTATGACAGAGAAGCGTATATGTAATAGGGACAATGTATGACAGAGAAGCGTATATGTAATAGGGACAATGTATGACAGAGAAGCGTATATGTAATAGGGACAATGTATGACAGAGAAGCGTATATGTAATAGGGACAATGTATGACAGAGAAGCGTATATGTAATAGGGACAATGTATGACAGAGAAGCGTATATGTAATAGGGACAATGTATGACAGAGAAGTGTATATGTAATAGGGACAATGTATGACAGAGAAGCGTATATATAATAGGGACAATGTATGACAGAGAAGCGTATATGTAATAGGGACAATGTATGACAGAGAAGCGTATATGTAATAGGGACAATGTATGACAGAGAAGCGTATATGTAATAGGGACAATGTATGACAGAGAAGCATATATGTAACAGCAATACTATTGATTAATGAATTCTATTTGACGGACACAAACTGAGATGTACTTTGGTATTCAACTTCTTTCTGGCATGAGAAAGAACAATCGGACAAAATGAAACTGGTAATCCAGGGATCACATGTTCGATCCCCCGTCTGACCCTAATAAAATTAACAGTCTTTCAGATGGGACGTTAAACCGAGGTCTCGTGTCGGTGCTTTACACCATGCACGTAAAAGAACCAGAGGAGACTCTGGAATGGGTCTCTGTCTGTATCGTTGCACTATCCTCCAAAATCTAAAATGACTAATCTCTTCAGGAGGCGTCGCTCATATGGGCAACCGGTAGCGACGATAAATAAACGTAAAACACACATTGTGTATGAAAGGCATGAGAAAGAACAATAGGATGAAATGAAACTGTAATTGCTGTATATAATTGACCCGCATTGTAAATTTCTAGAATGGTGGCAAGTTGTACGGAAACATCTGGCCATTCCTGGTAACTTATAGAATGGTGGCACCGAAATTTACACGCATATCCGAAAGTGCCACCAGTTGTAAGGAAATATATTGTTTTGCCTAAAATAAAATACTACATCGATACAGTTATTGGAACAATCAACACAAGCCATATTTATTTGTTTATGGTATGTGCTGTTTGCATCCACAATGGTAGAAAACGTTAAACTCTGTCCTACACATATGAATTTTCAATGTTTATAAATAGAAGGCTCACAAAAGACAACCCTGCCTTAGTCAGTAGACGTCAAGTTTACATATCTCTACCTAGTGATTGTCTCCAAGCGGTGCTACCTCACAGAACTTGAAAACAGATACGGTGGCGTCCATGGTCCAGTGGTAGAGCGTTGGATTTGGAATCAAACGGTCCCGGGTTCGATACTCGGTCAGGCCACGTATGTAGTGTCATTGAGCAAGGCACCTCACACACGTCGCTTAGGTCTGCTAAGCTTGTCCAGGAAAACATGTCTAAGTCCCCACGAGGGGTTTGACATTAAAGGAACATACATACATACGATACCGGTAGTAAAAAATTGTCAAGTGCGCAAATTCAGGAAATTAGAGAACATTCGAATATGCATTCGGAATATCATCCAAGTGTTGCGAATGTCAATCTCACCATTAAGTGCCAGCCCTAGTTTAAATCAGATTAGTTAGTTTATACAAATTTATTTTAGCTCGATTGCGATACAAGTTCTCACATCTTATATTAATCAGTCTCGAGACCTCATTCCTGTAAGTAGCGCTCGTTCGCTTCATGTGCGAAAAGTCAGGAGTTCAAGCCCCGCTGGAGCCGTTACGATTGTGCCCTTAGGCAAGGCATTTAAATTCCACGTGGCCTCTTCTTTCTCTCCCTCGTGGCGATAGATTCCATCGGGAAAGAGGTCACGTGAGTGATTAATATATGTTGCAAGAACTTGTTTCGCAGTCAAGCTAAAATAAATTTGCATAAACTAACAGAGAGACTTTTCAAAAATAGATTTTGAATCAATTATAGGACTCATATTCCGTATTTCTTTTCATATTTCAGGATGCATTTGCTAACCCAATTGTTGAATTCAAGCATTCCAATCTGATCAATCCAGGTAGGTGTTTATTTGGTCATGTCATAAATCAACGTACTGGTGAGTACAACAGTATATGGAAGTGTTTTGTCTAGAGGCGAATGCGATGCGCCCTGCCCTTTTTAACTCCTCTTTATGTTATATGCTAATATGTACTGCCCCCTTTTCTGACCCACACTGCCATTTTTAACTCCTCTTTTGCCCATTATTCCATTTTTTTAACTTTTTTATATAAGCTTCAACAGTTACCTGGGTATATCATATATAACTTAGAACTTGTCTGCCCTTTTCACCAATATGTACTGCCCATTTTCTGACCCACACTGCCCTTTTTTCCACTCTAGAATAAACCCTATATGGAACCGGTAATAACAGGAAGTCATCATTCGACCTAAGCTGTTGATGCGACTTCATATATGATACAAATGTTATGTTTATTTGCAGCTTCAGTGACTAACGTATTCACAGATGAAACTGGAGACTACGAATATGTTGTAAATCTTGCTGCCGAGACAAAATGTGGACAATCGGACAATGTAAGTAGATTGTAGCTGCATAGAATTATGTAGCAGCTTAACTCATTTGCATGCTGGGTAAAATAAAGGTCATAAATAGTTCAAAGAATTGTAGCAGACGACAAATCATTTTTATTATTTGTAGCTGAAAACTCTGGAAATATGACATTGAATTTCATTAGAATTATTTCGTTATAACTACGTTCTGATAATTGAATGCTATTTACCAGTTATCTAGATTCTGATGATGCAATAATTTGATGGATGATGCAATAATTTTATGGATGATGCAATAATTTTATGGATGATGCAATGATTTTATGGATGATGCAATAATTAGTGGTCACCTCTATTAAGAAGCCAACCTGCATTAAGCAGACAGTGTCCAAATTTCCAATATGATGTTTTATTATACATTTGATCTCTATTAAACAACCACCTGTGCTAATTTAAGCAACCAATTTCTGTGATTCCCTTGGCTGGCTTCTTAACCCTTTCCCTCATAGAAGCACCTCTTGACGCCATTACCAATACGACATACATTAACAATGTAGTAGCCAAACTAATGTTCATAAGAAAGGTCGGAATCTCATGTAGTCCTAGTAATATCTATGGAGGTGGGATAGATATGGTGACTACTTATCCACTGCATGATAGCTAAATGGCTATTGTTTGTATGGAGATATAATGGTATATTAACCTAAATCTCATGTAGTCCCAGTAATATCTATGGAAGGGGGATAGATATGGCGACTACTTATCCACTGCATAATAGCTAAATTGCTGTCGTTTGTATAGAGATATAATAGTATATTAACCTAAATCTCATGTAGTCCCAGTAATATCTATGGAAGGGGGATAGATATAGCGACTACTTATCCACTGCATAATAGCTAAATTGCTGTCGTTTGTATAGAGATATAATAGTATATTAACCTAAATCTCTTGTAGTCCCAGTAATATCTATGGAGGGGGGATAGATATAGCGACTACTTATCCACTGCATGATAGCTAAATGGCTGTCGTTTGTATGGAGATATAATAGTATATTAACCTAAATCTCATGTAGTCCCAGTAATATCTATGGAGGGGGTATAGATATAGCGACTACTTATCCGCTGCATGATAGCTAAATGGCTGTCGTTTGTATGGAGATATAATAGTATATTAACCTAAATCTCATGTAGTCCCAGTAATATCTATGGAGGGGGGATAGATATGGCGACTACTTATCCACTGCATGATAGCTAAATTGCTGTAGTTTGTATGGAGATATAATAGTATATTAACCTAAATCTCATGTAGTCCCAGTAATATCTATGGAGGGGGGATAGATATGGCGATTACTTATCCACTGTATGATAGCTAAATGGCTGTCGTTTGTATGGAGATATAATAGTATATTAACCTAAATCTCTATGAAGGAAATGGTTAAGACATTTTTGACTGTATTTACATTTTCACTAGGTTTATAAAGAAGGGGTTGTGAGGCTTAGTATGAACTGTGCAGAGGAAGCGGAGAGAAGAAACGTGAAGCTGTACATCGAACTCTCCTCTGGACAGATGCATTCCTCGGACAAGGTGGGTAAACGTCTACAATGTTACCCCGTAACTGTTTCTGGAAAATATGTCTACCAAATTTGAAACTGTTCCCCCAAATGAAAAGTCATTGTAGCGATGCAGCTACAAGAACAGGAGGTCAGTGTAACTGGGGGAGAATGTGAGTGTAAATGAGGGAGAATGTGAGTGTAACTGAGGGAGAATGTGAGTGTAAATGAGGGAGAATATGAGTGTAAATGAGGGTGAATCTGAGTGTAAATGAGGGAGAATCTGAGTGTAAATGAGGGAGAAGTTGAGTGTAGACCTACTTCTCTCAAATCACCCTCTAGGGTGAACCCTGCATGCCCTTTTCAATGCAAAGAAAGTTGATGAATTCTTGTTCAAATGCAAATGTACTTGAACCATCATACATGCGTGGTTGTTATTTAGCCGTACTCCTGGGCAGAGAGTTTCCCACACCGTGTATGAGAGTTTCCCACGCAGTGTATGAGAGTTTCCCACGCAGTGTATGAGAGTTTCCCACGCAGTGTATGAGAGTTTCCCACGCAGTGTATGAGAGTTTCCCACGCAGTGTATGAGAGTTTCCCACGCAGTGTATGAGAGTTTCCCACGCAGTGTATGAGAGTTTCCCACGCAGTGTATGAGAGTTTCCCACGCAGTGTATGAGAGTTTCCCACGCAGTGTATGAGAGTTTCCCACGCAGTGTATGAGAGTTTCCCACGCAGTGTATGAGAGTTTCCCACGCAGTGTATGAGAGTTTCCCACGCAGTGTATGAGAGTTTCCCACGCAGTGTATGAGAGTTTCCCACGCAGTGTATGAGAGTTTCCCACGCAGTGTATGAGAGTTTCCCACGCAGTGTATGAGAGTTTCCCACGCAGTGTATGAGAGTTTCCCACGCAGTGTATGAGAGTTTCCCACGCAGTGTATGAGAGTTTCCCACGCAGTGTATGAGAGTTTCCCACGCAGTGTATGAGAGTTCCCACGCAGTGTATGAGAGTTTCCCACGCAGTGTATGAGAGTTTCCCACGCAGTGTATGAGAGTTTCCCACGCAGTGTATGAGAGTTTCCCACGCAGTGTATGAGAGTTTCCCACGCAGTGTATGAGAGTTTCCCACGCAGTGTATGAGAGTTTCCCACGCAGTGTATGAGAGTTTCCCACGCAGTGTATGAGAGTTTCCCACGCAGTGTATGAGAGTTTCCCACGCAGTGTATGAGAGTTTCCCACGCAGTGTATGAGAGTTTCCCACGCAGTGTATGAGAGTTTCCCACGCAGTGTATGAGAGACGCAGTGTATTTCCCACGCAGTGTATGAGAGTTTCCCACGCAGTGTATGAGAGTTTCCCACGCAGTGTATGAGAGTTTCCCACGCAGTGTATGAGAGTTTCCCACGCAGTGTATGAGAGTTTCCCACGCAGTGTATGAGAGTTTCCCACGCAGTGTATGAGAGTTTCCCACGCAGTGTATGAGAGTTTCCCACGCAGTGTATGAGAGTTTCCCACGCAGTGTATGAGAGTTTCCCACGCAGTGTATGAGAGTTTCCCACGCAGTGTATGAGAGTTTCCCACGCAGTGTATGAGAGTTTCCCACGCAGTGTATGAGAGTTTCCCACGCAGTGTATGAGAGTTTCCCACGCAGTGTATGAGAGTTTCCCACGCAGTGTATGAGAGTTTCCCACGCAGTGTATGAGAGTTTCCCACGCAGTGTATGAGAGTTTCCCACGCAGTGTATGAGAGTTTCCCACGCAGTGTATGAGAGATTCCCACGCAGTGTATGAGAGTTTCCCACGCAGTGTATGAGAGTTTCCCATGCAGTGTATGAGAGTTTCCCATACAGTGTACGAGAGTTTCCCAGTTTTTATGCCAGCTATTTAAATAAAACATGCTAAAATAATTTACTCACAATTAATTTCTTTTTCTATTGTGTGTGTGTGCGCGCGCGTGCGTGTGTTTGTGATGAGACAAATATTTGGAAAAGAATTATATCATATAATAGCAAATTACATTATGCAGACATTTGAGTTTTCACCAATGTAGTGTCACTTTAACGTAATAGGATAGTATGTATTTACATTCGGCATTCTTTGTAGCTTCATTCTCCCGTGAGAAATCATTACAGCAATGGAAATAATGTGTATGTTTTACATTTATTTATCGTCGCTACCGGATGCCCATATGAGTGACGCCTCCTGAAGAGATTAGTCATTTTCGATTTTTGGAGGATAGTGCAAATGCCAATGATACAGACCGAGACCCATTCCAGAATCTCATCTGGTTCTTTTACATGCACGGTGTAAAACACCAACACGAGACCTCGGTTTAAAGTCCCATCTGAAAAACTGTTCATTTTATTAGGGTCAGACGGGGGATTGAACCTGCGATACCTGGATTGCTAGTCCAACGTGTTAAACACTGGACTACAGATCCGTCTTGTCAGATCCGTTAGCTATTTTCGTTTCATTGTCAGTTCCGTTAGCTATTATGATTTGTTTCCTTGTCAGATCCGTTAGCTATTATGATTTGTTTCCTTGTTAGATCCGTTAGCTATTATGATTTGTTTCCTTGTCAGATCCGTTAACTATTATGATTTGTTTCCTTGTCAGATCCGTTAGCTATTATGATTGGTTTCCATTGTCAGATCCGTTAACTATTATTTCTTTCCGAGTTTAAATGTGCTACAGACAGAACCAATCCAAAAATGGAATACTGGTATCTTAGTCAAAATAAGAATTTAGTATATATACAGTCTACATGCGTTATGTCGAATTCCGTTGGACCGAACAAAATACTTCGACATAACCAAAGTTTAACATAACAAAATTCGATATAAACAGATCCAGTTATATGTAAAATTATAGTGTCTGAAACGGGACTTTGATCCGACTTCGAGATAACCGGAGAATTCGACATAACCGACTTTGACATAACGGATGTAGACTGTATATTAAAATGTTGATTTGTTTTACTAGTTTACATGTATATAAAAAATAAATTTAGCTTGATTGCAAAACGTCTTTAAAAAATTAGTTTATTCCCTCTCGAGACCTCAATCCTGATGGAATCCATATACATGAGAGAGAGAGAGAGAGAAGATGCAATGCGGAATTTATGTGCCTTGCCTAAGGGCACATTTGTACCGACTACAGCTGTGAGCGAACTCCGGGCATTTCGCACCTGAAATGAATGCGTTAAGCACTATCACAACTTTCTTTACTTAAAGACGAATACAATTACCGTAAATGTGGTCGTTCGTGTGCTGGAAACCGGAGTACCCGTAGAAAACCCACCTGTCTGATCTTTCGACCACCGTACCATCTCGCATACTTCCCGGTCCGAGGATCGAACCCGGGTTGCATTGGTGAGCAGCGAGCACGCTAAATTCATCTTGAACAGAAATATGACTTGTAATGGGAGTGATGTGTGTTTAGTAATGTCAAGGTGACCGATAGTGTTTGCAAATATGTTTTTGAATATTAGTGCAGCGGTCAATGGCACAAAAGAGCTCTAATTAAGGAGTTAGTGCTCCCCGAGGTAGAACAAAACGAAATTGGTATATTATCATCAATTAGGGTATTATGGACCCGAAGCAAGTTCTTGGCATGCTCAATTCGATGATTCAATGTTTTTTATTCTTACTTTACTATATGGTATTGCTATTTTCAAAAGTAAAATAATTTGCAGGGTAGGGTAAATATTTTGAGAAATGCATATCTATAACACCTATAAAACGATACATGTTACATACCGTTGGAAAGGTAATACATTGTTCTAATTGTTTGGCTTATTTAATATAATGTATTAATTACGTCGGCGTCAAACTGACGTCATAATTAACATTTTGGCCATCGAAACTGTAAGTGCGCATAATCTTGGTCTCAATACTTCGTTTTATTTTATGTCTCATGACAAAATTACACTATTTAGTGGAAGAAATGGAGACAATAAAGAGTGGCTACTGTGAAAATGAACACTATATGTTTATACATCAAGCAAGATGAACGTATATGAAATTATTAAAGGGGAAGTGTAATGCCGATTTTAACATAAAATCCAATAAAATCACAAAATCTTCACTTTGAACTATATCAAGTGTCCATAATATTATGTTTTGTACCGATACATCAAACTAATATTGGTCTTCTAGTGTTGCTTGGATGATACCTTTAAACATTCTGCATAACAACGACATTTTGCAGTACAATTAAGTCCGGCCTGAATGCATTGACAGTGCTGCTTATTATCACACATTGAATATGTGCAAAATAAGTGTGTCATTGCTCTAACTTCAACTGGTGCTGGATCTTTCTCGAAAAAGACAGCGGCAATAGCACCATCAGGCAGTCTTCTCCAGCCATGGCCAATTGGGCTACTGACATCAGGCCGCTGAATTTGACTATGCTTCCAAATGTATAATTGGTAAGCGCAGCGACGTACGGGCTGTGTGAAAGCGTCCTCGGTTGGTGGTAGATCGGCAACAGATGTGTCTGTAGATGTAGCAATAACATATCTAAGTTCATCTAAATCGGCACACAATTGGCCGTTTTCTTTCTTCTTATTCCCATACAGTGTCAATGTATACAGCCTAGTTATACTCTGCATCTCATTAGATACCTGTCGATTGTCACCCAGCAATAATATCGGCTCAACGTCATGCATGTTCTTTTGTAGGATGTTGAATGATGTTCGTTTGCCAACCCTTGACAATGAACTTGTACTATCACATCCCGTTAAGACATGTATTGCAGGTAGGCATTGTGTTAGAGCTGCACCCAAGGTTGACGTCACTTCGTTGATTGGGATGAATCTTTGCCGTTTCGTCAATGCCCCTTCGTGACCAGCATGCATGCACGTGTTGATGGGTATATCTCCGCGGCCACAGTAATACAACAGCAACACCAATACATCGGTTTCATCATAGCGCACAATAATGCGAGTATGGTTGTCCATAGAATCTATAACATGCAGTAACATTCTTGTGCCAGTTTCCTCGTGTGTACTGTACAAATGTACCAGGTCAAACACCGAGGTTGGTGTTCTTTGCCTGGTAATTTCACAATTGTCATAGCCACCTGCAAGTATAGCGCAACTTCCAACAGGGATGTGCACTTGTATATGTGCTTCTATGTACTCTGAAATATGAGATGTCAATGAGCCTTTGTTCTTTGAATGTTTCAAGAATCGTTTGTAATTTGGAACATTGCGTGCACCCAAGACTACATGTGACACAGTTTCACTACCACCAGCTCGTCGGTTACGCTCAGCATTTTTAATCGAGTCAGGCGTGTCGTATCGATCGAATACAATACAAGAACACAAGTTACAACTGATAGCCTACCACGCATGGTTGATATAAGTCTATTCATAACACTATTTGCTAATTCATCAAATGTCTTGAACAATCTATCATTCAGTGTCTGCAACATTGCCATTCCATCAATAATGTATGCGGTGCTTTGCAATGGTTCTTGGCTGGATATGTCCATGTGAGCTGGGCATATAGATTCCATCTTGCATGCAAGATCTGACTTTGTAGTCTTTCGAATTGTTCCGTCGTCATTGAATAGCGCAGGGGGTACAGCGGCTAACTCATGTTTTATAACAGTTTTCAGATCAACATTTCTTTGTTTTGAAACGGCTAATAATCGCCTGAACAGTACTTCTGAATTGATCTTCAGCTGTTTCGATTGCAGTGTGACACTTGGTTTCATATCAGCAAATGTTAATGGTTTAATTCTTGCATCGGGCTTCCAAAAGCTAACTACCTCACTGTCGTCACACAACCTCTTCTCACTGAACGTTTATTCCCATTTTCCATGTAACCAGTCAGTGATATGGCTATATCTTGAGATGCAACCAAACCAGTGAATATGTTAATCAACATTTCAGGTACATCTTCTAAGTCGAATGGATTTTGCCACTGGTGTGATATAATATCAACTATTTGACGTGAATCCTTTGCATCTCATGTACTATTCTTAGCACTCTCGGTCTCATTCTCGTTGGCAATGCCACAAAATGACTTAATGCACGCTGCATACTTTCCAGTTAAATGTCGGGTAATCAGCCACCTGGTCAAAGCACTTTTGACGACCCCATCACGACTTTTACAGTCCGTATTCACTGACTGTTCCAATGCCTGGTCAGTGACAACACAGTTTAATAGATTGTTGTTGGATCGCCGGACCATAAATCCCCCTTCAAGTTTTTGGATTCCAACATTCTCATCTCGGTAAGATATACAGGTAAGTACTTTGCGTAATTATTACGCCCAGCAGCCCGCAGTATGGGGATTGCTTCTGCAACAGCATTCAGGTGTAATAGAAAATCTGCGCTGCGATCTTCCCGAAGTAGACGTAACAAAACATGCACTCCTTTTAGAAACTTAAACCAATAGTCAAATTCTGTGATTGCTGTACCCCTTTACTCGCAAACTTAGTGATAGCTTCAGAAATTGAAAATAGCTTCTTGTTAATAGTTCCAATCAAATCAGTTGACAGATCCTTGTCATGGTAGGTAAATGAACGTTGCAAATCTTTTAAGTCAAGCCGAAGTGCATTGGACATGAACTCCGTGCCATTGGCAGCAGCCATCCATGTTAAACCTTCAAACAGCAGTTCAGTTACAGCTTCCATTGCCAACCTAAGTGCTCGTTTGCCTCTTGACAGATGTTTTCCTTGCAAAAGCATTGTGCACGAACTATCTGCATACACTCCCGACTCAGTCAAGAATTCATGCAGACCGCCATCAGCATACAGTTTACCGATGCTAGCTATCAATGCCATCAGAAGATGCATCACACCAAGCCGCATAGTCACCTTGTCTTGCAACAATTGGGGTTTACTCCATAACAATTCCTGAGCTGTGCTATATAAATGGAAAGGTCTGCGGTTACAAATATAATTATGTTTTTGGCCAAGCGATTCTGCCAAACGTACTATTTGAATCAAGGCAGTATATATTGTATTCAGATCAGTGGGTTGAGCATGTATAAAAGGTAAGTATCGGATGGTTGTCACAGGCTGTGTAGATTCTGACAACATGGCATTAAATGCTGTCCACCAAAGGAATCTCATTTTGTTTGCTTATATATCTAGCAAGACACCAAAACAAATCCATGGAAACAGCTGTATTGAACGAATACAGATATATGTCCATGTTGATGGAGACTGTTGTTGGAACAACTGGGGGCTCGGGCGATTGGGCGGTTTTCTATATCTCTCAATCAAGTTAGATTCATCTATTCATTTTCTGTCAGCGTCTTACTGGTTACTCGTGGTATGCGAATACTTGGCACATGTGTTGTGTTACGCTGATAAATGACAGCCGCCATTGAGTGGGTTGTGGACTTGCCATCGAGTGTTTCTTCATTATAATCGAAGTTGTCAATTGCTGCATCTATGGATGAAGAGCCTTCTGTCCCGATCGGGATCAATCCTGCAGGAATATACCTGTTATCATCTCCGATCTGGCATTTAGCCAACGACGACAGAAATCACCTTACTTCATCATAACTCATACAAGACCCAAGAGAATGCAACATGTCAATTAGTTATTTACTCCCATGGTCATGGTGAATTTGTACAGCTAGTCCAAGTTTTGTAATATACTCATGATCTATAATGTAAATTGTTTAAAGGGAAATAATTTCAACCTTATGTGATGCTAGCGTTCTGCTCTAGAAACAGTTTATTCTCTGTATAATATTAGCATCAGAACAAATAGCTTAATGTTTTATAAAATAAATATAAAATGTTGTTGAATTGTATAATTTTATTTCGCATATCACTACAGCATCATGCTACTATATATAGGAAATGTTCACATTTTAATACTTCTAATTGATAATGATGTTTCGATATTGATCAAGCGAGTACAATTGATACCCAAATCACTCATGTTTTGTACAAATTATATATATAAAATATAAATTTAGCATCACAAAATATATCTACTACCGTTTTTGACGACTACTATTACGTATGACGCCACCCTGGAGTCATCCTTATATTACTGCAAAATAAATCCTTGCAACATCAAGTACAACTCATACCCGTTCCAACGGTATATAATATATACGATTTCATTTCTTTGATAGTTGTTATATTTTCAAAATACTACCCCTACCCCCTTTTATTTTAGGCATTTAAAAAACACTACATCATCTTATTAAAAGCTCTATAATTTTCTTGAATCACCGTTTTGAATAAGCCAAGAACTATTTTCAAGTCTATGAAACACTAACCTACACGAATATACCAATTTCGCTTTGTTCTACCTCGGGGAGCACCCTAGTCAAAATTCCTGGCCCAAACCACTGCTCTATATAGCACAAAACCTGCTGTCATTATTTTCACATTCATTTTATTTATGATTATTTGGTCAAGGCAGGTAACTGGAGCCATTGATTTTGGCTAAGTCAGTTCTAGCACAGGAACTTGAAATTTTATCCATAAGCCACCAAAGGTCTCGTACCTCTATCCTAGGACACCCCCCTCTATTCTTTTTTTTAATAGAGGGGGGGGGTGTCCTAGGATAGAGGTACAAGACCTTTGGTGGCTTATGGATAAAATTTCAAGAGGGGGTTGTCCTAGGATAGAGGGACCTTTGGTGGCTTATGGATAAAATTTCAAGTTCCTGTGGTTCTAGCTTTTTGAATCGCAAATTTGCACAAAATTTCTTAATTCTAACAAAGCATTTTGTCTGTTTTCGCAACGAAGGAATTTAGTGCGTAATTCAGCAGTTGAACATCCGTTAGCGAGCGACATTAAACTAGACGTTACTTCACGGCATTTTTGTAGTTTTATGACGTTATTTACACACGCAAAAAATCGCTTTTTTTTATATTTTGGTCATGAATCAAAATAATATTTGTGTTTGCATGAGGTATAGTCGAAAGAAACATGTTTGTTGTTCTGAGCGGGCTGTGTTTGTTAATTTCTATGCATCAGTACTCCAAACCATGTTTTATTCTCCAATAAATTACTGAAAGAAAACTATTATTTCTTAAAAATGTGAATTAACCCATTCAACACCAAGTAACTGACATGGACTGGTCCATGATATTCTTAGACCAATAAATGAATAAGAAAATTACATTCGGACCAGTTCATTTATCAAGATGGGTAATTTTGTCTAAAATTAGTAATACTACTTGCAAAAAGTGCAGATCCTGATGAGACGGCTCGTCACGAGCCGGCTCATCTGGATCTACACTTTTTGTAAGCCTATATAGAGGTCTGTGGTGTTGAAAGGGTTAAAAATCTTTTTCTTTATAGAAATAAAAACATGTATTTTTTACACCGTTACAGCAGTCTTGTACAGTGTCAGGTACGCTGTGTATGTCTTCATTTGCAGTGTTATGCTACGTTCTGTTCTATGATATTTTAATTGCTATTGTTGAGTTTTACAGTCAAACCTGTGCTAACGACCGCATCCGAATATAGACTACCTGTCCTAGGCTGACCATCATTTTCATCCCTCGTCAATTATTTTGACCTGTCAACAAAGTTTTGCCGGAGGCCTCCATGGCAGAGTGGTTGCGGTCGCAGACTTCAGACACTTGCCGCTCACCACTGTAGGTTCAAATCCCACTGGGGGTGTCAAATCCTTTCATGTGAGGAAGCTATCCAGCTGGGCTTGCGGACAGTTGGTGGTTCTACCCTGGTGCACGTCCAAGCCTGAAATACTGCTCGGAGGTGCACGTCCAAGCCTGAAAT
The DNA here is from genome assembly GCA_014843695.1 of Archivesica marissinica. Taxonomy (NCBI): domain Eukaryota; kingdom Metazoa; phylum Mollusca; class Bivalvia; order Venerida; family Vesicomyidae; genus Archivesica; species Archivesica marissinica. Next base: position 32,512,537 of record CM026388.1, read on the forward strand.
ACTGCTCGGAGGTGCACGTCCAAGCCTGAAATACTGCTCGGAGGTGCACGTCCAAGCCTGAAATACTGCTCGGAGGTGCACGTCCAAGCCTGAAATACTGCTCGGAGGTGCACGTCCAAGCCTGAAATACTGCTCGGAGGTGCACGTCCAAGCCTGAAATACTGCTCGGAGGTGCACGTCCAAGCCTGAAATACTGCTCGGAGGTGCACGTCCAAGCCTGAAATACTGCTCGGAGGTGCACGTCCAAGCCTGAAATACTGCTCGGAGGTGCACCTGGGATCTTCCTCCACCAATAATAGCTAGAGAGTTGCCATATGACCTAAGCTGTTGGAGCGAATTCATACCCCAAAAACAATCAAACATTTTTTGTCATACCTAACTAATAGTAGTGTGGGATTTTATAATGTGATACGTTTTGGTGCAATATGTCTCTTATAATTCTATTCAGAATGGCTATGTACTTTTAATATGATTGTTTACATTTGTGTTTGCATTACATGTATGTACATAGATGAGACTTTAATAAAGATTAAAACTAAACTGCCTGTGTCCTATAAACAGGTTTGACTGTACTTTCTGTTCTTGTGTTTGCAGTATGTTCAGTTCTTAGCTTTGTAATCTTTCATGTTATTTTGAAATTTTGTTTTGTATGTAATAAGACGTAGAAATGAGTGTGGGTGCACAGTGTGTGTGTGTGCACAGTGTGTGTGCACAGTGTGGGTATCTAGATATTGCACAGTTAATGTAGTTAGTATATATTTACCGTTTGGTAAAGTCCGACCAGAAACAGTGTCTAATTCAACCGGGCCACCAGACATATTTCATGGCAGGTGTCATTTTCTTGACTATGTAACGAGCATTTAACCGTTAGTATGCTGTAGATGAGTATCGGGATGATTTCATGGAATTATCACAAGAGGTACTTTCTAGGAAAAATAAGAAGAAAAATTACCATATTTATTTACCTATAAGACAGGATTTTTATCACCAGATCAGGGATCAGTTTAGAGGGCGATGTGGGCGAAATTGTCGCCCTAGGGACCCTGACTTAGCCCTCTGGGGGCCCCACTTCTCCCTAAAAAAAAAAAATTCAAACAATATTGTGTCTAGTTAGATACACTGGCCCATTATAAAGCACTCCTTCTATTCAAATGTTGTATTTAATGGTTGTACTGTGCATTTTAACCCTATTTTGCAGAAGTATATTAAAGAACACCATTTAAGGAAGCGATCACACGCTTTCTCACTTGTCCCAAAAATTCTGACCTAGAATGAACCCTGCCAGAGTATTGTCTCAAAGTGGCTTCCCCCGTCTTATAAGCGAGTGATAAAACAAAAAAATCAGTTTCTTCCCATTCAATAATTGATGACCTTTGAAATAATTGATGACCTTTGAAATAATTAATGACCTTTGGAATAATTGATGACCTTTGAAATAATTGATGACCTTTGAAATAATTGAAATAGTGTCACAAAAGCATAGACATTCTCGGCGCTATCTGTAAACTGAACTTGTCGATAGCATTTTAGCAAATCAAATTTATTGTTGTGCATCAGTGAATGAATGATTTATGATGTGATATCATTTACAGTGCTTTTACAGTACAATTTGTGTGATCTTTACTTCTGAGTTGTTTCCATTTTCGCAACCCGTCTTATATGCGGGTCTGCAAAATACCACTGATTTAAGACCAACGTTTGGGGGGGTCGTCTTATAGTTGAGATGGTCTTGTAGGCGAGTAAATATGGTCAGAATAATATTAACGACGCCTGGACACAGAGCGTCAAGGAATCGTTAATTTCATATTTTATACAAATTTATTTTAGCTCTATTGCAAAACAAGTTCTTTCAACTTATATTAATCACTATCGAGACCTCATTCCTGATGGAATCCATCGCCATGAAGGAGAGAAGAGGCAATGTTGAATTTAAATGCCTTGCATAAGGGCACAATTGTAACGACTCCAGTGGGACTCGAATTTCATATTTGTTTGCATACTATGGCTTCCGTGGCCGAGTGGTTACGGTCGATATAGGAAGCTATCCAGGTCAGTGGATCTACCCAGGGTGCTTATCCATACCTAAAATACTGCTCGGGGGCTTCCTCCACTATATATGCTTTTTTCTTGCTTTTCTGTCGACAAACCAAATAACGTATAATAATACTAAAGGTATATATAAATGCGTTTTGTAACTATATTCATTTGATGTCGAACTATCATTGCAAAGACGAGCCATGTGAATAACTGAAATGCACTTTATTATAGTTCCGGTATATGTAGCTATTATCAGGGCTCATTCTAGAGGGCGATATAGTCTCCCGAGGGACCCTGACCCCCTGGGTGTCCCACTTCTCACTAAAAAAAAATATATATATACAAAGTTTTGTCCAGTAATATACTGGTCATTATAGATCACTACTACTATTCAAATATTAATTTAATGGTTATAATGTGTGTTATAAACCTATTTTGTTGAAATTTATTAAATAATACTGCAGGACAGCAGGGATTATGTTATAATAAATACGGTAAGAATCTATATTGATATTTCTGTTATGTTTGGGTGCTTAGTGGCAATGTATTTAAGTAACTACTGTAAACTGTATTAGGCACATAGTTACCAGCACTCCGCCGGTAGTTTCATATATTATCATGTAAAGATACATATTCAGGGTGGAGCCTGTTTTCAGGAGTGTACATAGCCCATATACAAGTACGGCCCTTTATTTTATTATTCTTTTAAATCTATTCACTCTTTTTTTTATATTTTGCTTTCTGATAATTTCAAAAAAAAATTACCTTTTTATTACAAACTCCATCTATTTGACCTTTTTCAAAAAAGAAATCCACCAAAAAAATTCACAATATTATTTTTTTGTCTAAAATATTCCTAGGTTTTTTTTGTCTAAAATATTCATAGGTTGATGATTGTGTTTTTTTTTTGCGTATATCTTTTTCAAAAAGGTTGTCCATTGACAAAAATAGATGGAGGTTTGTAATAAAAAGGTAAACAAAATTGAAATTATCAGAAAGCAAAATATAAAAAAGTGAATAGATTTAAAAGAAATTTCATCAACCTATGAATATTTTAGACAAAAAAATAATATTGTGAATATTTTTGGTGGATTTCTTTTTTGAAAAAGGTCAAATAGATGGAGGTTTGTAATAAAAAGGTAAAAAAAATTGAAATTATCGGAAAGCAAAATATAAAAAAAGGTGTGTCCATTGACAAAAATAGATGGAGGTTGATGAAATAGCTATTGTAAACTATTATAGAAATGGATTACAATATAATCATGCTTGTACTAATGATCTTCTTTGAATAATAGCAGGTTACCATCATCTATGTTAAAATTAAATTAAAATTAAAAAATACAATATCCCATATGCAGGAATTACTGAGCCCGTATTCACAAGTGCATATTCAGTGTACATGTAGAGGTGTGCATGGAGATACAGGAATTACTGAGCCCTTATTCATGAGTACATATTCAGTATACTATATGTGTAGAGGTGTGCATGGAGATACAGGAATTACTGAGCCCTTATTCATGAGTACATATTCAGTATACTATATGTGTAGAGGTGTGCATGGAGATACAGGAATTACTGAGCCCTTATTCATGAGTACATATTCAGTATACTATATGTGTAGAGGTGTGCATGGAGATACAGGAATTACTGAGCCCTTATTCATGAGTACATATTCAGTATACTATATGTGTAGAGGTGTGCATGGAGATACAGGAATTACTGAGCCCTTATTCATGAGTACATATTCAGTATACTATATGTGTAGAGGTGTGCATGGAGATACAGGAATTACTGAGCCCTTATTCATGAGTACATATTCAGTATACTATATGTGTAGAGGTGTGCATGGAGATACAGGAATTACTGAGCCCTTATTCATGAGTACATATTCAGTATACTATATGTGTAGAGGTGTGCATGGAGATACAGGAATTACTGAGCCCTTATTCATGAGTACATATTCAGTATACTATATGTGTAGAGGTGTGCATGGAGATACAGGAATTACTGAGCCCTTATTCATGAGTACATATTCAGTATACTATATGTGTAGAGGTGTGCATGGAGATACAGGAATTACTGAGCCCTTATTCATGAGTACATATTCAGTATACTATATGTGTAGAGGTGTGTATGGAGCCCATATGCAGGAATTACTGAGCCCGTATTCATGAGTACATATTCAGTATATTATATGTGTAGAGGTGTGTATAGAGCCCATATTATTATACAAGAATTACTGAGCCCTTATTCACGAGTACATATTCAGTATGCATGTAGAGGTGTGTATGGAGCCCGTATACAGGAATTACTGAGCCCGTATTTATGAGTACTTATTCAGTGTACATGTAGAGGTGTGTATGGAGCCCGTATACAGGAATTACTGAGCCCGTATTCACAAGTGCATATTCAGTGTACATGTAGAGGTGTATGGAGCCCGTATACAGGAATTACTGAGCCCGTATTTATGAGTACTTATTCAGTGTACATGTAGAGGTGTGCATGGAGATACAGGAATTACTGAGCCCGTATTCATGAGTGCATATTCAGTGTACATGTAGAGGTGTGTATGGAGCCCGTATACAGGAATTACTGAGCCCCGTATTTACGAGTACTTATTCAGTGTACATGTAGAGGTGTGTATGGAGATACAGGAATTACTGAGCCCTTATTCATGAGTACATATTCAGTATATGTGTAGAGGTGTGTATTGTAGCCCGTATACAGGAATTACTGAGCCCGTATTCATGAGTACATATTCAGTATATGTGTAGAGGTGTGTATGGAGCCCGTATACAGGAATTACTGAGCCCGTATTTACGAGTACATATTCAGTATACATGTAGAGGTGTGTTTGGAGCCTGTATACAGGAATTACTGAGCCCGTATTTACGAGTACATATTCAGTATACATGTAGAGGTGTGTTTGGAGCCTGTATACAGGAGTGAATGGATGAACATCATTACATCCGATTAGCGCAGTGGTTAGCGCGCTCGCTTCTAACCAATGCAACCCGGGTTCGATCCTAGGACAGGGAAGCATACAAGATGGTACGGTGATTGCCAGATCGGACAGGTGGGTTTTCTCCTGGTACTCCGGTTTCCTCCCACATTTACGCTTTCATCCGCGCTAACAAGAGTGATTAATAAAGTTGTTAGAACTTGTTACGCAATCTTTGTAAAATAAATAAAGTTTAAATTAACACACTCATATATGAAACCATTTTAGGCAGTGTAGAACTCATCACTTTGAATTGATAGCTTTGTATGACGATTTTGTTTTGTGTTTCTATCAGAAGCCGTCGAAGGAAGACGATCGAGCAGAGCCGTGGACACACATGGCCCAGCATAAACTGCAGGTGGAGAGTAAACTGAGAGATTTGACGAGGCTACGATACGCTGTGATACGTCCGGCCATTGTCTACGGCCTGGGCGACAGAAACGGATTAGGTATGTATGTTACATGTTCACAAATCAACCACGGTTACGCTATGTTGTTTATGGGTCTCCGTTGCTGAGTGGTTTAAGTCGTTCACGACAAACTACATTGTACGTTCGAAACCCACTTTCATGTTAGAAAGCTATCCTGCTGGCTTATGGACGGTCAGTGGTTCTACTCGGGTGCACCTTAAAACCCAATAATAAACAAACGACAACATACATCAAACAAAGATACAATAAGCTATGAGGGGGCACCTTAAAACCCAATAATAAACAAACGACAACATACATCAAACAAAGATACAATAAACTATGAGGGGGCACCTTAAAACCCAATAATAAACAAACGACAACATACATCAAACATAGATACAATAAACTATGAGGGGGCACCTTAAAACCCAATAATAAACAAACGACAACATACATCAAACATAGATACAATAAACTATGAGGGGGCACCTTAAAACCCAATAATAAACAAACAACAACATACATCAAACATAGATACAATAAACTATGAGGGGGCACCTTAAAACCCAATAATAAACAAACGACAACATACATCAAACATAGATACAATAAACTATGAGGGGGCACCTTAAAACCCAATAATAAACAAACGACAACATACATCAAACAAAGATACAATAAACTATGAGGGGGAACCTTAAAACCCAATAATAAACAAACGACAACATACATCAAACAAAGATACAATAAGCTCCGTCGCCGAGTGGTTATGGTCGTTGACTTCAAATCATTTGCCCCTCACAATGTAGGTTCAAATTCCATGGGGGGGTGTCAAATTATTTCACATGAGGAAGCGATCCAGCTGACTTGTGGAAGGATGGTGGTTCTATCCGGGCGCAAGTCTGTGCCTGAAATACTACTCGGAGGGGCAACAGGGGTTTCCTCCACCAGTAATAGGCATATGACCTCATTAGCAACGAGAGACATCTCTAATTTTCTATTACTTCCCTTGGCAGATAAAGTCTTGATTTATTCCAAAATGTGAATAGGTCCTTTTAGTTGTAATCCTTTGTTTTTACTGTTGTGCCAATCACAGATGTTGCGGTATGATAAATGTGATTTTATCAAAATCGTGTTACTTAACGGATAACATTGTTTTACAAATAAGTATCCATTGCAAATACGGTAGGAGATCTGTCGAGAAACGAAAGTTGAATAAAATTGCTAGCATATTGTGCAACGCAAAGGAAGCAATGATAAAAACACAGGTTATGTAATGTTGTACAAAAAATGTACAGGACATCCAGCAGAGGTGTAATAATTCCAAGCATGTTTTCAAGGTTTATATGATGATGTGGAAGCCGTGATAGCGCAGTGGTAGCGCGTTCGCTTCAGGTGCGAAAAGTCCGGAGTTCGAGCCCCGCTGGAGCCGTTACGATTGTGCCCTTAGGCAAGGCATTTAAATTCCACATTGCCTCTTCTCTCCTTCATGGCAATGGATTCCATCAGGAATGAGGTCTCGAGAGTGATTAATATAAGTTGAAAGAACTTGTTTCGCAATCGAGCTAAAATAAATTTGTATAAACTAAGGTTTATATGATTCATTGAACATTTTACGGAACAATTTGTCATTAGTTTATTGTGTTAGAATTTGTCTTCCTAGTTAAGAATCGGTCCAAGACCGACAGACTGGTAGGTTTTGCAGCGCTCAGCATAATGTTATCTTTTTCAGCTCCGAGACTGATAATCGGTGCAATATACAAGTATATCAAACAGAAGATGAAGGTATGTCCATGTAACCTGCCAAGTTAATTGGACCGAGTCCGTCTCCGTGGTCGAGTGGTTACGGTCGCTGACTTGTATACCACTGTAACCTATCATCACTGATGGTCAAGGGTTCGAGCCCCGCTCAGGCCGTGTCTCATTTATATGAAAAAGTTGGCAGTTTCTTACGGAGGTTGGTGCACCCAAGTACTGATTAACCGCTGCAGCCTGCCCAGGAAAGGTGTTGTTAAGTAGACTGCCCGCCGGCGATATAGCCCGAAATGGTGCTGATGCAGGCGTAAAACCCAAAATATAACATAATATATAACATAACTGTTTTGTGAAAAAAAGAATATCTTTTATGATTTCCAATATTTGGAAATCATAAAAGAAAAAAGAAGATTTGTGTTTATTAGTGTAAGATGAGAATTTGAATCATGTTGTGATCACCGAAATATGTATTTGCAGGCGTAAAACCCGAACTATAACATAATAATAATATTAATTGGACGGAATGTGCAAACAACATAGTTCCAGATCAGACACAGCATTACGCCGCATCTGATCAGGATCTATGTAGTTTACTATTCAGACAAGTGACTTAGCTCCACTATCCGAATAGTAAACAGCATAGAGCCTGATCAGACAGCACATGCTGTGCACTCTGATCTGGCTCTATACTGTTTACAAAAGCGACTTTTGTCGTGATTGGCAGGTTACGGGTTAATTTTCCAATTACCCTATTGGTGTCGTCAATATTCCTAATTCAAATGTTGTTGTCCAAACACACAAATTGTTGCCTTTATTCCACAGCCTTCTAACTGGCTTTTGGTAGTTTTGAGATAGTCGCCATTTAAATTCTACATAACGGTCATCCACGCTCCTGAATTGACGTTTGTTTGTCATTGGAGTCATTACTAAACGCATGATACTGTCGTTTAGAGATAATTTAATTAAGATTAGTCTACAAATAAATAAAAATAGACACAGATGAGATATAACGGTAAATCTATTCCATAAATCGAGTTAATCGTGATACACGAGTTTTATTACGCATGGATGTCGACCATGTTTACATTATTTTGTTATGTCAACAAACCGCGTATACGACGTTTGCTTATTAGTTGAAATACTCGGTTTTTGAGGCAACTATTTGGGGGGGAAATTATACCGTATAATAGGAAAATACATTTTGTAGAAATGTGCGTGTTCACTGATGTAGTGTCGTTTTAATATCGTAGCAAATTTATCCTAGCCTGACTGCAACATTATGAACGCCGGATGAAAGGATCCATATATATACTACTTATGATTGCTTTCCTCATGCTAAACTCACTTGTAACTGTTCTAACTGGATATAATATGTGCAGATTAATTTTATAGCATACCTTTATATATATATTATTGATATTAACAATTATCCTGGGTATACCGGTAACCGGTGACATAAGCAATAGCCTGTGTATTTTTGTTCCAAAACGAGGCTGTGCAAATAATGTTCACTCTCAATTAAGCATAATCATATTTATTTTATTGTATGCAATATTAGTTAGTAGGAAATAAATCATAATTAAATCAAAAACAAAGTGAAAGCAACAGCACATGCCTCCATCTTTTATTTACGCGGTGATACCAATAACCGGTGACGATGTAAATTTCACCTCACAAGTTTATACCAGTAGCAATAAATGCCATATAAGGCAATCACGTGATGTCACATGAGTAGCGGGCACCTTACAAATGTCAAATGCAGCCGATAGATAACAAATCCATTGAAATTCACCTAAATATTGACAACATGAACACAAACTTACGAGTGTAAGAGGAAAAAACAAGTTTTGAATAAATTACGGTAAATTTACCCGTAGAAATGACATTTCAGCTAGTTTTTGCTATGGACAGTTGCAGAAAGCTGACGGAAATTGTCAATAGTATGCACAAAATGAACATGTGCGCTTCATTTGGATTTATTCTAATATCACCGCTTATTAGTATTCACCGATATTACGGTCATTGGGGATAATTGATTATGGATAACTCTGCCTGGGCCTCAATGTGTTACTAGTATTGACAGGTAATATAACAGTAAAACCCATGCAAACCCACCTGCCAGACTTGTCCGTAATCTTGATCGGCCCAATGTCTTTAATGATCATAAATTAAGCAAAACACTGGACTACTTCTAGACGTTCCACAATCAAGCGACATACACCATGTATGAAGAGCTCGCCGAGAGGAAAATAAAGCCTCATGTTTAAAATAAAGCCGTTTTAGTTTAATTTAGAATTAAGATATTTCTAATATATAAGCAAGTACCGGTAAATTTTTATCAGTGTGTTTCAGGATTTTTGCATGGCAAGGTGGTCAGATTTGTTGGACACTGTCGTAGCGATGCTGGTACCAAACCTAGCTTGATTGTTCTCAAGTCTCAAACAGGGGTTCTTTCATTAACAAGGTGGTCACATTTGTTGGACAACGTTGTAGTGATGTGGAATCTGGAAACTGGCTGCTTAATACATGCTGACTGCCTAATAGAGGTGGACCACTATCACGGTTTGACTGTAATTTGCATGAATTGCACATGCAAATATTCTTATAGTACAAACGTTGTTTTTTATACACTAGATGATGTGGACGAAAGACCTGAGAATGAACACTGTACACGTAGACGACTTGTCTAAAGCAATATGGCACTTGCTCATGCTTGGAAAGTCTGGGGATATCTACCACTGCGTTGATACGGGCAACACAAGTAAGTTTAAACATATCACTGCGGTATCTGATACTACCGGAATAGTCAACAAAAAGAGAGCATGTGGTTACATTAGAACCATTTCTATAGCCCAATGGCGACAACTGTTATTCCAAAGTGGCATGGTTCGACAAATCCAATTGCCGGACAACCGGGACAAGTCTAAAAAACCATGTTCGGGCAAGTGGTCCTTAGCCAGAATTTAGTCCTGGACAGTCAAAATGTCATGGGTGCTATCGGACAATTGTCCAATAAACCAATTATCGATCAATTGTAAACCCCACCCTCTATATACTATTAATGACAGCTATCGGGAGAAACGATATGCCAATCGTGTCCATCGCAGCCGAATTTTGGATATAAAAACCTGTGTGTCATCGTGCATAAATGATTACCGTATGTTTGTGAAAAGGAATGAAAAATAAATAATAATTAAAAAATATTCTCAAGTAGGACTTTTAAAATTTTTTTATTGAATATATTTATTTTGTTATTTAAACACATTTCACAAACATTATACATTTAACAGTTTGATAATGACAGAACTTATATGTAACATTGTACATATTTATGAAATGTGGTTAAGTTACAAAATAATTTATAAATCTATCTTCTATAATCTATCAATCTCGCTTTCTCTCTCACATACACAGCCTCGTATTCACACTTACACCCCCCATTCACTCACACAACCAACACCCACGCACACATTCAAACCCAGCAAGTACAGAAATATAGGACATAGCTGTATTAGTTTTTAAGGAATAAATATGCATGTAGGGTAGGAGGCATCTTTTTTCACTCACTGTTTGTGTGTCATCATTTTAGGACTTTTTACTTTGAGTTGGATCAGGGATCATTTTAGAGGGTGATGTGGGCGAAATTGTCGCCCTAGGGACCCTGACTTTGCCCTCTGGGGCCCCACTTCTCCCTTTTTTTTTGGTCTTTTCAAACAAAATTGTGTCTAGTAACTAAGATACACTGGCCCATTATAAAACACTCCTTCTATTCAAATGTATTTAATGGTTGTACTGTGCATTTTAACCCTATTTTGCAGAAGTATATTAAAGAACACTATTTCTCACTTCTCCCAAAAATTCTGACCTAGAATGAACCCTGCGCTGCTATCGTGTGCTTTCTAACTTATCCCATCAATTCTGACCTGGAATGAACACAGTCCGCCTCCGTGGTTACAGTCGCTGTGGATGCTTCATGTATACATGTACCTACATAGACGAACACATGTCCAATACCAAATAGGTTTTAAGCTTTAATTCAGTCTTCATGAAACTTTACCAGAGTTTGTCTGACACCGATCAGACAAATGATTAGTTTATACTAGGGATGGCAACAAATATTCACTCGATCGTCCGAATATCCGAATGCCGTACTATTCCAGTATTCGGAAACAAATATGATATTGTCCTCAAAAATGCCACCAGCTCAGTCACACGTTTGGAAATGCTTGAATCGCTCTGAGAATATGATGTTTACGCGTAAAACAGAAATTAGGTTAGTTTGGCAATTTTGATAAGAGTTTGAATACCTTCCCAACCAAATATTCGAATAGTTTAATCGCTATTCGTTGCCATCCCTAGTTTATACATATTTATTTTAACTGTATTGCGAAACAAGTTTTTACAACATTTAGATTAATCGCTCTCAAGACCTCATTCCTTATGGAATCCATCGCCATGAGGGAGAGAGAAGAGTCACTGTGGAACTTATATACCTTGCCGAAGGGCACAACCATGATGACTACAGCTGGGCGCAAATTCCGGGCCTTAGCGCCTGAAGCGAACGCGCTACCACAGCGACGCTATCGCGACGACAAATTATTAAAATGCACTTAAAATTCCAATTTACTTTGTCTGACATATCAAGGCAGTTGTACGCATTTCGGGAAGACTGTTAATTTGCGACTATCTCTTAGACCGTTGTCGGATCTTCTATATGGCCACTCACCGTCCAACATGCATGGTGCAACTGTCCATCAACAGATCGTTTAAAGTCTCTTTATCCAATTTTTATCTTCAGTTGAAAACATAAAACTATAATTCATATGCAAATTTATCCTAGTGTTAGTAAACCACCATTTACAGAGTTATTAGTGATTTTATTTTTTAAAAATCCATAAAGGGAGGTAATTTACAAATGGTAATTTCACAAATGCTGGTTCGTTTGTTGGCATAATAGTTTCCAAATTTTCATTTATTATTGAAAAAATGAGAATATAAGACAATACTCCCAATATCTAATCATCCGCTCCTTACAATATGTCAATGTGCAGCACATTCTTAGTAAACGCATAATGGGGCTTTAAACATTTGATTGATGAATATTATTATTTTAATATTTTTACTGTGTTTCGGTGGGATAAACATCTGTACACCTGTGTTACCGAGTAATGTATATGTTAAATATTGGTATCTAAAATTGTGTATGCTTGTGCGTTTCAGCTCAGGGACAAGTCAGTGAATTAGTATCACAAGTATTCGCTATCTCGTATGAATTCCTGGGTTCCATAAAGTCTAATTTAGCCAGGGTAAGTACGGCTTAACCCTTAACCCGACAATAATGACTAAAGTAGCTTTTACGAACAGCATAGAGCCAGATCAGAAGGCATAGAACGTACTGCCTGAACAGTCTCTATGCTGTTTGCTACTCAGATAGTGGAGCTAAGACATGGTCTGAATAGCAAATAACATAGATCCTGATCAGATATGGCATTTTGGCGCAGCTGATCTGAATATATGTTGTTTGCACATTCCGTCCAATTTATTCGGCAGGTTAAATCAATTTTAGGATAAGTACCAAAATGTATGCATTATTAGCTTGCACCTGGATCTGTAATAGCATGCAACTGTGCAGCATCTCATTAGGTCAAATTTATCCAATTATAAAAGTATTTATGACTCATTGCTGTAATTTCACCGAATACAGCAAGTTGTACCAAATACATTTGATAAAGAAAAAGAAATATTTATTTAAATACCAGTATGTGAAGTGGGTGTCGAATTCTTTCATGTGAGGTATTGTCCGCCTCCGTGGTCGAGTGGTTATGGTCGCTGACTTGTATACCACTGTAACCTATCATCACTGATTGTCCGCCTCCGTGGTCGAGTGGTTATGGTCGCTGACTTGTATACCACTGTAACCTATCATCACTGATTGTCCGCCTCCGTGGTCGAGTGGTTATGGTCGCTGACTTGTATACCACTGTAACCTATCATCACTGATTGTCCGCCTCCGTGGTCGAGTGGTTAAGGTCGCTGACTTGTATACCACTGTAACCTATCATCACTGATTGTCCGCCTCCGTGGTCGAGTGGTTATGGTCGCTGACTTGTATACCACTGTAACCTATCATCACTGATTGTCCGCCTCCGTGGTCGAGTGGTTATGGTCGCTGACTTGTATACCACTGTAACCTATCATCACTGATTGTCCGCCTCCGTGGTCGAGTGGTTATGGTCGCTGACTTGTATACCACTGTAACCTATCATCACTGATGTCCGCCTCCGTGGTCGAGTGGTTATGGTCGCTGACTTGTATACCACTGTAACCTATCATCACTGATTGTCCGCCTCCGTGGTCGAGTGGTTATGGTCGCTGACTTGTATACCACTGTAACCTATCATCACTGATTGTCCGCCTCCGTGGTCGAGTGGTTATGGTCGCTGACTTGTATACCACTGTAACCTATCATCACTGATTGTCCGCCTCCGTGGTCGAGTGGTTATGGTCGCTGACTTGTATACCACTGTAACCTATCATCACTGATTGTCCGCCTCCGTGGTCGAGTGGTTATGGTCGCTGACTTGTATACCACTGTAACCTATCATCACTGATTGTCCGCCTCCGTGGTCGAGTGGTTATGGTCGCTGACTTGTATACCACTGTAACCTATCATCACTGATTGTCCGCCTCCGTGGTCGAGTGGTTATGGTCGCTGACTTGTATACCACTGTAACCTATCATCACTGATTGTCCGCCTCCGTGGTCGAGTGGTTATGGTCGCTGACTTGTATACCACTGTAACCTATCATCACTGATTGTCCGCCTCCGTGGTCGAGTGGTTATGGTCGCTGACTTGTATACCACTGTAACCTATCATCACTGATTGTCTGCCTCCGTGGTCGAGTGGTTATGGTCGCTGACTTGTATACCACTGTAACCTATCATCACTGATGGTCACGGGTTCGAGCCCCGCTCAGGCCGTGTCTCATTTATATGAAAAAGTTGGCAGTTGGTGCACCCAAGTACTGGTTAACCGCTGGAGCCTACCCAGGAAAGGTGTTGTTAAGTAAACTGCCCGCCGGCGATATAGCCCGAAATGATGCTAATGCAGGAGTAAAACCCGAAATATAACATAACATAACAAACAATGTGAAGCCAAATAGAAACCAACTATGGACCTGCTGGTCACATTCCTTCATATTCGAATTTCAATTTGCAGATGAACATGGGTTCCGTTGTGGAAGATATTAACGATAAGCATATGGCACCATGGGCTGAGGCCTGTACCCTAGATGGCATCAGAAACACACCCTTGAATCCATTTTTAGATCAGGTAAAAACATGGTCCTTTCCCCATATATATAGATAACATGTCATAAGTGTGTATGTTTTACGTTTATTTATCGTCGCTACCGGTTGCCCATATGAGCAACGCCTCCTGAAGATATTAGTCGTTTTAGATTTTGGAGGATAGTGCAATGATACAGACAGAGACCCATTCCAGAGTCTCCTCTGGTTCTTTTACATACACGGTATAAAGCAACGACACAAGACTTCGGTTTAACGTCCCATCTGAAAGACTGTTCATTTTATTAGGGTCAGACTGGGGATTGAACCTGCGATCCCTGGATTACCAGTCCATAATTATGTAACAGACCAGGCACATATATTTAATATGTGGTACTTGTGATGCACTTTTCCCCAAGGGGTACGGACCCATAGCTCTACCCTATATCCCTTTAATTTGCTAGAAATATGTCTAATTTTCTTATATATATAATATTTATAATATTTAATATGTGGTACTTGTGATGCACTTTTCCCCAAGAGCCCAAGAGATATGTGTTTTGTAAAACTAAATGAAACATGATGCAATTTAGCTTGTTAAATGACCAAATAGACATTTTAATTGGGAATGACTGGACATTCCTTTTTTTTTAAAGGACATTACTTGACCTGGAAATGGAAAAATGCAATTTTCCGTATATTCCTCAGGAGTTATTTTACAACAAGCACGTGCATTTAGATGGCTCCCGGCTCGAGGATACTGGATTTAAATGTGACAGGCCTCAACTAGACGTCTTGTATCTACAACAGGTAAAGTAAATTTAGTTTTGAGATAGTGGTTTTCGTACGGACCCATAGCTCTAGCCTATATCCCTTTAGTTGTTTGGGGTACGGACCCATAGCTCTAGCCTATATCCCTTTAGTGGTTTGGGTACGGACCCATAGCTCTAGCCTATATCCCTTTAGTGGGTTGGGTACGGACCCATAGCTCTAGCCTATATCCCTTTAGTGGTTTGGGGTACGGACCCATAGCTCTAGCCTATATCCCTTTAGTTGTTTGGGGTACGGACCCATAGCTCTAGCCTATATCCCTTTAGTGGTTTGGGTACGGACCCATAGCTCTAGCCTATATCCCTTTAGTTGGTTGGGGTACGGACCCATAGCTCTAGCCTATATCCCTTTAGTGGGTTGGTGTACGGACCCATAGCTCTAGCCTATATCCCTTTAGTGGTTTGGGTACGGACCCATAGCTCTAGCCTATATCCCTTTAGTGGTTTGGGGTACGGACCCATAGCTCTAGCCTATATCCCTTTAGTGGTTTGGGTACGGACCCATAGCTCTAGCCTATATCCCTTTAGTGGGTTGGTGTACGGACCCATAGCTCTAGCCTATATCCCTTTAGTTGGTTGGTGTACGGACCCATAGCTCTAGCCTATATCCCTTTAGTTGGTTGGTGTACGGACCCATAGCTCTAGCCTATATCCCTTTAGTGGGTTGGGTACGGACCCATAGCTCTAGCCTATATCCCTTTAGTGGTTTGGGTACGGACCCATAGCTCTAGCCTATATCCCTTTAGTGGTTTGGGTACGGACCCATAGCTCTAGCCTATATCCCTTTAGTGGTTTGGGTACGGACCCATAGCTCTAGCCTATATCCCTTTAGTGGGTTGGGTACGGACCCATAGCTCTAGCCTATATCCCTTTAGTGGGTTGGGGTACGGACCCATAGCTCTAGCCTATATCCCTTTAGTGGTTTGGGTACGGACCCATAGCTCTAGCCTATATCCCTTTAGTTGGTTGGTGTACAGACCCATAGCTCTAGCCTATATCCCTTTAGTTGGTTGGTGTACGGACCCATAGCTCTAGCCTATATCCCTTTAGTTGGTTGGTGTACAGACCCATAGCTCTAGCCTATATCCCTTTAGTTGGTTGGTGTACAGACCCATAGCTCTAGCCTATATCCCTTTAGTAATTTGGGGTACGGACCCATAGCTCTAGCCTATATCCCTTTAGTGGTTTGGGTACGGACCCATAGCTCTAGCCTATATCCCTTTAGTTGGTTGGTGTACAGACCCATAGCTCTAGCCTATATCCCTTTAGTGGGTTGAGGTACGGACCCATAGCTCTAGCCTATATCCCTTTAGTGGGTTGGTGTACGGACCCATAGCTCTAGCCTATATCCCTTTAGTGGGTTGAGGTACGGACCCATAGCTCTAGCCTATATCCCTTTAGTGGTTTGGGTACAGACCCATAGCTCTAGCCTATATCCCTATAGTGGGTTGAGGTACGGACCCATAGCTCTAGCCTATATCCCTTTAGTTGGTTAGTGTTCAGACCCATAGCTCTAGCCTATATCCCTTTAGTGGGTTGGTGTACAGACCCATAGCTCTAGCCTATATCCCTTTAGTGGGTTGGTGTACGGACCCATAGCTCTAGCCTACATCCCTTTAGTGGTTTGGGTACAGACCCATAGCTCTAGCCTATTTCCCTTTAGTGGGTTGGTGTACAGACCCATAGCTCTAGCCTATATCTCTTTAGTGGTTTGGGTACGGACCCATAGCTCTAGCCTATATCCCTTTAGTGGGTTGGGTACGGACCCATAGCTCTAGCCTATATCCCTTTAGTGGTTTGGGTACGGACCCATAGCTCTAGCCTATATCCCTTTAGTGGTTTGGGTACAGACCCATAGCTCTAGCCTATATCCCTTTAGTGGTGTGGGTACGGACCCATAGCTCTAGCCTATATCCCTTTAGTGGTTTGGGTACGGACCCATAGCTCTAGCCTATATCCCTTTAGTGGTTGGGTACGGACCCATAGCTCTAGCCTATATCCCTTTAGTGGTTTGGGTACGGACCCATAGCTCTAGCCTATATCCCTTTAGTGGTTTGGGTACAGACCCATAGCTCTAGCCTATATCCCTTTAGTGGTTTGGGTACGGACCCATAGCTCTAGCCTATATCCCTTTAGTGGTTTGGGTACGGACCCATAGCTCTAGCCTATATCCCTTTAGTGGGTTGGGTACGGACCCATAGCTCTAGCCTATATCCCTTTAGTGGTTTGGGTACGGACCCATAGCTCTAGCCTATATCCCTTTAGTGGTTGGGGTACGGACCCATAGCTCTAGCCTATATCCCTTTAGTTGGTTGGGTACGGACCCATAGCTCTAGCCTATATCCCTTTAGTGGTTTGGGTACAGACCCATAGCTCTAGCCTATCCCTTTAGTGTTTGGGGTACGGACCCATAGCTCTAGCCTATATCCCTTTAGTGGTTTGGGTACGGACCCATAGCTCTAGCCTATATCCCTTTAGTGGGTTGGTGTACGGACCCATAGCTCTAGCCTATATCCCTTTAGTGGGTTGGGTACGGACCCATAGCTCTAGCCTATATCCCTTTAGTTGGTTGGTGTACGGACCCATAGCTCTAGCCTATATCCCTTTAGTTGGTTGGTGTACGGACCCATAGCTCTAGCCTATATCCCTTTAGTGGTTGGGTACGGACCCATAGCTCTAGCCTATATCCCTTTAGTGGTTTGGGTACGGACCCATAGCTCTAGCCTATATCCCTTTAGTGGGTTGGGTACAGACCCATAGCTCTAGCCTATATCCCTTTAGTGGTTTGGGTACGGACCCATAGCTCTAGCCTATATCCCTTTAGTGGGTTGGGTACGGACCCATAGCTCTAGCCTATATCCCTTTAGTGGTTTGGGTACGGACCCATAGCTCTAGCCTATATCCCTTTAGTGGTTTGGGTACAGACCCATAGCTCTAGCCTATATCCCTTTAGTGGTTTGGTGTACGGACCCATAGCTCTAGCCTATATCCCTTTAGTGGTTTGGTGTACAGACCCATAGCTCTAGCCTATATCCCTTTAGTGGGTTGGTGTACAGACCCATAGCTCTAGCCTATATCCCTTTAGTGGGTTGGTGTACGGACCCATAGCTCTAGCCTATATCCCTTTAGTGGTTTGGGTACAGACCCATAGCTCTAGCCTATATCCCTTTAGTGGGTGGTGTACGGACCCATAGCTCTAGCCTATATCCCTTTAGTGGTTTGGGTACGGACCCATAGCTCTAGCCTATATCCCTTTAGTGGGTTGGGTACGGACCCATAGCTCTAGCCTATATCCCTTTAGTGGTTTGGGTACGGACCCATAGCTCTAGCCTATATCCCTTTAGTGGTTTGGGTACAGACCCATAGCTCTAGCCTATATCCCTTTAGTGGTGTGGGTACGGACCCATAGCTCTAGCCTATATCCCTTTAGTGGTTTGGGGTACGAACCCATAGCTCTAGCCTATATCCCTTTAGTAATTTGGGGTACGGACCCATAGCTCTAGCCTATATCCCTTTAGTGGTTTGGGTACAGACCCATAGCTCTAGCCTATATCCCTTTAGTGGTTTGGTGTACGGACCTATAGCTCTAGCCTATATCCCTTTAGTGGGTTGGGTACAGACCCATAGCTCTAGCCTATATCCCTTTAGTGGGTTGGTGTACAGACCCATAGCTCTAGCCTATATCCCTTTAGTGGTTTGGGTACGGACCCATAGCTCTAGCCTATATCCCTTTAGTGGTTTGGGTACAGACCCATAGCTCTAGCCTATATCCCTTTAGTGGTGTGGGTACGGACCCATAGCTCTAGCCTATATCCCTTTAGTGGTTTGGGGTACGGACCCATAGCTCTAGCCTATATCCCTTTAGTGGTTTGGGTACGGACCCATAGCTCTAGCCTATATCCCTTAGTGGTACGACCCATAGCTCTAGCCTATATCCCTTTAGTGGGTTGGTACGGACCCATAGCTCTAGCCTATATCCCTTTAGTGGTTTGGGTACAGACCCATAGCTCTAGCCTATATCCCTTTAGTGGGTTGGTGTACAGACCCATAGCTCTAGCCTATATCCCTTTAGTGGTTTGGGGTACGGACCCATAGCTCTAGCCTATATCCCTTTAGTGGTTTGGGTACGGACCCATAGCTCTAGCCTATATCCCTTTAGTGGGTTGGGTACGGACCCATAGCTCTAGCCTATATCCCTTTAGTGGTTGGGGTACGGACCCATAGCTCTAGCCTATATCCCTTTAGTGGGTTGGTACGGACCCATAGCTCTAGCCTATTCCAGTACGACCCATCTCTAGCCTATATCCCTTTAGTGGGTTGGGTACGGACCCATAGCTCTAGCCTATATCCCTTTAGTGGTTTGGGTACAGACCCATAGCTCTAGCCTATATCCCTTTAGTGGGTTGGTGTACAGACCCATAGCTCTAGCCTATATCCCTTTAGTGGTTTGGGTACGGACCCATAGCTCTAGCCTATATCCCTTTAGTGGGTTGGGTACAGACCCATAGCTCTAGCCTATATCCCTTTAGTGGGTTGGTGTACGGACCCATAGCTCTAGCCTATATCCCTTTAGTGGTTTGGGTACGGACCCATAGCTCTAGCCTATATCCCTTTAGTGGTTTGGGTACGGACCCATAGCTCTAGCCTATATCCCTTTAGTGGTTTGGGTACGGACCCATAGCTCTAGCCTATATCCCTTTAGTGGTTTGGGTACGGACCCATAGCTCTAGCCTATATCCCTTTAGTGGTTGGGTACGACCCATAGCTCTAGCCTATATCCCTTTAGTGGGTCGGTACAGACCCATAGCTCTAGCCTATATCCCTTTAGTGGGTTGGTGTACAGACCCATAGCTCTAGCCTATATCCCTTTAGTAATTTGGGGTACGGACCCATAGCTCTAGCCTATATCCCTTTAGTGGTTTGGGTACGGACCCATAGCTCTAGCCTATATCCCTTTAGTTGGTTGGTGTACAGACCCATAGCTCTAGCCTATATCCCTTTAGTGGGTTGGTGTACAGACCCATAGCTCTAGCCTATATCCCTTTAGTAGTTTGGGGTACGGACCCATAGCTCTAGCCTATATCCCTTTAGTGGTTTGGTGTACGGACCCATAGCTCTAGCCTATATCCCTTTAGTGGGTTGAGGTACGGACCCATAGCTCTAGCCTATATCCCTTTAGTGGGTTGGTGTACGGACCCATAGCTCTAGCCTATATCCCTTTAGTGGGTTGAGGTACGGACCCATAGCTCTAGCCTATATCCCTTTAGTGGTTTGGGTACAGACCCATAGCTCTAGCCTATATCCCTTTAGTGGGTTGGGGTACGGACCCATAGCTCTAGCCTATATCCCTTTAGTGGGTTGTGTACGGACCCATAGCTCTAGCCTATATCCCTTTAGTGGGTTGGGTACGGACCCATAGCTCTAGCCTATATCCCTTTAGTGGTTGGGTACAGACCCATAGCTCTAGCCTATATCCCTTTAGTGGGTTGGGTACGGACCCATAGCTCTAGCCTATATCCCTTTAGTGGTTGGTGCAGACCCATAGCTCTAGCCTATATCCCTTTAGTGGGTTGGTGTACAGACCCATAGCTCTAGCCTATATCCCTTTAGTGGGTGGTGTACGGACCCATAGCTCTAGCCTACATCCCTTTAGTGGTTTGGGTACAGACCCATAGCTCTAGCCTATATCCCTTTAGTGGGTTGGTGTACAGACCCATAGCTCTAGCCTATATCCCTTTAGTGGTTTGGGTACGGACCCATAGCTCTAGCCTATATCCCTTTAGTGGGTTGGGTACGGACCCATAGCTCTAGCCTATATCCCTTTAGTGGTTTGGGTACGGACCCATAGCTCTAGCCTATATCCCTTTAGTGGTTTGGGTACAGACCCATAGCTCTAGCCTATATCCCTTTAGTGGTGTGGGTACGGACCCATAGCTCTAGCCTATATCCCTTTAGTGGTTTGGGGTACGAACCCATAGCTCTAGCCTATATCCCTTTAGTAATTTGGGGTACGGACCCATAGCTCTAGCCTATATCCCTTTAGTGGTTTGGGTACAGACCCATAGCTCTAGCCTATATCCCTTTAGTGGTTTGGTGTACGGACCCATAGCTCTAGCCTATATCCCTTTAGTGGGCTGGGTACAGACCCATAGCTCTAGCCTATATCCCTTTAGTGGGTTGGTGTACAGACCCATAGCTCTAGCCTATATCCCTTTAGTGGTTTGGGTACGGAGCTCTAGCCTATATCCCTTTAGTGGTTGGTGTACAGACCCATAGCTCTAGCCTATATCCCTTTAGTTGGTTGGTGTACGGACCCATAGCTCTAGCCTATATCCCTTTAGTTGGTTGGTGTACAGACCCATAGCTCTAGCCTATATCCCTTTAGTGGGTTGGTGTACAGACCCATAGCTCTAGCCTATATCCCTTTAGTGGTTTGGGGTACGGACCCATAGCTCTAGCCTATATCCCTTTAGTGGTTTGGGTACGGACCCATAGCTCTAGCCTATATCCCTTTAGTGGGTTGGTGTACAGACCCATAGCTCTAGCCTATATCCCTTTAGTGGTTTGGGGTACGGACCCATAGCTCTAGCCTATATCCCTTTAGTGGTTTGGGTACGGACCCATAGCTCTAGCCTATATC
>CM026388.1:32535499-32566664 GCA_014843695.1 Archivesica marissinica
ATACCGATATTTGCTACAAATACATTGCGTATGCCGATATTTACTACAAATTGATTGGTTATGCCGATATTTACTACAAATTGATTGGTTATGCCGATATTTACTACCAATACATTCCCTATACCGATATTTACCACCAATACATTGCTTATTCCGATATTTGCTACCAATACATTGCTTATACCGACATTTGCTACCAATACATTCCTTATACCGATATTTACTACCAATACATTGCTTATACCGATATTTGCTACCAATACATTGCTTATACCTATATTTTCTACCAATATATTCCTTATACCGATATTTGCTACCAATATATTGCTTATACCGATATTTGCTACCAATACATTCCATATACCGATATTTACTATCAATACATGGCTTATTCCGACATTTGCTACCAATACATTACTTATACCGATATTTACTACCAATACATTGCTTATGCCGATATTTTATACCAATACATTGCTTATATCGATATTTTATACCAATACATTGCTTATACCGATATTTGCTACCAATACATTCCTTATACCGATATATTCTACCAATACATTCCTCATATCGATATTTGCTACCAATACATTGCTTATTCCGATATTTACTACCAATACATTCCTTATACCGATATTTGCTACCAATACATTGCGTATACCGATATTTGCTACCAATACATTGCGTATTCCGATATTTACTACAAATTGATTGGTTATACCGATATATGCTACCAATACATTCCTCATATCGATATTTGCTACCAATACATTGCTTATTACGATATTTACTACCAATACATTCCTTATACCGATATTTACTACCAATACATTGCTTATACCGATATTTGCTACCAATACATAGCTTATACCGATATTTTCTACCAATACATTGATTATTCCGATATTTGCTACCAATACATGGCTTATACCGATAGTTGCTACCAATACCTTGCTCATACCGATATTTACTACCAATACATTCCTTATACCGATATTTACCACCAATACATTGTTTATTCCGACATTTGCTACAAATACATTGCTTATACTGATATTTACTACCAATACATGGCCTATACCGATATCTTATACCAATACATTGCTTATGCCGATATTTTATACCAATACATTGCTTATACCGATATTTGCTACCAATACATTGCTTATACCGATATTTACTACCAATACATGGCCTATACCGATATTTTATACCAATACATTGCTTATGCCGATATTTTATACCAATACATTGCTTATACCGATATTTGCTACAAATACATTCCTTATACCGATATTTGCTACCAATACATTGCTTATACCGATATTTGCTACCAATACATTCCATATACCGATACTTACTACCAATACATGGCTTATTCCGACATTTGCTACCAATACATTGCTTATACTGATATTTACTACTAATACATGGCCTATACCGATATTTTATACCAATACATTGCTTATGCCGATATTTTATACCAATACATTGCTTATACCGATATTTTATACCAATACATTGCTTATACCGATATTTGCTACCAATACATTGCTTATACCGATATTTACTACCAATAAATTCCTTATACCGATATTTACTACCAATACATTGTTTATTCCGATATTTGCTACAAATACATTGCTTATTCCGATATTTGCTACCAATACATTGCTTATACCGACATTTGCTACCAATATATTCCTTATACCGATATTTACTACCAATACATTGCTTATACCGATATTTGCTACCAATACATTGCTTATACCGATATTTGCTACCAATACATGGCTTATACCGATAGTTGCTACCAATACATTGCTTATACCGATATTTACTACCAATAAATTCCTTATACCGATATTTACTACCAATACATTGTTTATTCCGATATTTGCTACCAATACATTGCTCATACCGACATTTGCTACCAATACATTCCTTATAACGATATTTACTACCAATACATTGCGTATGCCGATATTTTATACCAGTACATTGCTTATACCGATATTTGCTACAAATAAATTCCTTATTCCGATATTTACTAACAATACATGGAATATACCGATATTTTCTACCAATACATTGCTTATTCCGACATTTGCTACCAATACATTGCATATACCTATATTTGCTACCATTGCATTGTTTATTCCGATATTTGCTACTAATACATTGCGTATACCGATATTTGCTACCAATACATTGCGTATGCCGATATTTGCTACCAATACATTGCGTATGTCGATATTTGCTACCAATACATTGTGCATACCGATATTTGCTACCAATACATTGTGCATACCGATATTTGCTAATAATACATTGCTTATATCGATATTTGCTACCAATACATGGCGTATATCGATATTTACTATCAATACATTGCTTATATCGATATTTGCTACCAATACATTGCTTATACCGATATTTACTACCAATACATTGATTATTCCGATATTTGCTACCAATACATTGCTTATACCTATATTTACTACCAATACATGGCGTATTCCATTATTTGCTACCAATACTTTGCTTATACAGATATTTACTACCAAATACATTGTTTATTCCATTATGTGTTACCAATACATCGCTTATACCGATATTTACTACCAATACTTTGCTTATACTGATATTTGCTACCAATACATTGCTTATACCGATATTTGCTACCAATTCATTGCGTATACCGATATTTTCTACTAACACATTTCTTATACCGATATTTTCTACCAACACATCGCTTATACCGATATATCTTCTACCAATACATTGCTTATACCGATATTTTCTACCAATACATTGCTTATTCCATTATTTGTTACCAATACATCGCTTATACTGATATTTACTACCAATACTTTGCTTATACCGATATTTGCTACCAATACATTGCTTATACCGATATTTGCTACTAATTCATTGGGTATACCGATATTTTCTACCAATACATTGGTTATACCGATATTTTCTACCAACACATCGCTTATACCGATATTTTCTACCAATACATTGCTTATACCGATATTTTCTACCAATACATTGCTTATACCGATATTTGCTACACATAAATTGATTATTCCTAGATGTGTTTTTTTTCAACTAATAAACAAATGTCATCATGTACGCGGTTTGTTGACATAACAAAATAATGTAAATAGAGTCGACATTCACGCATAATGCAACTAGTGTATCCTACATAACATGATTTATTGTACATATTTACCGTTATATCTCACATTTGTGTCTATGAATATTTATATCTAGACTAATCTAAGTTAAATTATCTCTAAACGAAAGTATCGCGCGTTTTAGTATTGACTCCAATGACAAACACACGCCAATTTAGGGGCGTGGATGACCGCTATATGAAATCCTACTTTCACGTTTGAAAAGTTTGTAGATCACAAAAGCACTGTTTATTGGTTCAATGTTAGTGTTCGAATGTATTCAGAAGAATTTGTAGTAGCAATGCATTTATACGTGAAAAATGCATTGTATTTGCTTTTTGCGATGTAATTCCGCTTTAAGTTTATATAAATACACTTAATATACGTGTTACCCTGTGTATTGTTGTGTGTGTTTTACGATTATTTATCGTCGCTACCTGATGCCCATATGAGCGACGCCTCCTGAAGAGATTGGTCATTTTAGATTGTTGGAGGATAATACAATGATACAGACAGAGACCCTTAATATATGCTTTAATCACTGGTCGCTATACTTTTCAGTTACTATATTGTTGGGAAGGGCCGTAACTAATGTTGCTAGAACTTGTGGCATAACCCGTTTGCCTTTATTTATTGCCGTCATGTTTTGTATTCACATGTATATATAAAACGAATCGATCAATAAAATGTGATTAATCTAAACTAAACAGAGACCCATTCCAGAATCTCCTCTTAAAGTCCCATCTGAAAGACTGTTAATTTTATTAGGGTCAGACGGAGGGATCGAACATTCGATCCCTGGATTCCCAGTCCATCGTCTTATGCACTGGACCACATATCCGTCTGTGTCTATTGTTTTGGAATATTCGACATCTATTTATAGTACCGACGAAGGATAGACTACATTACACGAGCATGTGGGACGATGCAGCTATAGATATTTTGGGCGGATGAATAATGAGAGACGTCTCTAATTTTCTAGTACCTCCATTGGCAGATAAAGTCTAATTTATTCCAAAATGTGAATAGGTCCTTTTCGTTAGAATCCTTTGTTCCCTAACCAGATGTTGCGGTATGATAAATGTGATTTTATCAAAATCGAGTTAATTAACTGATACAAATAACTACCCATTGCATAATTATACTGTTATGAGATTTGTTGAGATGTAGTAATTTAATACTCATAAGAAGCGATAGTGGAATAAAATTGCTAGCATGTTGTGTAAAGGAATACACGATAAAAACAGAGGAAAACATTTAATAGGACCTATCTACTTTTAGGGAGTATTCAAGGGCAGTAACGTGGAAGTCGTGATAGCGCAGTGGATGCGCGTTCGCTTCAGGTGCGAAAGGTCCGGAGTTCGAGCCCCACTGGAGCCGTTCCGATGGTTTCCTTAGGAAAGGCATTTAAATTCCACATTGCCTCTTCTCTCTCCCTCGTGGCGATGGATTCCATCAGGAATGAGGTCTCAAGAGTGATTTATATAAGTTGAAATAACTTGTTTCGCAATCGAGCTAAAATCAATTTGTATAAACTAAGGTCAGTAGCTGACCGATGTATCTCATTAACACCATAACTCATTAGAGAGTAGTATTCGAATTATTTGGGGAGAGTCGTAACGCATGTTGTTAAAACTTGTGGTACAACCCATATATATCCTCTAGTGTCCTCAAATCGTGATACCTTCGTTTTCGTTACCCCATAAGTATTTACAATACTGCACGCGATCGGTGTTTTCTGACATCACCAATCAGAAATAGATAGTGTCAAAGGTCACTTTCTATATTTGGCAAAAATGCTCCTTATAATCCTTGGAGGCGTAAGTAATCGGTTATTTCATAATGCAATATTGCATCACCATTTGTCCATTTGATTTACTGCAAAATATTGACCATATCCAGTTTTGTTTTGCGTCGTTTGATTTGTTTACCTACCTGTCATTTAATGTGAAGGTCAAAATAGATTGGGTTACGAAAACTCCGGTACCAGTCACCACAGATGTCGGTTTCGGGTCATGGTAAAAATGACAGCGCCCGTTTTTATTTACGTAGTCATATTCATTTCTAATTCTTTGGAATAAAAGAGGAACGTTACTTTATTTACATCATACATTTAGAAACTATGTAGTTTTAAGATTCGTTTTGTTGAATGTCGATCATTTCTTATCATAACGGACACCGGAAACTCGAGGGTATATGCTTGTGCAAACAATGCCACGAATCGTATATCATAAATATTGTATGCATGTGTTCGTTTGTTCATTTCTTTATTTGCTTTGCATTGTACATTGAATATTTTATATTGCAATAAAATATGATTAAACTAAATTATTCGAAATGTAAATATATCATTTATTATAGGAATGCATATATGGTTTTATCTTTATGTTATAGTCGCTGATGTAATAGAGGTAGCTCAACAAGATAGGACAAACGAACACAACGAGATAGGCCAAAAGCAATACAACGAGATAGGACAAAAGCAATACAAGGATATAGGACAAACGAAACATAACGAGATAGGAATTTACAAATTAGGGAGTTATGTAAATCATATAGCTTAGATAAACAAGCCGGTACTAACGTAATGGTGTCCTTTCCCTATTCTAGCAAGTATAACATTGCCTGTAAACTTGTACCCAAAGCTGGCTCCACTTTAATGTTGCAGGTATTCAACATACTAAACAATGATGAAGCAAAAGACTACATTTTCAATATGGCTAGAAAGCTCATACATTCTCGCAGAGCTTCACATAAGACGAAAACGCTTACATTACAATCAATGAAAAATTATACAGTATTAATAATTGGTAGAAATCCATATTCCAGCATTTTATCGGCATATATTGACAAAGTTTACCTTCCAAATCAATTGTCCTTGGCAAAATATGTTATTCGTACTACAGAACGGAAACTATTCGACAATAAAACAACCAAGAACAAAGCGTGTCATATAACATTTAAACAGTTTCTTGATTATATCTTGGAAAGCGGTCATCATCGTATTTTACTTAGACACTATAAGCCAATTGTATCAGAGAAACTTTTCTCACTTGTCTGCAACCTTGACAATTCCCTTATTGTAAAGATGGAGAGCTTTTCTGAAGATATAGAATACGCGCTCAAATTGGTCGGTGTTGAGAACAGAGAGATTAATCTCATATATGATGCAATGCACAAGAAAAGGAGTGAGTCTACTATTCCAGGAATTGTGAAAACAGTATACGCAAAAATGAAAACATTGTCGTTGAGTCTCGCGGTACATTCGTCAGATTGTTTATCATGGGCGGGCGTAGCGAATCGATTATGGAGATCATTTCAGATTCAGGGCTATATTCACGAACATTCAGATTTTCCGTCTGAGAAATATTTCAATAAAGCTGATTATGCCAATGCCAAATATTTAATCAACTTAATACTTGCTGCCATCAAGAACAGACCGCTTACACACATGGGCGCAGTGAAGCAGTGGAACAAAGCAATGATGCACGCCTATTCAGAAGTAGGTGCAGATTATCTGGCTAGGATAAAACAGAGTTATGCCTTTGATTTTAAATTGTTCAATTATATCCAAGATTTAGAACGTGATTAGTTAAGTTTATACAGCAAATACCTCGAATACGAAACAAGTTCGTAGAAACAACATTAATGCAATAACTCAATATACCTCATTCCATATGGAATCCATCGCCATGACAGAGAGGAAAGGAAAGAGACACTTATGACACTATCTGATGTTCATAAGAGGTGACTCATAAGTCACAAGTGGCAGACATAAAACAACACATTTAACCATTGTATTATTTCCTTCACATGTGTATGCTTCCAATCACTTAAAGTGACATTACATCTCAAACGGTAAATAAAATGCATTTCGTTCACGTATAAATGCGTTGCTACTACAAATTCTTCCGAATGCATTCAAACACTAACATTGAATCAATAACCAGTATTGGAAAGTATGCTTGTGAGTTGCGGAGACAGACTGTCTGGTGGTGAGAGAATCATGTCTGTGGGTGGTGAGTGAATCCTGTATATGTGTTGTCAGGGAATCCTGTATGAGGGGGAGACGCCCTTGTAAACTGAATATTATTCAATTTTAACATGCAAGTTGCCCCTTAAACAAAACAATTTCTGTGTAAATCGCATAGGTACACGAATTTTGAAATCGAAAGTATCGAATCGGTTTGCATAGGGGAGAATAAATGGTTCAAACCACTGCGCCAATCGGACAGACATGGAATTTCGCTTTGGTCAGGAAAACCCATCTTGGAAAGGGCAAGGAATCCTGTCTGAGGGTGGTAACGAAATTCTATTTGGGGTTGGGCAGGGAATCATGTCTAAGAGTGGTCAAGGAATCATGTATTTGGGTTAGTCAAGGAATCGTGTATGGTGGTGGTCAAGGACTCATGTCTGGGGTGGTCACTGAATCCTGTCTGAGGGAATCCTGAATGAGGGGTCAGTTTGGGGGTTGTGAGGGAATCATTATTTAGCAATAAATCGAACATTTCAATAGTTTACGCGTGTCATTATAACTGGAATTTATCCATGTTATGTCATCATGTCATATATCTACAACAGCTGTGTCTTATGGATGCATTTCTACTCAATATACTAGTTTTGAAGCATGTATACTGGTTATAGATCTACAACATATGTGTCCTATGGATGCATTGCTAGTCAATATACTAGTTTTAAAGCATGTAAACAAGTCATAGATCTACAACATATGTGTCCTATGGATACATTTCTAGATAATATGCGTTTTGTTGTTGTTTAGCAAATTTACATATTGTGCATTTTCAATGTTTTGTTTCTTGTATTGTTTTATTAAATAGAAAGTGGAATCCTTGAACGTTTCCTATTGGTTGTTTACTGTTTAATACATGAGCATTCTATATTACATACGACTTAGCCCTTGCTTTTAGTTCAGGCGGCCGATGGCTCCCATAGGCTTAACACAATGCTATAGGTTATGGACTGAATTGGCAAAATGTAATATAAACTGTTTGTGATTGGATGCATTTGATAAATGTAATTGAAGCTCTTTGCGATTTGTTGTATTTTCATAATGTAATATATTATTGTTGTAATTTGCTGCTGTAATTGCTGTTAATATATCTAAACTGTTTGTGATTGACTGCATTCGCAGAATGTAATCAATAATGTGTCTGATGGGCTTCATTTACAGAATGTAATTGATAATGTTTCTGATGTAACATTATGGTCATGTAGAAGTACAACAGTTTAAGGTCAGATAGGATTTATTGTAATATCTAGTAAACCTTATTGATTCAACACCCACCTGCGATATATTATATTTCCAAACCTACTAGTGTTATAGCAATAATACATTTTGTAATTTATGTCACGCCTTCCAATGAAATATAGAAATCTATCAGTGAAATAAAATGTGTTATTCCACATATTGAAAGCAGTGGAATACCATATTTTATTTCTCACTGTTTTGCACGTTTGGTACCTAGCCGCTGCATGTTGAAATGTTGTCAACGCGAGCGTCTTCGGGTTCAATCTCTTGTGACGTAATTTATGGTAGAGTAAATGCTACGTTCTAACGACAATCAAAAAGAAACATCTTAGCCTAAGATAAAAGAAAAATGTGTTCGTTTAAGTGAATGATATAATAATATATTACCCATGCACACAGAAAGCTATTATTACATATATTTCACTGAAGCAAATACATATTCTATTAATATATGTTCATCAAGTGACAGAAACAGGCGTGTGTTCTAGATACTGAAACCGATGATAAACCTATGTGTACTTATGAATATATGTATTTAGAATAAACATGATACAAAAGTAACTGTAATTTGGTTTTGAAATGCAATTGTAATGTCATGCATTACACGAGACAAATGTAATTGTAATTGAGGTTTTGCAAAAGAATGTGTAATGTAATGCAATACAATGCAATGTAGTTGATTCCAGATCTGCACATGAGCTAAATAAAGAAGACAGAGAAGTCGGAGAGTGTCGGGGGAGAAGTTAGAGGTGGACATGAGAGCTGATCATGTCGCTGAGGGACAATTAATATGCTTTAACAGAAGTCAGATAACCGACTTTTAACAATAAGTTACTGATCATCGCCTGCGACAATATTTGCTGTAAAGATTAATGTTGTATACATTATATGAATTATGTGATGATGGTAAAATGATGTCAAACAAAAAATCAGATTTTCTTAAGAAATTGGAACAGCTAGATGTGTCTGATTCCGTTCTGCAGAAGATACATGAGCCATCATTTTAATGTTATTGCTACAACCACCAAACAATGTTAGACCAATGTATCTACATGTGGCAGCTGGTTTCTGGAGCTACATACGACAGAGTTGTAGGGGTGTTGCTAATGTACACATTGTCTTTGACAGATATATAGCAAATAGTCTTAGTCTCAAACATGTCGAACACGAGGCGATGGTATTTCTAGCAATACACCAGTCTCAATGTAATACAATGTGGCCATGCCAGGGTGGAAAAGTGTACTAACTAACAGCTTAATTCACAAAATGTAGGATTCTGGACCATTTATAGTCCTTTAAGTGGACTATCAATATATGGCGGCCATTTTGGACGCCAGCTTGGATTTCTCCGAACGCCGCAATGTATGACAATTTATGCAGCATGTTTGACAAACTTCAGACATTTACAAACATTTTGGTATATAACTCGTTTTGTTAGATGACTGGATAAGGTTGAACATTTCATATAGCCTGATAGTCACCTAACCATTATTCTGATATTTGTTATTCCGATATTTGCTATAGATACATTGCTTTTTTCTACATTGCTTCTACCGATATGTTCTACCAAAACATTGCTTATTCCGATATTTGCTACCAATACATTGCATATACCGATATTTGCTACCAATACATTGCTTATATCGATATTTGCTACCAATTCATTGCGTATACCGATATTTGCTACCAATACATTGCATATACCGATATTTGCTAGCAATACATTGCTTACACCGATATTTACTACTAATACATTGCTTATACCGATATTTACTACCAATACATTGCTTATACCGATATTTAGTACCAATACATGGCTTATTCCGATATTTGCTACAAACACATGGTTTATTCCAATAGTTGCTACCAATACATTGCTTATTCAGATATTTACTACCAATTCATAGCTTATACCGATATTTGCTACCAATACATTGCTTATTCCGATATTTACTACCAATACATTGCTTATTCCGACATTTACTACCAATACATCGCTTATACCGATATTTTCTACCAATACAATGCTTATACCGATATTTGCTAACAATATATTGCTTATACCGATATTTGCTACTAAATACATCGCTTATTCCGATATTTGCTACCAATACATTGCTTATACCGATATTTGCTACCAATACATTGCTTATACCGATATTTACTACCAATATATTGCGTATACCGATATTTGCTAACAATACATTGCATATACGGATATTTGCTACCAATACATTGCTTATTCCGATATTTACTACCAATTCATAGCTTATACCGATATTTGCTACCAATACATTCCTCATACCGATATTTACTACCAATACATTGCTTATACCGATATTTTATACAAATACATTGCTCATACCGATATTTGCTACCAAGACATCGCTTATACCGATATGTTCTACCAATACATTGCGTATACCGATATTTGCTACCAATACATTGCTTATTCCGATATTTACTACCAATACATTGCTTATTCCCACATTTACTACCAATACATCGCTTATACCGATATTTTCTACCAATACATTGCTTATACTGATATTTGCTAACAATATATTGCTTATACCGATATTTGCTACAAAATACATCGCTTATTCCGATATATGCAACCAATATATTGCTTATACCGATATTTGCTATCGATATATTGCGTATACCGATATTTGCTAACAATACATTGCTTATTCCGATATTTACGACCAGTAAATCGCGTATACCGATATTTGCTAACAATACATTGCTTATACCGATATTTTATACCAATACATTGCTTATACCGATATTTGCTACCAATACATTGCTTATACCGATATTTGCTACAAAATACATCGCTTATTCCGATATGTGCTACCAATACATTGCTTATACCGATATTAGCTACCAATATATTGCTTATACCGATATTTGCTAATAATACATTCCTTATACCGATATTGCTACCAATACATGGCTTATACCGATATTTACTACCAATACATACCTTATACCGATATTTACTACCAATACATGGAATGTACCGATATGTTCTACCATTAAATTGATTATTCCGATATTTGCTACCAATACATGGCTTATACCGATATTTGCTACCAACACATTGCTTATACCGATATGTTATAACAATACATTGCTCATACCGATATTTGCTACCAACGCATTCCTTATACAGATATTAACTACCAATATATTGCTTATACCAATAGGTTCTACCAATACATTGCTTATACCGATATTTGTTACCAATACATTGCTTATTCCGATATTTGCTACCAATACATTGCTTATACCGATATTTGCTACCAATACATTGCTTATTCCGATATTTGCTACCAATACATGGCTTATTCCGATATTTCCTACAAACACATGGTTTTTTCCAATAGTTGCTACGAATACATTGCTTATTCCGATATTTACTACCAATACATTGCTTATACCGATATTCTATACCAATACATTGCTCATACCGATATTTGCTACCAACACATCGCTTATAACGATATGTTCTACCAATACATTGCTTATACCGATATTTTATACCAATACATTTCTCATACCGATATTTGCTACCAACACATCGCTTATACCGATATGTTCTATCAATACATTGCTTATACCGATATTTGTTATAAATACATTGCTTATTCCGATATTTGTTACCAATACATTGCATATACCGATATTTGTTGCCAATACATTGCTTATTCCGATATTTGCTACTAATACATTGCTTATTCCGATATTTGCTACCAATTCATAGCTTTTACTGATATTTACTACCAATACATTCCTTATACCGATATTTACAACCAATACATTGCTTATACCGATATTTTATACCAATACATTGCTCATACCGATATTTGCTACCAACACATCGCTTATACCGATATGTTCTACCAATACATTGCTTATACCGATAGTTTATACGAATATATTGCTCATACCGATATTTGCTACCAATACATTGCTTATACCGATATTTTATACCAATACATTGCTTTTACCGATATTTGCTAACAATACATTGCTTATTCCGATATTTGCTACCAATATATTGCCTATTCCGATATTTACGACCAGTAAATCGCGTATACCGATATTTGCTAACAATACATTGCTTATACCGATATTTTATACCAATACATTGCTTATACCGATATTTGCTACCAATACATTGCTTATACCGATATTTGCTACAAAATACATCGCTTATTCCGATATGTGCTACAAATACATTGCTTATACCGATATTAGCTACCAATATATTGCTTATACCGATATTTGCTAACAATACATTCCTTATACCGATATTGCTACCAATACATGGCTTATACCGATATTTACTACCAATACATACCTTATACCGATATTTACTACCAATACATGGAATGTACCGATATGTTCTACCATTACATTGATTATTCCGATATTTGCTACCAATACATAGCTTATACCGATATTTGCTACCAATACATTGCTTATACCGATATGTTATACCAATACATTGCTCATACCGATATTTGCTACCAACGCATTCCTTATACCGATATTTACTACCAATATATTGCTTATACCAATAGGTTCTACCAATACATTGCTTATACCGATATTTGTTACCAATACATTGCTTATTCCGATATTTGCTACCAATACATTGCTTATACCGATATTTGCTACCAATACATTGCTTATTCCGATATTTGCTACCAATACATGGCTTATTCCGATATTTGCTACAAACACATGGTTTTTTCCAATAGTTGCTACGAATACATTGCTTATTCCGATATTTACTACCAATTCATAGCTTATACTGATATTTGCTACCAATACATTGCTTATACCGATATTTACTACCAATACATTGCTTATACCGATATTCTATACCAATACATTGCTCATACCGATATTTGCTACCAACACATCGCTTATAACGATATGTTCTACCAATACATTGCTTATACCGATATTTTATACCAATACATTTCTCATACCGATATTTGCTACCAAGACATCGCTTATACCGATATGTTCTACCAATACATTGCTTATACCGATATTTGTTACAAATACATTGCTTATTCTGATATTTGTTACCAATACATTGCATATACCGATATTTGTTGCCAATACATTGCTTATTCCGATATTTGCTACTAATACATTGCTTATTCCGATATTTGCTACCAATTCATAGCTTATACCGATATTTACTACCAATACATTCCTTATACCGATATTTACAACCAATACATTGCATATACCGATATTTTATACCAATACATTGCTCATACCGATATTTGCTACCATCACATCGCTTATACCGATATGTTCTACCAATACATTGCTTATACCGATAGTTTATACGAATATATTGCTCATACCGATATTTGCTACCAATACATTGCTTATACCGATATTTTATACCAATACATTGCTTTTACCGATATTTGCTACCAATACATTGCTTATACCGATATTTGCGTCAAAATACATCGCTTATTCCGATATGTGCTACCAATACATTGCTTATACCGATATTTGCTACCAATTTATTGCTTATACCGATATTTGCTAACAATACATTGCTTATTAACACCAAACAAACCAAACACCAAACATTGCGCATACCGATATTTGCTAACAATACATTGCTTATACCGATATATGCAAACAATACATTGCTTATTCCGATATTTGTTATACCGATATTTTATACCAATACATTGCTTATACCGATATTTGCTACCAATACATTGCTTATGCCGATATTTGCTAAAAATACATTGCTTATTTCGATATTTGCTACCAATATATTGCTTATTCCGATATTTACGACCAATACATCGCGTATACCTATATTTACTACCAATACATTGCGTATACCGATATTTGCTAACCATACATTGCTTATACCGATATTTTATACCAATACATTGCTTATACCGATATTTGCTACCAATACATTGCTTATACCGATATTTGCTACCAATACATTGCTTATTCCGATAATTGTTATACCGATATTTTATACCAATACATTGCTTATGCCGATATTTTATACCATTACATTGCTTATTCCGATATTTGTTATACCGATATTTTATACCAATACATTGCTTATGCCGATATTTTATACCATTACATTGCTTATACCGATATTTGCTACCAATACATTGCTTATACCGATATGTGCTACCAATACATTCCGTATACCGATATTTGTTACCAATATATTGCTTATTCCGACATTTGCTACCAATACATTCCTCATACCGATATTTACTGCCAATACATTTCTTATACCCCTATTTGCTAACAATACATTGCTTATACAGATATTTGCTACCAATACATTCCTTATACCGATATTTGCTACCAATACATTACTTATACCGATATTTACTACCAATACATTCCTTATACCGATATTTGCTACCAATACATTGCTTATATCGATATTTGCTACCAATACATTGCTTATACCGATATTTACTACCAATACATTCCTTATACCGATATTTACCACCAAAACATTGTTTATTCCAATATTTGCTACCAATACATTGCGTATGCCGATATTTTATACTAATACATTGCTTATACCGATATTTGCTACAAATACATTCCTTATACCGATATTTGATACCAATACATGGCTTATACCGATATTTGCTACCAATACATTGTTTATACCGATATTTGCTACCAATACATTCCTCATACCGATATTGCTACCAATACATGGCTTATACCGATATTTACTACCAATACATTCCTTATACCGATATTTGATACCAATACATGGCTTATACCGATATTTGCTACCAATACATTGTTTATACCGATATTTGCTACCAATACATTCCTCATACCGATATAGCTACCAATACATTGCTTATACCGATATTTACTACCAATACATTCCTTATACCGATATTTACTACCAATACATTGCTTATACCGATATTTGCTACCAATACATTGCTTATACCGATATTTGCTACCAATACATTGCTTATACCGATATTTACTACCAATACATTCCTTATACCGATATTTACCACCAATACATTGTTTATTCCGATATTTGCTACCAATACATGGCTTATACCGATATTTGCTACCAATACATTGCTTATACCGATATTTATACCAATAATTCTCATACCGATATTTACCACCAAAACATTGTTTATTCCGATATTTGCTACCAATACATTGCTTATACCGATATTGTCTACAAATACATTCCTTATACCGATATTTGATACCAATACATGGCTTATACCGATATTTGCTACCAATACATTGTTTATACCGATATTTGCTACCAATACATTCCTTATACCGATATTGCTACCAATACATGGCTTATACCGATATTTACTACCAATACATTCCTTATACCGATATTTACTACCAATACATGGCTTATACCGATATTTGCTACCAATACATTGCTTATACTGATATTTTATACCAATGCATTGCTTATACTGATATTTTCTACCAATTCATTGCTTATACCGATATTTGCTACCAATACATTCCGTATACCGATATTTGCTACCAATACATTGCTTATTCCGGCATTTGCTACGAATACATTCCATATACCGATATTTACTATCAATACATTGCTTATACCGATATTTACTACCAATACATTCCTTATACCGATATTTACTACCAATACATTGCTTATACCGCTATTTGCTTACAATACATTGCTTATACCGATATTTGCTACCAATAAATTCCTTATACCGATATTTGCTACCAATACATTCCTTATACCGATATTTGCTACCAATACATTGCTTATACCGATATTTACTACCAATACATGGCCTATACCGATATTTTATACCAATCCATTGCTTATGCCGATATTTTCTACCAATACATTGCTTATACTGATATTTTCTACCAATACATTGCTTATACCGATATTTGCTACCAATACATTCCGTATACCGATATTTGCTACATTGCTTATTCCGACATTTGCTACGAATACATTCCATATACCGATATTTACTACCAATACATTGCTTATACCGATATTTACTACCAATACATTCCTTATACCGATATTTACCACCAATACATTGCTTATACCGATATTTACTACCAATACATGGCCTATACCGATATTTTATACCAATACATTGCTTATGCCGATATTTGCTACCAATACATTGCGTATGCCGAAATTTTATACTAATACATTGCTTATACCGATATTTGCTACCAATATATTGCTTATACCGATATGTTATACCAATATATTGCTCATACCGATATTTACCACCAATACATTGTTTATTCCGATATATGCTACCAATACATTGCTTATACAGACATTTGCTACCAATACATTGGTTATACCGATATTTACTACCAATACATTGCGTATGCCGATATTTTATACCAATACATTGCTTATACCGATATTTGCTGCAAATACATTCCTTATACCGATATTTGATACCAATACATGGCTTATACCGATATTTGCTACCAATACATTGCTTATTCCGATATTTGCTACCAATACATGGCTTATTCCGATATTTGCTACAAACACATGGTTTATTCCAATAGCTGCTACCAATACATTGCTTATTCCGATATTTACTACCAATTCATAGCTTATACCGATATTTGCTACCAATACATTCCTTATACCGATATTTACTACCAATACATTGCTTATACCGATATTTTATACCAATACATTGCTCATACCGATATTTGCTACCAACACATCGCTTATAACGATATGTTCTACCAATACATTGCTTATACCGATATTTTATACCAATACATGTCTCATACCGATATTTGCTACCAACATATCGCTTATACCGATATGTTCTACCAATACATTGCTTATACCGATATTTGTTACCAATATATTGCTTATTCCGATATTTGTTACCAATACATTGCATATACCGATATTTGTTGCCAATACATTGCTTATTCCGATATTTGCTACTAATACATTGCTTATTCCGATATGTTCTACCAATTCATAGCTTATACCGATATTTGCTACCAATACATTCCTTATACCGATATTTTCTACCAATACATTGCTTATACCGATATTTTATACCAATACATTGCTCATACCGATATTTGCTACCAACAGATCGCTTATACCGATATGTTCTACCAATACATTGATTATTCCGATATTTTATACCAATACATTGCTCATACCGATATTTGCTACCAACTCATTCCTTATACCGATATTTTCTACCAATATATTGCTTATACCGATATATTCTACCAATACATTGCTTATACCGATATTTGTTACCAATACATTACTTATTCCGATATTTGCTACCAATACATTGCTTATACCGATATTTTCTACCAATACATGGCTTATTCCGATATTTGCTACAAACACATGGTTTATTCCAATAGTTGCTACCAATACATTGCTCATACCGATATTTGCTACCAATACATTGCTTATACCGATATTTGCTAACAATACATTGCTTATTCCGATATTTGCTACCAATATATTGCTTATTCCGATAATTACTACCAATACATTGCGTATAGCGATATTTGCTAACAATACATTGCTTATACCGATATTTGCAAACAATACGATGCTTATTCCGATATTTGTTATACCGATATTTTATACCAATACATTGCTTATACCGATATTTGCTACCAATACATTGCTTATACCGATATTTGCTACCAATACATTCCATATACCGATATTTACTACCAATACATGGCTTATTCCGACATTTGCTACCAATACATTGCTTATACCGATATATACTACCAATACATGGCCTATACCGATATTTTATACCAATACATTGCTTATGCAGATATTTTATACCAATACATTGCTTATACCGATATTTGCTACCAATACATTGTTTATACCGATATTTGCTACCAATATATTCCGTATACCGATATTTGCTACCAATACATTGCTTATTCCGACATTTGCTACGAATACATTCCTTATACCGATATTTACTACCAATACATTGCTTATACCGCTATTTGCTTACAATACATTGCATATACCGATATTTGCTACCAATAAATTCCTTATACCGATATTTGCTACCAATACATTCCTTATACCGATATTTGCTACCAATACATTGCTTATACTGATATTTGCTACAAATACATTGCTTATACCGATATTTGCTACAAATACATTGCTTATACCGATATTAACTACCAATACATTCCTTATACCGATATTTACCACCAATACATTGTTTATTCCGATATTTGCTACCAATACATTGCTTATACCGACATTTGCTACCAATGCATTCCTTATACCGATATTTACTACCAATACATTGCTTATACCGATATTTACTACCAATACATGGCCTATACCGATATTTTATACCAATACATTGCTTATGCCGATATTTGCTACCAATACATTGCTTATACCGATATTTACTACCAATACATTCCTTATACCGATATTTACCACCAATACATTGTTTATTCCGATATTTGCTACCAATACATGGCTTATACCGATATTTGCTACCAATACATTGCTTATACCGATATATGTTATACCAATATATTGCTCATACCGATATTTACCACCAAAACATTGTTTATTCCGATATTTGCTACCAATACATTGCTTATACCGATATTGTCTACAAATACATTCGTTATACCGATATTTGATACCAATACATGGCTTATACCGATATTTGCTACCAATACATTGTTTATACCGATATTTGCTACCAATACATTCCTTATACCGATATTGCTACCAATACATGGCTTATACCGATATTTACTACCAATACATTCCTTATACCGATATTTACTACCAATACATGGCTTATACCGATATTTGCTACCAATACATTGCTTATACTGATATTTTATACCAATGCATTGCTAATACCGATATTTGCTACCAATACATTCCGTATACCGATATTTGCTACCAATACATTGCTTATTCCGGCATTTGCTACTAATACATTCCATATACCGATATTTACTATCAATACATTGCTTATACCGATATTTACTACCAATACATTCCTTATACCGATATTTACTACCAATACATTGCTTATACCGCTATTTGCTTACAATACATTGCTTATACCGATATTTGCTACCAATAAATTCCTTATACCGATATTTGCTACAAATACATTCATTATACCGATATTTGCTACCAATACATTGCTTATACTGATATTTGCTACAAATACATTGCTTATACCGATATTTGCTACAAATACATTGCTTATACCGATATTAACTACTAATACATTCCTTATACCGATATTTACCACCAATACTTGTTATTCCATTTGCTACCAATACATTGCTATACCGAATTTGCTACCAATCATTCTATACCGATATTTCTACCAATACATTGCTTATACCGTATTTACTACCATACATCCTATCCGATATTTAACCATACATTGCTTACCGATATTTGCTACCAATACATTGCTTATACCGAATTTACTACCAATACATTCCTTATACCGATATTTACCACCAATACATTGCTTATACCGATATTTGCTACCAATACATTGCTTATACCGATATTTGCTACCAATACATTGCTTATACCGATATATTTATACAATATATTGCTCATACCGATATATACCACCAAAACTTGTTTATTCCGATATTTGCTACCAATACATTGCTATACCGATATTGTCTACAATACATTCGTTATACCGATATTTGATACCAATACATGGCTTATACCGATATTTGCTACCAATACATTGTTTATACCGATATTGCTACCAATCATTCCTTATACCGAATTGCTACCAATACATGGCTTATACCGATATTTACTACCAATACATTCCTTATACCGATATTTACTACCAATACATGGAATGTACCGATATTTTCTACCAATACATTGATTATTCCGATATTTGCTACCAATACATGGCTTATACCGATATTTGCTACCAATACATTGCTTATACTGATATTTTATACCAATACATTGCTTATACTGATATTTTCTACCAATTCATTGCTTATACCGATATTTGCTACCAATACATTCCGTATACCGATATTTGCTACCAATACATTGCTTATTCCGGCATTTGCTACGAATACATTCCATATACCGATATTTACTACCAATACATTGCTTATACCGATATTTACTACCAATACATTCCTTTTACCGATATTTACCACCAATACATTGTTTATTCCGATATTTGCTACCAATACATTGCTTATACCGACATTTGCTACCAATACATTCCTTATACCGATATTTACTACCAATACATTGCGTATGCCGATATTTTATACCAATACATTGCTTATACCGATATTTGCTACCAATACATGGCTTATACCGATATTTGCTACTAATACATTGCTTATACCGATATTTGCTACCAATACATTCCATATACCGATATTTTCTACCAATATATTGATTATTCCGATATTTTATACCAATACATTGCTCATACCGATATTTGCTACCAACTCATTCCTTATACCGATATTTGCTACCAATACATTCCGTATATCGATATATTCTACCAATACATTGCTTATACCGATATTTGTTACCAATACATCACTTATTCCGATATTTGCTACCAATACATTGTTTATACCGATATTTGCTACCAATACATTCCGTATACCGATATTTGCTACCAATACATTGCTTATTCCGACATTTGCTACGAATACATTCCTTATACCGATATTTACTACCAATACATTGCTTATACCGCTATTTGCTTACAATACATTGCTTATACCGATATTTGCTACCAATAATTTCCTTATACAGATATTTGCTACCGATACATTCCGTATACCGATATTTGCTACCAATAC
Source organism: Archivesica marissinica (assembly GCA_014843695.1). Lineage (NCBI taxonomy): Eukaryota > Metazoa > Mollusca > Bivalvia > Venerida > Vesicomyidae > Archivesica > Archivesica marissinica. Next base: position 32,556,896 of record CM026388.1, read on the forward strand.
ATTGCTTATACCGATATTTGCTACCAATACATTGCTTATACTGATATTTGCTACATATACATTGCTTATACTGATATTTGCTACCAATACATTGCTTATACTGATATTTGCTACGAATACATTGCTTATACCGATATTTGCTACAAATACATTGCTTATACCAATATTTGCTACAAATACATTGTTTATTCCGATATTTGCTATCAATACATTGCTTATACCGACATTTGCTACCAATGCATTCCTTATACCGATATTTACTACCAATACATTGCTTATACCGATATTTACTACCAATACATGGCCTATACCGATATTTACCACCAATACATTGTTTATTCCGATATTTGCTACCAATAAATTGCTTATACCGACATTTGCTACCAATACATTCCTTATACCGATATTGCTACCAATACATGGCTTATACCGATATTTACTACCAATACATTCCTTATTCCGATATTTACTACCAATACATGGAATATACCGATATTTTCTACCAATACATTGCTTATACCGATATGTTATACCAATTTATTGCTCATACCGATATTTACCACCAAAACATTGTTTATTCCGATATTTGCTACCAATACATTCGTTATACCGATATTTACTACCAATACATTCCTTATACCGATATTTTCTACATATACATTCCTTATACCGATATTTGATACCAATACATGGCTTATACCGATATTTGCTACCAATACATTGTTTATACCGATATTTGCTACCAATACATTCCTTATTCCGATATTGCTACCAATACATGGCTTATACCGATATTTACTACCAATACATTCCTTATACCGATATTTACTACCAATACATGGAATGTACCGATATTTTCTACCAATACATTGATTATTCCGATATTTGCTACCAATACATGGCTTATACCGATATTTGCTACCAATACATTGCTTATACTGATATGTTATACCAATACATTGCTCATACCGATATTTGCTACCAACACATTCCTTATACCGATATTTACTACCAATATATTGCTTATACCAATAGGTTCTACCAATACATTGCTTATACCGATATTTGTTACGAATACATTGCTTATTCCGATATTTGCTACCAATACATTGCTTATACCGATATTTTCAACCAATACATTGCTTATTCCGATATTTGCTACCAATACATGGCTTATTCCGATATTTGCTACAAACACATGGTTTATTCCAATAGTTTCTACCAATACATTGCTTACTCCGATATTTACCACCAATTCATAGCTTATACCGATATTTGCTACCAATACATTCCTTATACCGATATTTACTATCAATACATTGCTTATACCGATATTTTATACCAATACATTGCTCATACCGATATTTGCTACCAACACATCGCTTATAACGATATGTTCTACCAATACATTGCTAATATCGATATTTGTTGCAAATACATTGCTTATTCCGATATTTGTTACCAATACATTGCATATACCGATATTTGTTGCCAATACATTGCTTATTCCGATATTTGCTACTAATACATTGCTTATTCCGATATTTGCTACCAATTCATAACTTATACCGATATCTGCTACCAATACATTCCTTATACCGATATTTACTACCAATACATTGCTTTTACCGATATTTTATACAAATACATTGCTCATACCGATATATACTACCAACACATCGCTTATACCGATATGTTCTACCAATACATTGCTTATGCCGATATTTTATACCATTACATTGCTTATACCGATATTTGCTACCAATTCATTGCTTATACTGATATTTACTAACAATACATGGCCTATACCGATATTTTATACCAATCTATTGCTTATGCCGATATTTTATACCAATACATTGCTCATACTGATATTTGCTACCAATACATTGCTTATACCGATATTTGCTACCAATACATTCCGTATACCGATATTTGCTACCAATACATTGCTTATTCCGACATTTGCTACGAATACATTCCATATACCGATATTTACTACCAATACATTGCTTATACCGATATTTACTACCAATACATTCCTTATACCGATATTTACCACCAATACAATGTTTATTCCGATATTTGCTACCAATACATTCCTTATACCGATATTTACTACCAATACATTGCGTATGCCGATATTTTATACCAATACATTGCTTATACCGATATTTGCTACAAATACATTCCTTATACCGATATTTGCTACCAATACATGGCTTATACCGATATCTGATACCAATACATTGCTTATTCCGATATTTGCTACCAATACATTCCATATACCGATATTGCTACCAATACACGGCTTATACCGATATTTGCTACCAATACATTCCTTATACCGATATTTACTACCAATACATGGCTTATACCGATATTTGCTACCAATACATTGCTTATACCGATATTTTATACCAATACATTGCTCATACCGATATTTGCTACCAACTCATTCCTTATACCAATATTTACTACCAATATATTGCTTATACCGATATGTTCTACCAATACATTGCTTATACCGATATTTGTTACCAATACATTGCTTATTCCGATATTTGCTACCAATACATTGCTTATACCGATATTTTCTACCAATACATGGCTTATTCCGATATTTGCTACAAACACATGTTTTATTCCAATAGTTGCTACCAATACATTGCTTATACCGATATTTTCTACCAATACATTGCTCATACCGATATTTGCTACCAACACATCGCTTATAACGATATGTTCTACCAATACATTGCTAATATCGATATTTGTTACAAATACATTGCTTATTCCGATATTTGTTACCAATACATTGCATATACCGATATTTGTTGCCAATACATTGCTTATTCCGATATTTGCTACTAATACATTGCTTATTCCGATATTTGCTACCAATTCATAACTTATACCGATATCTGCTACCAATACATTCCTTATACCGATATTTACTACCAATACATTGCTTTTACCGATATTTTATACCAATACATTGCTCATACCGATATATACTACCAACACATCGCTTATACCGATATGTTCTACCAATACATTGCTTATGCCGATATTTTATACCATTACATTGCTTATACCGATATTTGCTACCAATTCATTGCTTATACTGATATTTACTACCAATACATGGCCTATACCGATATTTTATACCAATCTATTGCTTATGCCGATATTTTATACCAATACATTGCTCATACTGATATTTGCTACCAATACATTGCTTATACCGATATTTGCTACCAATACATTCCGTATACCGATATTTGCTACCAATACATTGCTTATTCCGACATTTGCTACGAATACATTCCATATACCGATATTTACTACCAATACATTGCTTATACCGATATTTACTACCAATACATTCCTTATACCGATATTTACCACCAATACAATGTTTATTCCGATATTTGCTACCAATACATTCCTTATACCGATATTTACTACCAATACATTGCGTATGCCGATATTTTATACCAATACATTGCTTATACCGATATTTGCTACAAATACATTCCTTATACCGATATTTGCTACCAATACATGGCTTATACCGATATCTGATACCAATACATTGCTTATTCCGATATTTGCTACCAATACATTCCATATACCGATATTGCTACCAATACACGGCTTATACCGATATTTGCTACCAATACATTCCTTATACCGATATTTACTACCAATACATGGCTTATACCGATATTTGCTACCAATACATTGCTTATACCGATATTTTATACCAATACATTGCTCATACCGATATTTGCTACCAACTCATTCCTTATACCAATATTTACTACCAATATATTGCTTATACCGATATGTTCTACCAATACATTGCTTATACCGATATTTGTTACCAATACATTGCTTATTCCGATATGTGCTACCAATACATTGCTTATACCGATATTTTCTACCAATACATGGCTTATTCCGATATTTGCTACAAACACATGTTTTATTCCAATAGTTGCTACCAATACATTGCTTATACCGATATTTACTACCAATACATTGCTTATACCGATATTTGCTACCAATACATTGCTTATACCGATATTTTCTAACAATACATTGCTTATTCCGATATTTGCTACCAATATATTGCTTATTCCGATATTTACTACCAATACATTGCGCATAACGATATTTGCTAACAATACATTGCTTATACCGATATTTGCAAACAATACGTTGCTTATTCCGATATTTGTTATACCGATATTTTATACAAATACATTGCTTATACCGATATTTGCTACCAATACATTGCTTATGCCGATATTTTATACCAATACATTGCTTATACCGATATTTGCTACCAATACATTGTTTATACCGATATTTGCTACCAATACATTCCGTATACCGATATTTGCTACCAATACATTGCTTATTCCGACATTTGCTATGAATACATTCCTTATACCGATATTTACTACCAATACATTGCTTATACCGCTATTTGCTTGCAATACATTGCTTATACCGATATTTGCTATGAATACATTCCTTATACCAATATTTGCTACCAATACATTCGTTATACCGATATTTGCTACAAATACATTCCTTATACCGATATTTGCTACAAATACATTCCTTATACCGATATTTGCTACCAATACATGGCTTATACTGATATTTGCTCCCAATACATTGCTTATACCGATATTTGCTAATAATGCATTCCTTATACCGATATTGCTACCAATACACGGCTTATACCGATATTTGCTACTAATACATTCCTTATACCGATATTTACTACCAATACATGGAAAATACCGATATTTTCTACCAATACATTGATTATTCCGATATTTGCTACCAATACATGGCTTATACCGATATTTGCTACCAATACATTGCTTATACCCATATTTTATACCAATACATTGCTCATACCGATATTTGCTACCAACACATTCCTTATACCGATATTTACTACCAATACATTGCTTATACCGATATTTGCTACAAAAACATTCCTTATACCGATATTTGCTACCAATACATTCGTTATACCGATATTTACTACCAGTACATTGCATATACCGATATTTGCTACCAATACATTGCTTATACCGATATTTGCTACCAAGACATTGCTTATACCGATATTTGCTAACAATACATTGCTTATTCCGATATTTGCTACCAATATATTGCTTATTCCGATATTTACTACTAATACATAACGTATACCGATATTTGCTAACAATACATTGCTTATACCGATATTTGCAAACAATACGCTGCTTATTCCGATATTTGTTATACGATATTTTATACCAATACATTGCTTATACCGATATTTGCTACCAATACATTGCTTATACCGATATTTGCTACTAATACATTCCATATACCGATATTTACTACCAATACATTGCTTATTCCGATATTTGCTACCAATACATTCCATATACAGATATTTGCTACCAATACATTCCATATACCGATATTTTCTACCAATACATTGCTTATTCCGACATTTGCTACCAATACATTGCTTATACCGATATTTACTACCAATACATGGCCTATACCGATATTTAATACCAATACATTGCTTATGCCGATATTTTATACCAATACATTGCTTATACCGATATTTGCTACCAATACATTCCGTATACCGATATTTGCTACCAATACATTGCTTATACAGCTATTTGCTAACAATATATTGCTTATACCGATATTTGCTACGAATACATTCCTTATACCGATATTTGCTACAAATACATTGCTTATACTGATATTTACTACCAATACATTCCTTATACCGATATTTACCACCAATACATTGTTTATTCCGATATTTGCTACCAATAAATTGCTTATACCGACATTTGCTACCAATACATTCCTTATACCGATATTTACTACCAATACATTGCTTATACTGATATTTACTACCAATACATGGCCTATACCGATATTTTATACCAATACATTGCTTATGCCGATATTTGCTACCAATACATTGCTTATACCGATATTTATTACCAATACATTCCTTATACCGATATTTACCCCCAATACATTGTTCATTCCGATATTTGCTACCAATACATTGCTTATACCGACATTTGCTACCAATACATTCCATATACCGATATGTACTACCAATACATTGCTTATACCGATATTTACTACCATTACATGGCCTATACCGATATTTTATACCAATACATTGCTTATACCGATATTTGCTACCAATACATTGTTTATACCGATATTTGCTACCAATACATTCCGTATACCGATATTTGCTACCAATACATTGCTTATTCCGACATTTGCTATGAATACATTACTTATACCGATATTTACTACCAATACATTGCTTATACCGCTATTTGCTTACAATACATTGCTTATACCGATATTTGCTACCAATACATTCCTTATACCGATATTTGCTACCAATACATTCGTCATACCGATATCTACTACCAATACATTCCTTATACCGATATTTGCTCCCAATACATTGCTTATACCGATATTTGCTACAAATACATTGCTTATACTGATATTTGATACCAATACATTGCTTATACTGATATTTACTACCAATACATTCCTTATACCGATATTTACCACCAATACATTGTTTATTCCGATATTTGCTACCAATACATTATATATCTGATAACTTTAAACCAATTACCCTAGTATAATGTAGGCTCTACTGGTATGGTAAAGTATATATCTGATAACTTTAAACGAATTTCCCTCGTCTAATGTATGTTCTACAGTTATGGTAAAGTATATATCTGATAACTTTAAACCACTTTCCCTCCTCTAATGTAAGCTCTACTGGTATGGTTTATATATATCTGATAACTTTAAACCAATTTCTCTCGTCTATTATAGGCTCTACTTGTATGGTGTGTATATATCTGATAACTTTAAACCAATTACCCTCGTCTAATGTAGGCTCTACTGGTAGGGTAAAGTATATATCGGATAACTTTAAACCAATTTCCCTCGTCTAATGTAGGCTCTACTTGTATGGTGTGTATATATCTGATAACTTTAAACCAAATTTCCTCGTCTATTGTAGGCTCTACTGGTATGGTAAAGTATATATCTGATAACTTTAAACCAATTTCCCTCATCTAATGTAGGCTTAACTGGTATGGTAAATTATATATCTGATAACTTTAAACCAATTTCCCTCATCTAATGTAGGCTATACTTGTATAGTGTGTATATATCTTATATCTTTAAACCAATTTCCCTCGTCTATTGTAGGCTCTACTGGTATGGTAAAGTATATATCGGATCACTTTAAACCAATTTCCCTCATCTAATGTAGGCTCTACTGGTATGGTGTGTATATATCTGATAAATCTAAACCAATTTCCCTCGTCTAAAGTAGGCTCTACTTGTATGGTGTGTATATATCTGATAACTTTAAACTAATTTCCCTCGTCTAATGTATGCTCTACTCGTATGGTGTGTATATATCCGATAACTTTAAACAAATTTCCCTCGTCTAATGTAGGCTCTACTAGTATGGTGTGTATATATCTTATAACTTTAAACCAATTTCCCTCGTCTATTGTAGGCTCCACTTGTATGGTAAAGTATATATCGAATAACTTTAAACCAATTTCCCTCGTCTAATGTAAGCTCTATTTGTATAGTGTGTATATATCTGATAACTTTAAACAATTCCCCTCGTCTATTGTAGGCTCTTCTGGTATGGTAAAGTATATATTGGATAACTTTAAACCAATTTCCCTCGTCTAATGTTGGCTTACTGGTATGGTGTGTATATATCTTATAACTTTAAACCAATTTCCCTCGTCTATTGTAGGCTCTACTGGTATGGTAAAGTATATATCGGATAACTTTAAAACAATTTCCCTCGTCTAATGTATGCTCTACTTGTATGGTGTGTATATATCTGATAACTTTAAACCAATTTCCCTCGTCTATTATAGGCTCTACTGGTATGGTAAAGTATATATCTGATAACTTTAAACCAATTACCCTCGTCTAATGTAGGCTCTACTGGTATGGAAAACTATATATCTGATAACTTTAAACCAATTTCCCTCATCTAATGTAGGCTTAACTGGTATGGTAAATTATATATCTGATAACTTTAAACCAATTTCCCTTGTCTAATGTAGGCTCTACTGGTATGGTGTGTATATATCTTATAACTTTAAACCAATTTCCCTCGTCTACTGTAGGCTCTATTGGTATGGTGTGTATATATCTGATAACTTTAAACCAATTTTCCTCGTCTAATGTAGGCTATACTTGTATGGTGTGTATATATCTGATAACTTTAAACCAATTTACCTCGTCTAATGTAGGCTCTACTCCTATGGTGTGTATATATCCGATAACTTTAAACCAATTTCCATCGTCTAATGTAGGCTCTACTGGTATGGTAAAGTATATATCGGATAACTTTAAACCAATTTCCCTCGTCTAATGTATGCTCTACTTGTATGGTGTGTATATATCTGATAACTTTAAACCAATTTCCCTCGTCTATTGTAGGCTCTACTGGTATGGTAAAGTATATATCTGATAACTTTAAACCAATTACCCTCGTCTAATGTAGGCTCTACTGGTATGGTAAAGTATATATCTGATAAATTTAAACCAATTTCCCTCGTCTAATGCAGTCTACTGTATGGTAAAGTATATATCTGATAACTTTAAACCAATTTCCCTCGTCTAATGTAGGCTCTACTGGTATGGTTTGTATATATCTGATAACTTTAAACCAATTTCTCTCGTCTATTATAGGCTCTACTTGTATGGTGTGTATATATCTGATAACTTTAAACCAATTTCCCTCGTCTAATGTAGGCTCTACTGGTATGGTAATGTATATATCTGATAACTTTAAACCAATTTCCCTCGTCTATTGTAGGCTCTACTTGTATGGTTTGTGAATATCTGATAACTTTAAACCAATTTACCTCGTCTAATGTAGGCTCTACTTGTATGGTGTGTATATATCTGATAACTTTAAACCAAATTTCCTCGTCTATTGTAGGCTCTACTTGTATGGTAAAGTATATATCTGATAACTTTAACCAATTTCCCTCATCTAATGTAGGCTTAACTGGTATGGTAAATTATATATCTGATAACTTTAAACCAATTTCCCTCGTCTAATGTAGGCTCTACTGGTATGGTGTATATATATCTTATAACTTTAAACCAATTTCCCTCGTCTAATGTAGGCTCTACTAGTATGGTGTGTATATATCTTATAACTTTAAACCAATTTCCCTCGTCTATTGTAGGCTCTACTGGTATGGTAAAGTATATATCGGATAACTTTAAACCAATTTCCCTCGTCTAATGTAGGCTCTACTTGTATGGTGTGTATATATCTTATAACTTTAAACCAATTTCCCTCGTCTATTGTAGGCTCTACTGGTATGGTAAAGTATATATCGGATAACTTTAAACCAATTTCCCTCGTCTAATGTATGCTCTACTTGTATGGTGTGTATATATCTGATAACTTTAAACCAATTTCCCTCGTCTATTGTAGGCTCTACTGGTATGGTAAAGTATATATCTGATAACTTTAAACCAATTTCCCTCGTCTAATGTAGGCTCTACTTGTATGGTAAATTATATATCTGATAAATTTAAACCAATTTCCCTCGTCTAATGTATGCTCTACTGGTATGGTAAAGTATATATCTGATAACTTTAAACCAATTTCCCTCGTCTAATG
>CM026388.1:32567664-32678907 GCA_014843695.1 Archivesica marissinica
CGATATTTGCTACCAATACATTGCTTATACCGATATTTGCTACCAATACATTGCTTATACCGATATTTACTACCATTACATTGCTTATACCGATATTTGCTACCAATACATTGCTTATACCGATATTTGCTACCAATACATTGCTTATACCGATATTTACTACCAATACATTGCTTATACCGATATTTGCTACCAATACATTGCTTATACCGATATTTACTACCAATACATTGCTTATACCGATATTTTCTACCAATACATTGCTTATACCGATATTTACTACCAATACATTGCTTATACCGATATTTGCTACCAATACATTGCTTATACCGATATTTGCTACCAATACATTCCTTATACCGATATTTACTACCAATACACTGCGTATGCCGATATTTGCTACCAATACATTGCTTATACCGATATTTGCTACAAATACATTCCTTATACCGATATTTACCACCAATACATTCCCTATACCGATATTTGCTACCAATACATTCCTTATACCGATATTTACTACCAATACATTGCTTATACAGATAGTTTATACAAATACATTGCTTATACCGATATTTGCAAACAATACGTTGCTTATTCCGATATTTGTTATACCGATATTTTATACCAATGCATCGCTTATACCGATATTTGCTACCAATATATTGCTTATACCGATATATGCTACCAATACATTCCATATACCATATTTACTACCAATACATGTCTTATTCCGATATTTACTACCAATACAAGGCCTATACCGATATTTTATACCAATACATTGCTTATGCCGATATTTTATACCAATACATTGCTTATACCGATATTTGCTACCAATATATTGCTTATACCGATATGTTCTACCAATACATTGCTTATGCCGATATTTGCTAACAATATATTGCTTATACCGATATTTGCTACAAAATACATCGCTTATTCCGATATTTGCTACCAATACATTGCTTATACCGATATTTGCTACCAATACATTGCTTATACCGATATTTGCTAACAATACATTGCTTATTCCGATATTTGCTACCAATATATGGCTTATTCCGATATGTACGAACAATACATTGCGCATACCGATATTTGCTAACAATACATTGCTTATATCGATATTTGCAAACAATACATTGTTTATTCCGATATTTGTTATACCGATATTTTAAACCAATACATTGCTTATACCGATATTTGCTACCAATACATTGCTTATACCGATATTTGCTACCAATACATTCCATATACCGATATTTACTACCAATACATGGCTTATTCCGACATTTGCTACAAATACATTGCTTATACCGATATTTACTACCAATACATGGCCTATACCGATATTTTATACCAATACATTGCTTATGCCGATATTTTATACCAATACATTGATTATTCCGATATTTGCTACAAAATACATCGCTTATTCCGATATTTGCTACCAATACATTGCTTATACCGATATTTGCTACCAATACATTGCTTATACTGATATTTGCTAACAATACATTGCTTATTCCGATATTTGCTACCAATACATTGATTATTCCGATATTTGCTACCAATACATGGCTTATACCGATATTTGCTACCAATACATTGCTTATACTGATATTTACTACCAATACATTGCTTATACCGATATTTGCTACCAATACATTGCTTATACCGATATTTGCTAACAATAGATTGCTTATACCGATATTTACTACCAATACATTCCTTATACCGATATTTACCACCAATACATTGTTTATTCCGATATTTGCTACCAATACATGGCTTATACCGATATTTGCTACCAATACATTGCTTATACCGATATTTACTACCAATACATTCCTTATACCGATATTTACCACCAATACATTGTTTATTCCGATATTTGCTACCAATACATTGCTTATACCGACATTGCTACCAATACATTGCTTATACCGATATTTGACCAATACATGTAATATACTGATATTTTCTACCAATTCATGGCTTATACCGATTTACTACCAATACATTCCTTATACCGATATTTACCACCAATACATTCCTTATACCGATATTTATTACCAATACATGGAATATAACGATATTTTCAATCAATACATTGTTTATTCCGATATTTGCTACCAATACAATGCGCATACCGATATTTGCTACTAATACATTGCGTATGCCGATATTTGCAATCATTACATTGCGTATGCAGATATTTGCTACCAATACATTGCTTATACCGATATTTGCTACCAATACATTCCATATACCGATATTTACTACCAATACATGGCTTATTCCGACATTTGCTACAAATACATTGCTTATACCGATATTTACTACCAATACATGGCCTATACCGATATTTTATACCAATACATTGCTTATGCCGATATTTTATACCAATACATTGCTTATACCGATATTTGCTTCCAATATATTGCTTATGCCGATATTTGCTAACAATATATTGCTTATACCGATACTTGCTACGAAATACATCGCTTATTCCGATATTTGCTACCAATACATTGCTTATACCGATATTTGCTACCAATACATTGCTTATACCGATATTTGCTAACAATACATTGCTTATTCCGATATTTGCTACCAATACATTGCTTATACCTATATTTACTACCAATACATTGCGTATACCGATATTTGCTAACAGTACATTGCTTATACCGATATTTGCAAACCATACATTGCTTATTCCGATATTTGTTATACCGATATTTTATACCAATACATTGCCTATACCGATATTTGCTACCAAAACATTCCATATACCGATATTTACTACCAATACATGGCCTATACCGATATTTTATACCAATACATTGCTTATGCCGATATTTGCTACCAATACATAGCTTATACCGATATTTGCTACCAATACATTGCTTATACCGATATTTACTACCAATACATTCCTTATACCGATATTTACCACCAATACATTGTTTATTCCGATATTTGCTACCAATACATTGCTTATACCGACATTTGCTACCAATACATTCCTTATATCGATATTTACTACCACTACGTTGCGTATGCCGAAATTTGCTACCAATACATTGCTTATACCGATATTTGCTACAAAATACATTCCTTATACCGATATTTACTACCAATACATGTAATATACTGATATTTTCTACCAATACGTTGATTATTCCGATATTTGCTACTAATACATGGCTTATACCGATATTTGCTACCAATACATTCCTTATACCGATATTTACCACCAATACATTCCTTATACCGATATTTACTACCAATACATGGAATATACCGATATTTTCTACCAATACATTGCTAATTCCGACATTTGCTACCAATACATTGCATATACCTATATTTGCTACCATTGCATTGTTTATTCCGATATTTGCTACCAATACATTGCGTATACCGATATTTGCTACCAATACATTACGTATGCCGATATTTGCTACCAATACATTGCGTATGCAGATATTTGCTACCAATACATTATGCATACCGATATTTGCTACCAATACATTCCATATACCGATATTTACTACCAATACATGGCTTATTCCGACATTTGCTACAAATACATTGCTTATAAAGATATTTGCTACCAATATATGGCCTAAACCGATATCTTATACCAATACATTGCTTATGCCGATATTTTATACCAATACATTGCTTATACCGATATTTGCTACAAATAAATTGCTATACCGATATTTGCTACCAATACATTCCATATACCGATATTTACAACATACATGGCTTATTCCGACATTGCTACAAATACATTGCTTATGCGATATTTTATACCAATACATTGCTTATACCGATATTTTATACCAATACATTGCTTATACTTCTATTTGCTACCAATACATTCCTTATACCGATATATACTACCAATACATTGCTTATACCGATATTTACTACCAATACATGGCCTATACCGATATTTTATACCAATACATTGCTTATGCCGATATTTTATAACAATACATTGCTTATACCGATATTTGCTACAAATACATTCCTTATACCGATATTTACTACCAATACATGTAATATACTGATATTTTATACCAATACGTTGATTATTCCGATATTTGCTACCAATACATGGCTTATACCGATATTTGCTACCAATACATTCCTTATACCGATATTTACCACCATTACATTCGTCATACCGATATTTACTACCAATACATGGAATATACCGATATTTTCTACCAATACATTGCTTATTCCGACATTTGCTACCAATACATTGCATATACCTATATTTGCTACCATTGCATTGTTTATTCCGATATTTGCTACCAATACATTGCGTATACCGATATTGGCTACCAAAATATTGCGTATGCCCATATTTGCTACTAATACATGGCTTATACCGATATTTGCTACCAATACATTCCTTATACTGATATTTACCACCAATACATTCCTTATACCGATATTTACTACCAATACATGGAATATACCGATATTTTCTACCAATACATTGCTAATTCCGACATTTGCTACCAATACATTGCATATACCTATATTTGCTACCATTGCATTGTTTATTCCGATATTTGCTACTAATATATTGCGTATACCGATATTTGCTACCAATACATTACGTATGCCGATATTTGCTACCAATACATTGCGTATGCAGATATTTGCTACCAATACATTATGCATACCGATATTTGCTACCAATACATTCCATATACCGATATTTACTACCAATACATGGCTTATTCCGACATTTGCTACAAATACATTGCTTATAAAGATATTTGCTACCAATATATGGCCTAAACCGATATCTTATACCAATACATTGCTTATGCCGATATTTTATACCAATACATTGCTTATACCGATATTTGCTACAAATAAATTGCCTATACCGATATTTGCTACCAATACATTCCATATACCGATATTTACAACCAATACATGGCTTATTCCGACATTTGCTACAAATACATGCTTATGCCGATATTTTATACCAATACATTGCTTATACCGATATTTTATACCAATACATTGCTTATATTCTATTTGCTACCAATACATTCCTTATACCGATAATACTACCAATACATTGCTTATACCGAATTTGCTACCAATACATTGCTATACCGATATTTACTACCAATACATTGCTTATGCCGATATTTGCTACCAATACATTGCTTATACCGATATTTGCTACAAATACATTCCTTATACCGATATTTACTACCAATACATGTAATATACTGATATTTTCTACCAATTCATGGCTTATACCGATATTTACTACCAATACATTCCTTATACCGATATTTACCACCAATACATTCCTTATACCGATATTTATTACCAATACATGGAATATAACGATATTTTCTACCAATACATTGCTTATTCCGATATTTGCTACCAATACAATGCGCATACCGATATTTGCTACTAATACATTGCGTATGCCGATATTTACCACCAATACATTGTTTATTCCGATATTTGCTACCAATACAATGCGCATACCGATATTTGCTACTAATACATTGCGTATGCCGATATTTGCAATCATTACATTGCGTATGCAGATATTTGCTACCAATACATTGTGCATACCGATATTTGCTACCAATGCA
Organism: Archivesica marissinica; assembly: GCA_014843695.1. NCBI lineage: Eukaryota > Metazoa > Mollusca > Bivalvia > Venerida > Vesicomyidae > Archivesica > Archivesica marissinica. The sequence goes on from CM026388.1 coordinate 32,573,328, forward strand.
TTCCATATACCGATATTTACTACCAATACATGGCTTATTCCGACATTTGCTACAAATACATTTCTTATACCGATATTTACTACCAATACATGGCCTATACCGATATCTTATACCAATACATTGCTTATGCCGATATTTTATACCAATACATTGCTTATACCGATATTTGCTTCCAATATATTGCTTATGCCGATATTTGCTAACAATACATTGCTTATACCGATATTTGCTACGAATACATTGCATACCGATATTTGCTACCAATACATTCCATATACCGATATTTACTACCAATACATGGCTTATTCCGACATTTGCTACCAATACATTGCTTATACCGATATTTGCTACCAATACATTGCTTATACCGATATTTTATACCAATACATTGCTTATTCCGATATTTTATACCAATACATTGCTTATACCGATATTTGCTACAAATAAATTGCTTATACCGATATTTGCTACCAATACATTCCATATACCGATATTTACAACCAATACATGGCTTATTCCGACATTTGCTACAAATACATTGCTTATGCCGATATTTTATACCAATACATTGCTTATACCGATATTTTATACCAATACATTGCTTATACTTCTATTTGCTACCAATACATTCCTTATACCGATATATACTACCAATACATTGCTTATACCGATATTTACTACCAATACATGGCCTATACCGATATTTTATACCAATACATTGCTTATGCCGATATTTTATAACAATACATTGCTTATACCGATATTTGCTACAAATACATTCCTTATACCGATATTTACTACCAATACATGTAATATACTGATATTTTATACTAATACGTTGATTATTCCGATATTTGCTACCAATACATGGCTTATACCGATATTTGCTACCAATACATTCCTTATACCGATATTTACCACCATTACATTCGTTATACCGATATTTACTACCAATACATGGAATATACCGATATTTTCTACCAATACATTGCTTATTCCGACATTTGCTACCAATACATTGCATATACCTATATTTGCTACCATTGCATTGTTTATTCCGATATTTGCTACCAATACATTGCGTATACCGATATTTGCTACCAAAATATTGCGTATGCCCATATTTGCTACCAATACATTGCGTATGCAGATATTTGCTACCAATACATTGTGCATACCGATATTTGCTACCAATACATTCCATATACCGATATTTACTACCAATACATGGCTTATTCCGACATTTGCTACAAATACATTGCTTATAAAGATATTTACTACCAATATATGGCCTATACCGATATCTTATACTAATACATTGCTTATGCCGATATTTTATACCAATACATTGCTTATACCGATATTTGCTACAAATAAATTGCCTATACCGATATTTGCTACCAATACATTCCACATACCGATATTTACAACCAATACATGGCTTATTCCGACATTTGCTACAAATACATTGCTTATGCCGATATTTTATACCAATACATTGCTTATACCGATATTTTATACCAATACATTGCTTATACTTCTATTTGCTACCAATACATTCCTTATACCGATATATACTACCAATACATTGCTTATACCGATATTTACTACCAATACATGGCCTATACCGATATTTTATACCAATACATTGCTTATGCCGATATTTTATACCAATACATTGCTTATTCCGATATTTGCTACAAATACATTCCTTATACCGATATTTGCCAGCAATACATTCCTTATACCGATATTTGCTACCAATACATTCCATATATCGATATTTACTACCAATACATGGCTTATTCCGACATTTGCTACTAATACATTGCTTATACCGATATTTACTACCAATACATGGCCTATACCGATATTTTATACCAATACATTGCTTATGCCGATATTTTATACCAATACATTGCTTAAACCGATATTTGCTACCAATACATTGCTTATGCCGATATTTGCTAACAATATATTGCTTATACCGATATTTGCTGCAAAATACATCGCTTATTCCGATATTTGCTACCAATACATTGCTTATACCGATATTTGCTACCAATACATTGCTTATACCGATATTTGCTAACAATACATTGCTTTTTCCAATATATGCTACCAATACATTGCTTATACCTATATTTACTACCAATACATTGCGAATACCGATATTTGCTAACAATACATTGCTTATACCGATATTTGCAAACAATACATTGCTTATTCCGATATTTGTTATACCGATATTTTATACCAATACATTGCTTATACCGATATTTGCTACACATACATTGCCTATACCGATATTTGCTACCAATACATTCCACATATCGATATTTACTACCAATACATGGCTTATTCCGACATTTGCTACAAATACATTGCTTATGCCGATATTTTATACCAATACATTGCTTATACCGACATTTGCTACCAATACATTCCATATACCGATATTTACAACCAATACATTGCTTATACCGATATTTACCACCAATACATTGTTTATTCCGATATTTGCTACCAATATATTCCTTATACCGATATATACTACTAATACATTGCTTATACCAATATTTACTACCAATAGATGGCCTATACCGATATTTGCTACCAATACATGGCTTATACCGATATTTGCTACCAATATATTGCTTAAACCGATATTTGCTACCAATAAATTCCTTATACCGATATTTGCTACCAATACATTGCTTATACCGATATTTACTACCAATACATTCCTTATACCGATATTTGCTACCAATACATTGCGCATACCGATATTTGCTACCAATACATTGCTTATGCCGATATTTACTACAAATGTATTGGTTATGCCGATATTTGCTACCAATACATTCCATATATCGATATTTACTACCAATACATGGCTTATTCCGACATTTGCTACTAATACATTGCTTATACCGATATTTACTACCAATACATGGCCTATACCGATATTTTATACCAATACATTGCTTATGCCGATATTTTATACCAATACATTGCTTATACCGATATTTGCTACCAATACATTGCTTATGCCGATATTTGCTAACAATATATTGCTTATACCGATATTTGCTGCAAAATACATCGCTTATTCCGATATTTGCTACCAATACATTGCTTATACCGATATTTGCTACCAATACATTGCTTATACCGATATTTGCTACCAATACATTGCGCATACCGATATTTGCTACCAATACATTGCTTATGCCGATATTTACTACAAATGTATTGGTTATGCCGATATTTGCTACCAATACATTCCATATATCGATATTTACTACCAATACATGGCTTATTCCGACATTTGCTACTAATACATTGCTTATACCGATATTTACTACCAATACATGGCCTATACCGATATTTTATACCAATACATTGCTTATGCCGATATTTTATACCAATACATTGCTTATACCGATATTTGCTACCAATACATTGCTTATGCCGATATTTGCTAACAATATATTGCTTATACCGATATTTGCTGCAAAATACATCGCTTATTCCGATATTTGCTACAAATACATTGCTTATGCCGATATTTTATACCAATACATTGCTTATACCGATATTTGCAAACAATACATTGCTTATTCCGATATTTGTTATACCTATATTTTATACCAATACATTGCCTATACCGATATTTGCTACCAATACATTCCACATATCGATATTTACTACCAATACATGGCTTATTCCGACATTTGCTACAAATACATTGCTTATGCCGATATTTTATACCAATACATTGCTTATACCGATATTTACAACCAATACATTGCTTATACCGATATTTGCTACCAAAACATTGCTTATACCGATATTTGCTACCAATGCATGGCTTATACCGATATTTGCTACCAATACATTCCTTATACCGATATTTACTACCAATACATGGAATATACCGATATTTACCACCAATACATTGTTTATTCCGATATTTGCTACCAATATATTCCTTATACCGATATATACTACTAATACATTGCTTATACCAATATTTACTACCAATAGATGGCCTATACCGATATTTGCTACCAATACATGGCTTATACCGATATTTGCTACCAATATATTGCTTAAACCGATATTTGCTACCAATAAATTCCTTATACCGATATTTGCTACCAATACATTGCTTATACCGATATTTACTACCAATACATTCCTTATACCGATATTTGCTACCAATACATTGCGCATACCGATATTTGCTACCAATACATTGCTTATGCCGATATTTACTACAAATGTATTGGTTATGCCGATATTTACTACCAATACATTCACTATACCGATATTTACCACCAATACATTGCTTATTCCGATATTTGCTACCAATACATTGCTTATACCGACATTTGCTACCAATACATTCCTTATACCGATATTTACAACCAATACATTGCTTATACCGATATTTGCTACCAATACATGGCTTATACGGATATTTGCTACCAATACATTCCTTATACCGATATTTACTACCAATACATGGAATATACCGATATTTACCACCAATACATTGTTTATTCCGATATTTGCTACCAATATATTGCTTATACCGACATTTGCTACCAATACATTCCTTATACCGATATTTACTACCAATACATTGCGTATGCCGATATTTGCTACCAAAACATTGCTTATACCGATATTTGCTACAAATACATTCCTTATACCGATATTTACTACAAATACATGTAATATACTGATATTTTCTACTAATACATTGATTATTCCGATATATGCTACCAATACATGGCTTATACCGATATTTGCTACGAATACATTCCTTATACCGATATTTACCACCAATACATTCCTTATACCGATATTTACTACCATTGCATTGTTTATTCCGACATTTTCTACCAATACATTGCATATACCTATATTTGCTACCATTGCATTGTTTATTCCGATATTTGCTACCAATATATTGCGTATACCGATATTTGCTACCAATACATTGCGTATGCCGATATTTGCTACCAATACATTGCATATGCAGATATTTGCTACCAATACATTGTGCATACCGATATTTGCTACCAATACATTCCATATACCGATATTTACTTCAAATACATGGCCTATACCGATATCTTATACCAATACATTGCTTATGCCGATATTTTATACCAATACATTGCTTATACCGATATTTGCTACCAATACATTGCTTATACCTATATTTACTACCAATACATTCCATATACCGATATTTACTATCAATACATGGCTTATTCCGACATTTGCTACCAATACATTACTTATACCGATATTTACTACCAATACATGGACAATACCGATATTTTATACCAATACATTGCTTATGCCGATATTTTATACCAATACATTGCTTATACCGATATTTGCTACCAATACATTCCTTATACCGATATATTCTACCAATACATTCCTTATACCGATATTTACTACCAATACATTGCTTATACCGATATATGCTACCAATACTTTCCTTATATCTATATTTGCTACCAATACATTGCTTATTCCGATATGTACTACCAATACATTCCTTATACCGATATTTGCTACTAATACATTGCGTATACCGATATTTGCTACAAATACATTGCGTATGCCGATATTTACTACAAATTGATTGGTTATGCCGATATTTACTACAAATTGATTGGTTATGCCGATATTTACTACCAATACATTCCCTATACCGATATTTACCACCAATACATTGCTTATTCCGATATTTGCTACCAATACATTGCTTATACCGACATTTGCTACCAATACATTCCTTATACCGATATTTACTACCAATACATTGCTTATACCGATATTTGCTACCAATACATTGCTTATACCGATATTTGCTACCAATACATTGCTTATACCGATATTTGCTACAAATACATTACTTATACCGATATTTACTACCAATACATGTAATATACTGATATTGTCTACTAATACGTTGATTATTCCGATATTTGCTACCAATACATGGCTTAAACCGATATTTGCTACCAATACATTCCTTATACCGATATTTACCACCAATACATTCCTTATTCCGACATTTGCTACCAATACATGGAATATACCTATATTTGCTACCATTGCATTGTTTATTCCGATATTTGCTACCAATGTATTGCGTATACCGATATTTGCTACCAATACATTGCGTAAGCCGATATTTGCTACCAATACATTGCGTATGCAGATATTTGCTACCAATACATTGTGCATACCGATATTTGCTAACAATACATTCCATATACCGATATTTACTACCAATACATGGCCTATACCGATATATTATACCAATACATTGCTTTTGCCGATATTTTATACCAATACATTGCTTATACCGATAATTGCTACCAATTTATTGCTTATACCTATATTTTCTACCAATACATTCCTTATACCGATATTTGCTACCAATATACTGCTTATACCGATATTTGCTACCAATACATTCCATATGCCGATATTTACTATCAATACATGGCTTATTCCGACATTTGCTACCAATACATTACTTATACCGATATTTACTACCAATACATGGCCTATACCGATATTTTATACCAATACATTGCTTATGCCGATATTTTATACCAATACATTGCTTATATCGATATTTTATACCAATTCATTGCATATACCGATATTTGCTACCAATACATTCCTTATACCGATATATTCTACCAATACATTCCTTATACCGATATTTACTACCAATACATTGCTTATACCGATATATGCTACCAATACATTCCTCATATCGATATTTGCTACCAATACATTGCTTATTCCGATATTTACTACCAATACATTCCTTATACCGATATTTGCTACCAATACATTGCGTATACCGATATTTGCTACCAATACAATGCGTATGCCGATATTTACTACAAATTGATTGGTTATGCCGATATTTACTACCAATACATTCCCTATACCTATATTTACCACCATTACATTGCTTATTCCGATATTTGCTACCAACACATTGCTTATACCGACATTTGCTACCAATACATTCCTTCTACCGATATTTAATACCAATACATTGCTTATACCGATATTTGCTACCAATACATAGCTTATACCGATATTTGCTACCAATACATGGCTTATACCGATATTTGCTACCTATACATTCCTTATACCGATATGTACTACCAATACATGGAATATACCGATATTTTCTACCAATACATTGATTATTCCGATATTTGCTAACAATACATGGCTTATACCGATATTTGCTACCAATACCTTGCTCATACCGATATTTACTACCAATACCTTCCTCATACCGATATTTACCACCAATACATTGTTTTTTCCGACATTTGCTACAAATACATTGCTTATACTGATATTTACTACCAATACATGGCCTATACTGATATCTTATACCAATACATTGCTTATGCCGATATTTTATACCAATACATTGCTTATACCGATATTTGCTACTAATACATTGCTTATACCGATATTTACTACCAATACCTGGCCTATACCGATATTTTATACCAATACATTGCTTTTGCCGATATTTTATACCAATACATTGCTTATACCGATATTTGCTACAAATACATTCCTTATACCGATATTTACTACCAATACATGGCTTATTCCGACATTTGCTACCAATACATTGCTTATACCGATATTTACTAACAATACATGGCCGATACCGATATTTTATACCAATACATTGCTTATACCGATATTTTATACCAATGCATTGCTTATACCGTTATTTGCTACCAATACATTGCTTATACCGATATTTACTACCAATAAATTCCTTATACCGATATTTGCTACCAATACATTGCTTATTCCGATATTTGCTACCAATACATTGCTTATATCGACATTTGCTTCTAATACATTCCTTATAACGATATTTACTACCAATATATTGCGTATGCCGATATTTTATACCAATACATTGCTTATACCGATATTTGCTACAAATAAATTCCTTATACCGATATTTACTACCAATTCATTTTTTATTCCGATATTTGCTACCAATACATGGCTTATATCGATATTTGCTACCAATACATTCCTTATACCGATATTTACCACCAATACATTCCTTATTCCGACATTTGCTACCAATACATGGAATATACCTATATTTGCTACCATTGCATTGTTTATTCCGATATTTGCTACCAATGTATTGCGTATACCGATATTTGCTACCAATACATTGCGTATGTCGATATTTGCTACCAATACATTAGTTTAAACATATTTTATTCGGATCAAATACATATATACATATATAAACACAATTCTTATACATTGGAACCGATATGGGTCGAGAAACAAGCTTAAAGCTTATATGAATCCCTTCCCATATACATTGCGTATGCAGATATTTGCTACCAATACATTGTGCATACCGATATTTGCTACCAATATATTCCATATACCGATATTTACTACCAATACATGGCCTATACCGATATCTTATACCAATACATTGCTTATGCCGATATTTTATACCAATACATTGCTTATACCGATATTTGCTACCAATACATTGCTTATACCTATATTTTCTACCAATACATTCCTTATACCGATATTTGCTACCAATATATTGCTTATACCGATATTTGCTACCAATACATTCCATATACCGATATTTACTATCAATACATGGCTTATTCCGACATTTGCTACCAATACATTACTTATACCGATATTTACTACCAATACATTGCTTATGCCGATATTTTTACCAATACATTGCTTATATCGATATTTTATACCAATACATTGCTTATACCGATATTTGCTACCAATACATTCCTTATACCGATATATTCTACCAATACATTCCTCATATCGATATTTGCTACCAATACATTGCTTATTCCGATATTTACTACCAATACATTCCTTATACCGATATTTGCTACCAATACATTGCGTATACCGATATTTGCTACCAATACATTGCGTATTCCGATATTTACTACAAATTGATTGGTTATACCGATATATGCTACCAATACATTCCTCATATCGATATTTCCTACCAATACATTGCTTATTCCGATATTTACTACCAATACATTCCTTATACCGATATTTGCTACCAATACATTGCGTATACCGATATTTGCTACCAATACATTGCGTATGCCGATATTTACTACAAATTGATTGGTTATGCCGATATTTACTACCAATACATTGCTCATACCGATATTTACTACCAATACATTGCTTATACCGATATTTGCTACCAATACATAGCTTATACCGATATTTGCTACCAATACATGGCTTATACCGATATTTGCTACCTATACATTCCTTATACCGATATGTATTACCAATACATGGAATATACCGATATTTTCTACCAATACATTGATTATTCCGATATATGCTACCAATACATGGCTTATACCGATATTTGCTACCAATACCTTGCTCATACCGATATTTACTACCAATACATTCCTTATACCGATATTTACCACCAATACATTGTTTATTCCGACATTTGCTACAAATACATTGCTTATACTGATATTTACTACCAATACATGGCCTATACCGATATCTTATACCAATACATTGCTTATGCCGATATTTTATACCAATACATTGCTTATACCGATATTTGCTACCAATACATTGCTTATACCGATATTTACTACCAATACATGGCCTATACTGATATTTTATACCAATACATTGCTTATGCCGATATTTTATACCAATACATTGCTTATACCGATATTTGCTACAAATACATTCCTTATACCGATATTTGCTACCAATACATTGCTTATACCGATATTTGCTACCAATACATTCCTTATACCGATATTTGCTACCAATACATGGCTTATTCCGACATTTGCTACCAATACATTGCTTATACCGATATTTTATACCAATACATTGCTTATACCGATATTTGCTACCAATACATTGCTTATACCGATATTTACTACCAATAAATTCCGTATACCGATATTTACTACCAATACATTGTTAATTCCGATATTTGCTACAAATACATTGCTTATTCCGATATTTGCTACCAAAACATTGCTTATCCCGACATTTGCTACCAATACATTCCTTATACCGATATTTACTACCAATACATTGCTTATACCGATATTTGCTACCAATACATTGCTTATACCGATATTTGCTACCAATACATGGCTTATACCGATAGTTGCTACCAATACATTGCTTATACCGATATTTACTACCAATAAATTCCTTATACCGATATTTACTACCAATACATTGTTTATTCCGATATTTGCTACCAATACATTGCTCATACCGACATTTGCTACCAATACATTCCTTATAACGATATTTACTACCAATACATTGCATATGCCGATATTTTATACCAGTACATTGCTTATACCGATATTTGCTACAAATAAATTCCTTATTCCGATATTTACTAACAATACATGGAATATACCGATATTTGCTACAAATACATTGCTTATTCCGATATTTGCTACCAATACATTGCTTATACCGACATTTGCTACCAATACATTCCTTATACCGATATTTACTACCAATACATTGCTTATACCGATATTTGCTACCAATACATTGCTTATACCTATATTTTCTACCAATATATTCCTTATACCGATATTTGCTACCAATATATTGCTTATACCGATATTTGCTACCAATACATTCCATATACCGATATTTACTATCAATACATGGCTTATTCCGACATTTGCTACCAATACATTACTTATACCGATATTTACTACCAATACATTGCTTATGCCGATATTTTATACCAATACATTGCTTATATCGATATTTTATACCAATACATTGCTTATACCGATATTTGCTACCAATACATTCCTTATACCGATATATTCTACCAATACATTCCTCATATCGATATTTGCTACCAATACATTGCTTATTCCGATATTTACTACCAATACATTCCTTATACCGATATTTGCTACCAATACATTGCGTATACCGATATTTGCTACCAATACATTGCGTATTCCGATATTTACTACAAATTGATTGGTTATACCGATATATGCTACCAATACATTCCTCATATCGATATTTGCTACCAATACATTGCTTATTACGATATTTACTACCAATACATTCCTTATACCGATATTTACTACCAATACATTGCTTATACCGATATTTGCTACCAATACATAGCTTATACCGATATTTTCTACCAATACATTGATTATTCCGATATTTGCTACCAATACATGGCTTATACCGATAGTTGCTACCAATACCTTGCTCATACCGATATTTACTACCAATACATTCCTTATACCGATATTTACCACCAATACATTGTTTATTCCGACATTTGCTACAAATACATTGCTTATACTGATATTTACTACCAATACATGGCCTATACCGATATCTTATACCAATACATTGCTTATGCCGATATTTTATACCAATACATTGCTTATACCGATATTTGCTACCAATACATTGCTTATACCGATATTTACTACCAATACATGGCCTATACCGATATTTTATACCAATACATTGCTTATGCCGATATTTTATACCAATACATTGCTTATACCGATATTTGCTACAAATACATTCCTTATACCGATATTTGCTACCAATACATTGCTTATACCGATATTTGCTACCAATACATTCCATATACCGATACTTACTACCAATACATGGCTTATTCCGACATTTGCTACCAATACATTGCTTATACTGATATTTACTACTAATACATGGCCTATACCGATATTTTATACCAATACATTGCTTATGCCGATATTTTATACCAATACATTGCTTATACCGATATTTTATACCAATACATTGCTTATACCGATATTTGCTACCAATACATTGCTTATACCGATATTTACTACCAATAAATTCCTTATACCGATATTTACTACCAATACATTGTTTATTCCGATATTTGCTACAAATACATTGCTTATTCCGATATTTGCTACCAATACATTGCTTATACCGACATTTGCTACCAATATATTCCTTATACCGATATTTACTACCAATACATTGCTTATACCGATATTTGCTACCAATACATTGCTTATACCGATATTTGCTACCAATACATGGCTTATACCGATAGTTGCTACCAATACATTGCTTATACCGATATTTACTACCAATAAATTCCTTATACCGATATTTACTACCAATACATTGTTTATTCCGATATTTGCTACCAATACATTGCTCATACCGACATTTGCTACCAATACATTCCTTATAACGATATTTACTACCAATACATTGCGTATGCCGATATTTTATACCAGTACATTGCTTATACCGATATTTGCTACAAATAAATTCCTTATTCCGATATTTACTAACAATACATGGAATATACCGATATTTTCTACCAATACATTGCTTATTCCGACATTTGCTACCAATACATTGCATATACCTATATTTGCTACCATTGCATTGTTTATTCCGATATTTGCTACTAATACATTGCGTATACCGATATTTGCTACCAATACATTGCGTATGCCGATATTTGCTACCAATACATTGCGTATGTCGATATTTGCTACCAATACATTGTGCATACCGATATTTGCTACCAATACATTGTGCATACCGATATTTGCTAATAATACATTGCTTATATCGATATTTGCTACCAATACATGGCGTATATCGATATTTACTATCAATACATTGCTTATATCGATATTTGCTACCAATACATTGCTTATACCGATATTTACTACCAATACATTGATTATTCCGATATTTGCTACCAATACATTGCTTATACCTATATTTACTACCAATACATGGCGTATTCCATTATTTGCTACCAATACTTTGCTTATACAGATATTTACTACCAAATACATTGTTTATTCCATTATGTGTTACCAATACATCGCTTATACCGATATTTACTACCAATACTTTGCTTATACTGATATTTGCTACCAATACATTGCTTATACCGATATTTGCTACCAATTCATTGCGTATACCGATATTTTCTACTAACACATTTCTTATACCGATATTTTCTACCAACACATCGCTTATACCGATATATCTTCTACCAATACATTGCTTATACCGATATTTTCTACCAATACATTGCTTATTCCATTATTTGTTACCAATACATCGCTTATACTGATATTTACTACCAATACTTTGCTTATACCGATATTTGCTACCAATACATTGCTTATACCGATATTTGCTACTAATTCATTGGGTATACCGATATTTTCTACCAATACATTGGTTATACCGATATTTTCTACCAACACATCGCTTATACCGATATTTTCTACCAATACATTGCTTATACCGATATTTTCTACCAATACATTGCTTATACCGATATTTGCTACACATAAATTGATTATTCCTAGATGTGTGTGTTTTCAACTAATAAACAAATGTCATCATGTACGCGGTTTGTTGACATAACAAAATAATGTAAATAGAGTCGACATTCACGCATAATGCAACTAGTGTATCCTACATAACATGATTTATTGTACATATTTACCGTTATATCTCACATTTGTGTCTATGAATATTTATATCTAGACTAATCTAAGTTAAATTATCTCTAAACGAAAGTATCGCGCGTTTTAGTATTGACTCCAATGACAAACACACGCCAATTTAGGGGCGTGGATGACCGCTATATGAAATCCTACTTTCACGTTTGAAAAGTTTGTAGATCACAAAAGCACTGTTTATTGGTTCAATGTTAGTGTTCGAATGTATTCAGAAGAATTTGTAGTAGCAATGCATTTATACGTGAAAAATGCATTGTATTTGCTTTTTGCGATGTAATTCCGCTTTAAGTTTATATAAATACACTTAATATACGTGTTACCCTGTGTATTGTTGTGTGTGTTTTACGATTATTTATCGTCGCTACCTGATGCCCATATGAGCGACGCCTCCTGAAGAGATTGGTCATTTTAGATTGTTGGAGGATAATACAATGATACAGACAGAGACCCTTAATATATGCTTTAATCACTGGTCGCTATACTTTTCAGTTACTATATTGTTGGGAAGGGCCGTAACTAATGTTGCTAGAACTTGTGGCATAACCCGTTTGCCTTTATTTATTGCCGTCATGTTTTGTATTCACATGTATATATAAAACGAATCGATCAATAAAATGTGATTAATCTAAACTAAACAGAGACCCATTCCAGAATCTCCTCTTAAAGTCCCATCTGAAAGACTGTTAATTTTATTAGGGTCAGACGGAGGGATCGAACATTCGATCCCTGGATTCCCAGTCCATCGTCTTATGCACTGGACCACATATCCGTCTGTGTCTATTGTTTTGGAATATTCGACATCTATTTATAGTACCGACGAAGGATAGACTACATTACACGAGCATGTGGGACGATGCAGCTATAGATATTTTGGGCGGATGAATAATGAGAGACGTCTCTAATTTTCTAGTACCTCCATTGGCAGATAAAGTCTAATTTATTCCAAAATGTGAATAGGTCCTTTTCGTTAGAATCCTTTGTTCCCTAACCAGATGTTGCGGTATGATAAATGTGATTTTATCAAAATCGAGTTAATTAACTGATACAAATAACTACCCATTGCATAATTATACTGTTATGAGATTTGTTGAGATGTAGTAATTTAATACTCATAAGAAGCGATAGTGGAATAAAATTGCTAGCATGTTGTGTAAAGGAATACACGATAAAAACAGAGGAAAACATTTAATAGGACCTATCTACTTTTAGGGAGTATTCAAGGGCAGTAACGTGGAAGTCGTGATAGCGCAGTGGATGCGCGTTCGCTTCAGGTGCGAAAGGTCCGGAGTTCGAGCCCCACTGGAGCCGTTCCGATGGTTTCCTTAGGAAAGGCATTTAAATTCCACATTGCCTCTTCTCTCTCCCTCGTGGCGATGGATTCCATCAGGAATGAGGTCTCAAGAGTGATTTATATAAGTTGAAATAACTTGTTTCGCAATCGAGCTAAAATCAATTTGTATAAACTAAGGTCAGTAGCTGACCGATGTATCTCATTAACACCATAACTCATTAGAGAGTAGTATTCGAATTATTTGGGGAGAGTCGTAACGCATGTTGTTAAAACTTGTGGTACAACCCATATATATCCTCTAGTGTCCTCAAATCGTGATACCTTCGTTTTCGTTACCCCATAAGTATTTACAATACTGCACGCGATCGGTGTTTTCTGACATCACCAATCAGAAATAGATAGTGTCAAAGGTCACTTTCTATATTTGGCAAAAATGCTCCTTATAATCCTTGGAGGCGTAAGTAATCGGTTATTTCATAATGCAATATTGCATCACCATTTGTCCATTTGATTTACTGCAAAATATTGACCATATCCAGTTTTGTTTTGCGTCGTTTGATTTGTTTACCTACCTGTCATTTAATGTGAAGGTCAAAATAGATTGGGTTACGAAAACTCCGGTACCAGTCACCACAGATGTCGGTTTCGGGTCATGGTAAAAATGACAGCGCCCGTTTTTATTTACGTAGTCATATTCATTTCTAATTCTTTGGAATAAAAGAGGAACGTTACTTTATTTACATCATACATTTAGAAACTATGTAGTTTTAAGATTCGTTTTGTTGAATGTCGATCATTTCTTATCATAACGGACACCGGAAACTCGAGGGTATATGCTTGTGCAAACAATGCCACGAATCGTATATCATAAATATTGTATGCATGTGTTCGTTTGTTCATTTCTTTATTTGCTTTGCATTGTACATTGAATATTTTATATTGCAATAAAATATGATTAAACTAAATTATTCGAAATGTAAATATATCATTTATTATAGGAATGCATATATGGTTTTATCTTTATGTTATAGTCGCTGATGTAATAGAGGTAGCTCAACAAGATAGGACAAACGAACACAACGAGATAGGCCAAAAGCAATACAACGAGATAGGACAAAAGCAATACAAGGATATAGGACAAACGAAACATAACGAGATAGGAATTTACAAATTAGGGAGTTATGTAAATCATATAGCTTAGATAAACAAGCCGGTACTAACGTAATGGTGTCCTTTCCCTATTCTAGCAAGTATAACATTGCCTGTAAACTTGTACCCAAAGCTGGCTCCACTTTAATGTTGCAGGTATTCAACATACTAAACAATGATGAAGCAAAAGACTACATTTTCAATATGGCTAGAAAGCTCATACATTCTCGCAGAGCTTCACATAAGACGAAAACGCTTACATTACAATCAATGAAAAATTATACAGTATTAATAATTGGTAGAAATCCATATTCCAGCATTTTATCGGCATATATTGACAAAGTTTACCTTCCAAATCAATTATCCTTGGCAAAATATGTTATTCGTACTACAGAACGGAAACTATTCGACAATAAAACAACCAAGAACAAAGCGTGTCATATAACATTTAAACAGTTTCTTGATTATATCTTGGAAAGCGGTCATCATCGTATTTTACTTAGACACTATAAGCCAATTGTATCAGAGAAACTTTTCTCACTTGTCTGCAACCTTGACAATTCCCTTATTGTAAAGATGGAGAGCTTTTCTGAAGATATAGAATACGCGCTCAAATTGGTCGGTGTTGAGAACAGAGAGATTAATCTCATATATGATGCAATGCACAAGAAAAGGAGTGAGTCTACTATTCCAGGAATTGTGAAAACAGTATACGCAAAAATGAAAACATTGTCGTTGAGTCTCGCGGTAAATTCGTCAGATTGTTTATCATGGGCGGGCGTAGCGAATCGATTATGGAGATCATTTCAGATGCAGGGCTATATTCACGAACATTCAGATTTTCCGTCTGAGAAATATTTCAATAAAGCTGATTACGCCAATATCAAATATTTAATCAACTTAATACTTGCTGCCATCAAGAACATACCGCTTACACACGTGGACGCAGTGAAGCAGCGGAACAAAGCAATGATGCACGCCTATTCAGAAGTAGGTGCAGATTATCTGGCTAGGATAAAACAGCGTTATGCCTTTGATTTTAAATTTTTCAATTATATCCAAGATTTAGAACGTGATTAGTTAAGTTTATACAGCAAATACCTCGAATACGAAACAAGTTCGTAGAAACAACATTAATGCAATAACTCAATATACCTCATTCCATATGGAATCCATCGCCATGACAGAGAGGAAAGGAAAGAGACACGTATGACACTATCTGATGTTCATAAGAGGTGACTCATAAGTCACAAGTGGCAGACATAAAACAAACACATTTAACCATTGTATTATTTCCTTCACATGTGTATGCTTCCAAACACTTAAAGTGACATTACATCTCAAACGGTAAATAAAATGCATTTTGTTCACGTATAAATGCGTTGCTACTACAAATTCTTCCGAATGCATTCAAACATTGAATCAATAACCAGTATTGGAAAGTATGCTTGTGAGTTGCGGAGACAGACTGTCTGGTGGTGAGAGAATCATGTCTGTGGGTGGTGAGTGAATCCTGTATATGTGTTGTCAGGGGATCCTGTATGAGGGGGGAGACGCCCTTGTAAACTGAATATTATTCAATTTTAACATGCAAGTTGCCCCTTAAACTAAATAATTTCTGTGTAAATCGCATATGTACACGAATTTTGAAATCGAAAGTATCGAATCGGTTTGCATAGGTGAGAATAAATGGTTCAAACCACTGCGCCAATCGGACAGCCATGGAATTTCGCTTTGGTCAGGGAAACCCATCTTGGAAAGGGCAAGGAATCCTGCCTGAGGGTGGTAATAAATCCTATCTGGGGTTGGTCAGGGAATCATGTCTAAGAGTGGTCAAGGAATCATGTATTTGGGTTAGTCAAGGAATCGTGTATGGTGTTGGTCAAGGACTCATGTCTGGGGTGGTCACTGAATCCTGTCTGAGGGAATCCTGAATGAGGGTTCAGTTTGGGGGTTGCGAGGGAATCATTATTTAGCAATAAATCGAACATTTCAACAGTTTACACGTGTCATTATAACTGGAATTTATCCAACTTTAGCATTTCATCATGTCATATATCTACAACAGCTGTGTTCTATGGATGCATTTCTAGTCAATATACTAGTTTTGAAGCATGTATACAAGTCATAGATCTAAAAATTCTGTGTCCTATGGATGCATTGCTAGTCAATATACTAGTTTTAAGGCATGTATACAGGTTATAGATCTACAGCATATGTGTCCTATGGATGCATTGCTAGTCAATATACTAGTTTTAAAGCATGTATACAAGTCATAGATCTAGAGCATCTGTGTCCTATGGATACATTTCTAGATAATATGCGTTTTGTTGTTATTTAGCAAATTTACATATTGTGCATTTTCAATGTTTTGTTTCTTGTATTGTTTTATTAAATAGAATGTGGAATCCTTGAACGTTTCCTATTGGTTGTTTACTGTTTAATACATGAGCATTCTATATTACATACGACTTAGCCCTTGCTTTTAGTTCAGGCGGCCGATGGCTCCCATAGGCTTAACACAATATTATGGGTTATGGACTGAATTGGCAAAATGTAATATAAACTGTTTGTGATTGGATGCATTTGATAAATGTAATTGAAGCTCTTTGCGATTTGTTGTATTTTCATAATGTAATAGATTATTGTTGTAATTTGCTGCTGTAATTGCTGTTAATATATCTAAACTGTTTGTGATTGGCTGCATTCGCAGAATGTAATCAATAATGTGTCTGATGGGCTTCATTTACAGAATGTAATTGATAATGTTTCTGATGTAACATTATGGTATGTAGAAGTACAACAGTGTACCGTCAGATAGGATTTATTGTAATATCTAGTAAACCTTATTGATTCAACACCCACCTGCGATATATTATATTTCCAAACCTACTAGTGTTATAGCAATAATAAATTTTGTAATTTATTTCACGCCTTCCAATGAAATATAGAAATCTATCAGTGAAATAAAATATGTTATTCCACATATTGAAAGCAGTGGAATACCAGATTTTATTTCTCACTGTTTTGCACGTTTGGTACCTAGCCGCTGCATGTTGAAATATTGTCAACGCGAGCGTCTTCGGGTTCAATCTCTTGTGACGTAATTTATGGTAGAATAAATGCTACGTTCTAAGGACAATCAAAAAGAAACATCTTAGCCTAAGATAAAACAAAAATGTGTTCGTTTAAGTGAATGATAGAATGATATATTATCCATGCACACAGAAAGCTATTATTATCACTTGTGGCCAGCGCCACTCGAGATAATGATGCTTTCGATGTTCGGTGACATATATTTCACTGAAGCAAATACATATTTTCTTAATATATGTTCGTCATGTGACAGTGACATGCGTGTGTTCTAGATACTGAAACCGATGATAAACCTATTTGTACTTATGAATGAATGTATTTAGAATAAACATGATACAAAAGTAACTGTAATTTGGTTTTGCAAATGCAATTGTAATGTCATGCATTACACGAGACAAATGTAATTGTAATTGAGGTTTTGCAAACGAATGTGTAATGTAATGCAATACAATGCAATGTAGTTGATTCCAGATCTGCACATGAGCTAAATAAAGAAGACAGAGAAGTTGGAGAGTGTCAGGGGGAGAAGTCAGAGGTGGACATGAGAGCTGATCATGTCGCTCAATGACAATTAATATGCTTTAACAGAAGTCAGATAACCGACTTTTAACAATAAGTTACTGATCATCGCCTGCGACAATATTTGCTGTAAAGATTAATTTTGTATAAATTATATGAATTATGTGATGAAGGTAAAATGATGTCAAACAAAAAATCAGATTTACTTAAGAAATTGGAACAGCTAGATGTGTCTGATTCCGTTCTGCAGAAGATACATGAGCCATCATGTTAATGATATTGCTACAACCACCACACACTGTTAGACCAATGTATCTACATGTGGCAGCTGGTTTCTGGAGCTACATACGACAGAGTTGTAGGGGTGTTGCTAATGTACACATTGTCTTTGACAGATATATAGCAAATAGTCTTAGTCTCAAACATGTCGAATACGAGGCGATGGTATTTCTAGCAATACACCAGTCTCAATGTAATACAATGTGGCCATCCCAGGGTGGAAAAGTGTACTAACTAACAGCTTAATACACAAAATGTAGGATTCTGGACCATTTATAGTCCTTTAAGTGGACTATCAATGCCATTTTGGAAGCCAGCTTGGATTTCTCCGAACGCCGCAATGTATGCCAATTTATGCAGCATGTTTGACAAACTTCAGACATTTACAAACATTTTGGTATATAACTCGTTTTGTTAGATGACCGGATTAGGTTGAACATTTCATATAGCCTAATAGTCACCTAACCAGTATTCCGATATTTGTTATTCCGATATTTACTATAAATACATTGCTTTTTCCGATATTTGCTACCAATACATTGCTTATACCGATATTTACTACTAATACATTGCTTATACCGATATTTTATACTAATACATTGCTCATACCGATATTTGCTACCAACACATCGCTTATACCGATATGTTCTAATAATACATTGCTTATACCGATATTTGCTACCAAAACATTGCTTATTCCGATATTTACTACCAATACATCGCTTATACCGATATTTTCTACCAATACATTGCATATACCGATATGTGCTACCAATACATTGCTTATACCGATATTTGCTACCAATACATTGCTTATACCGATATTTGCTAACAATACATTGCTTATTCCGATATTTGCTACCAATATATTGCTTATTCCGATATTTACGACCAATATATCGCGTATACCTATATTTACTACCAATACATTGCGTATACCAATATTTGCTAACAATACATTGCTTATACCGATATTGACAAACAATACATTGCTTATTCCGATATTTGTTATACCGATATTTTATACCAATACATTGCTTATACCGATATTTGCTACCAATACATTGCTTATACCGATATTTGCTAACAATATATTGCTTATTCCGATATTTGCTACAAATATATTGCTTATTCCGATATATACGACCAATACATCGCGTATACCTATATTTACTACCAATACATTGCGCATACCGATATTTGCTAACAATACATTGCTTATACCGATATTTGCAAACAATACATTGCTTATTCCGATATTTGTCATACCGATATTTTATACCAATACATTGCTTATACCGATAATTGCTACCAATACATTGCTTATACCGATATTTGCTACCAATACATTGCTTATTCCGATATTTGTTATACCGATATTTTATACCAATACATTGTTTATGCCGATATTTTATACCAATACATTGCTTATACCGATAATTGTTACCAATACATTCCTTATACCGATATTTGCTACCAATACATGGCTTATACCGATATTTTCTACCAATACATTGCTTATACCGATATTTGCTACCAATACAATCCATATACCGATATTGCTACCAATACATGGCTTATACCGATATTTGCTACCAATACATTCCATATACCGATATTTACTACCAATACATGGAATATACCAATATTTGCTACCAATACATTGCTTATACCGATATTTGCTACTAATACATTGCTTATTTCGATATTTGCTACCAATATATTGTTTATTCCGATATTTACGACCAATACATCGCGTATACCTATATGTACTACCAATACATTGCGTATACCGATATTTGCTAACAATACATTGCTTATACCGATATTTGCAAACAATACATTGCTTATTCCGATATTTGTTATACCTATATTTTATACCAATACATTGCTTATACCGATATTTGCTACCAATACATTGCTTATACCGATATTTGCTACCAATACATTGCTTATTCCGATATTTGTTATACCGATATTTTATACCAATACATTGTTTATGCCGATATTTTATACCAATACATTGCTTATACCGATATTTGCTACCAATACATTCCTTATACCGATATTTACTACCAATACATTGCTTATACCGATATTTGCTACAAATACATTGCTTATACCGATATTTGCTACCAATACATTGCTTATACCGATATTTACTACCAATACATTCCTTATACCGATATTTACCACCAATACATTGCATATACCGACATTTGCTACCAATACATTCCTTATACCGATATTTACTAGCAATACATTGCGTATGCCGATATTTTATACCAATACATTGCTTATACCGATATTTGCTACAAATACATTCCTTATACCGATATTGGCTACCAATACATGGCATATACCGATATTTTCTACCAATACATTGCTTATACCGATATTTGCTACCAATACATTCCTTATACCGATATTGCTACCAATACATGGCTTATACCGATATTTGCTACCAATACATTCCTTATACCGATATTTACTACCAATTCATGGAATATACCAATATTTTCTACCAATACATTGATTATTCCGATATTTGCTACCAATACATGGCATATACCGATATTTGCTACCAATACATTGCTTATACCGATATTTTATACTAATACATTGCTCATACCGTTATTTGCTACCAACACATTCCTTATACCAATATTTGCTACCAATATATTGCTTATACCGATATTTACTACCAATACATGGAATATACCGATATTTGCTACCAATACATTGCTTATACTGATATTTGCTACTAATACATTGCTTATTCCGATATTTGCTAACAATATATTGCTTATACCTATATTTACTACCAATACATTGCGTATACCGATATTTGCAAACAATACATTGCTTATACCGATATTTGCTACCAATACATTGCTTATACCGATATTTGCTACCAATACATTGCTTATACCGATATTTGCTACCAATACATTCCTTATACCGATATTTGCTACCAATTCATTTATTATACCGATATTTACTACCAATACATTCCTTATACTGATATTTGCTACCAATACATTGCTTATACCGATATTTGCTACCAATACATTCCTTATACCGATATATACTACCAATACATTGCTTATACCGCTATTTGCTAACAATATATTGCTTATACCGATATTTGCTACCAATACATTCCTTATACTGATATTTGCTACCAATTCATTCATTATACCGATATATACTACCAATACATTCCTTATACTGAAATTTGCTACCAATACATTGCTTATACCGATATTTGCTACCAATACATTGCTTATACCGATATTTGCTACCAATACATTGATTATACCGATATCTACTACCAATACGTTGATTATACCGATATTTACTACCAATAAATTCCTTATACCGATATTTACCACCAATACATTGTTTATTCCGATATTTGCTACCAATACATTGCATACACCGACATTTGCTACCAATACATTCCTTATACCGATATTTACTACCAATACATTGCGTATGCCGATATTTTATACCAATACATTGCTTATACCGATATTTGCTACAAATACATTCCTTATACCGATATTTGCTACCAATACATGGCGTATACCGATATTTGCTACCAATACATTGCTTATACCGATATTTGCTACCAATACATTGCTTATACTGATATTGCTACCAATACATTCCTTATACCGATATTTGCTACCAATACATTGCTTATACTGATATTTTATACCAATACATTGCTCATACCGTTATTTGCTACAGAACACATTCCTTATACCAATATTTGATACCAATATATTGCTTATACCGATATTTGCTACCAATACATTGCTAATTCCTATATTTGCTACCAATATATTGCTTATTCCGATATTTACTACCAATTCATCGCGTATACCTATATTTACTACCAATACATTGCGTATACCGATATTTGCTAACAATACATTGCTTATACCGATATTTGCTACCAATACATTCCATATACCGATATTGCTCCCAGTACATGGCTTATACCGATATTTGCTACTAATACATTGCTTATTCCGATATTTGCTACCAATATATTGTTTTTTCCGATATTCACGACCAATACATCGCGTATACCTATATTTACTACCAATACATTGCGCATACCGATATTTGCTAACAATACATTGCTTATACCGATATTTGCAAACAATACATTGCTTATTCCGATATTTGTTATACCTATATTTTATACCAATACATTGCTTATACCGATATTTGCTACCAATACATTGCTTATACCGATATTTGCTACCAATACATTGCTTATTCCGATATTTGCTACCAATACATTGCTTATACCGATATTTTCTACCAATACATTGCTTATACCGATATTTGCTACCAATACATTGCTTATACCGATATTTGCTACCAATACATTCCTTATACCGATATTTGCTACCAATACATTGCTTATACCGATATTTGCTACCAATACATTCCTTATACCGATATTTGCTACCAATACATTGCTTATACCGATATTTGCTACCAATACATTGCTTATACCGATATTTGCTACCAATACATTGCTTATACCGATATTTACTACCAATACATTCCTTATACCGATATTTACTACCAATACATTGTTTATTCCGATATTTGCTACCAATACATTGCATATACCGACATTTGCTACCAATACATTCCTTATACCGATATTTCTAGCAATATATTGCGCATGCCGATATTTTATACCAATACATTGCTTATACCGATATTTGCTACAAATACATTCCTTATACCGATATTTGCTACCAATACATGGCATATACCGATATTTTCTACCAATACATTGCTTATACCGATATTTGCTACCAATACATTCCTTATACCGATATTGCTACCAATACATGGCTTATACCGATATTTGCTACCAATACATTCCTTATACCGATATTTACTACCAATACATGGAATATACAGATATTTTCTACCAATACATTGATTATTCCGATATTTGCTACCAATACATGGCATATACCGATATTTGCTACCAATATATTGCTTATACCGATATTTTATACTAATACATTGCTCATACCGTTATTTGCTACCAACACATTCCTTATACCAATATTTGCTACCAATATATTGCTTATACCGATATTTACTACCAATACATGGAATATACCGATATTTGCTACCAATACATTGCGTATACCGATATTTGCTAAGAACACATTGCTTATACGGATATTTGCAAACAATACATTGCTTATTCCGATATTTGTTATACCTATATTTTATACCAATACATTGCTTATACCGATATTTGCTACCAATACATTGCTTATACCGATATTTGCTACCAATACATTGCTTATACCGATATTTGCTACCAATACATTCCTTATACCGATATTTGCTACCAATTCATTCATTATACCGATATTTACTACCAATACATTCCTTATACTGATATTTGCTACCAATACATTGCTTATACCGATATTTGCTACCAATACATTCCTTATACCGATATTTACTACCAATACATTGCTTATACCGCTATTTGCTAACAATATATTGCTTATACCGATATTTGCTACCAATACATTCCTTATACCGATATTTGCTACCAATTCATTCATTATACCGATATTTACTACCAATACATTCCTTATACTGATATTTGCAACCAATACATTTCTTATACCGATATTTGCTACCAATACATTGCTTATACCGATATTTGCTACCAATACATTGATTATACCAATATTTACTACCAATACATTCCTTATACCGATATTTACCACCAATACATTGTTTATTCCGATATTTGCTACCAATACATTGCATATACCGACATTTGCTACCAATACATTCCTTATACCGATATTTACTACCAATACATTGCGTATGCCGATATTTTATACCAATACATTGCTTATACCGATATTTGCTAACAATACATTGCTTATACCGATATTTGCTACAAATACATTCCATATACCGATATTGCTACCAATACATGTCTTATACCGATATTTGCTACCAATATATTCCATATACCGATATTTACTACCAATACATGGAATATACCAATATTTGCTACCAATACATTGCTTATACCGATATTTGCTACTAATACATTGCTTATTCCGATATTTGCTACCAATATATTGTTTTTTCCGATATTTACGACCAATACATCGCGTATACCTATATTTACTACCAATACATTGCGTATACCGATATTTGCTAACAATACATTGCTTATACCGATATTTGCAAACAATACATTGCTTATTCCGATATTTGTTATACCTATATTTTATACCAATACATTGCTTATACCGATATTTGCTACCAATACATTGCTTATACCGATATTTGCTACCAATACATTGCTTATTCCGATATTTGTTATACCGATATTTTATACCAATACATTGTTTATGCCGATATTTTATACCAATACATTGCTTATACCGATATTTGCTACCAATACATTCCTTATACCGATATTTACTACCAATAAATTGCTTATATCGTTATTTGCTAACAATATATTGCTTATACCGATATTTGCTACCAATACATACCTTATACCGATATTTGCTACCAATTCATTCGCTATACCGATATTTACTACCAATACATTCCTTATACTGATATTTGCTACCAATACATTGCTTATACTGATATTTGCTACCAATACATTGCTTATACCGATATTTGCTACCAATACATTGCTTATACCGATATTTACTACCAATACATTCCTTATACCGATATTTACCACCAATACATTGTTTATTCCGATATTTGCTACCAATACATTGCATATACCGACATTTGCTACCAATACATTCCTTATACCGATATTTACTAGCAATACATTGCGCATGCCGATATTTTATACCAATACATTGCTTATACCGATATTTGCTACAAATACATTCCTTATACCGATATTTGCTACCAATACATGGCATATACCGATATTTTCTACCAATACATTGCTTATACCGATATTTGCTACCAATACATTCCTTATACCGATATTGCTACCAATACATGGCTTATACCGATATTTGCTACCAATACATTCCTTATACCGATATTTACTACCAATACATGGAATATACCGATATTTTCTACCAATACATTGATTATTCCGATATTTGCTACCAATACATGGCATATACCGATATTTGCTACCAATACATTGCTTATACCGATATTTTATACTAATACATTGCTCATACCGTTATTTGCTACCAACACATTCCTTATACCAATATTTGCTACCAATATATTGCTTATACCGATATTTACTACCAATACATGGAATATACCGATATTTGCTACCAATACATTGCGTATACCGATATTTGCTAAGAACACATTGCTTATACCGATATTTGCAAACAATACATTGCTTATTCCGATATTTGTTATACCTATATTTTATACCAATACATTGCTTATACCGATATTTGCTATCAATACATTGCTTATACCGATATTTGCTACCAATACATTGCTTATACCGATATTTGCTACCAATACATTCCTTATACCGATATTTGCTACCAATTCATTCATTATACCGATATTTACTACCAATACATTCCTTATACTGATATTTGCTACCAATACATTGCTTATACCGATATTTGCTACCAATACATTCCTTATACCGATATTTACTACCAATACATTGCTTATACCGCTATTTGCTAACAATATATTGCTTATACCGATATTTGCTACCAATACATTCCTTATACCGATATTTGCTACCAATTCATTCATTATACCGATATTTACTACCAATACATTCCTTATACTGATATTTGCAACCAACACATTTCTTATACCGATATTTGCTACCAATACATTGCTTATACCGATATTTGCTACCAATACATTGATTATACCAATATTTACTACCAATACATTCCTTATACCGATATTTACCACCAATACATTGTTTATTCCGATATTTGCTACCAATACATTGCATATACCGACATTTGCTACCAATACATTCCTTATACCGATATTTACTACCAATACATTGCGTATGCCGATATTTTATACCAATACATTGCTTATACCGATATTTGCTACAAATACATTCCTTATACCGATATTTGCTACCAATACATGGCGTATACCGATATTTTCTACCAATACATTGCTTATACCGATATTTGCTACCAATACATTCCTTATACCGATATTGCTACCAATACATGGCTTATACCGATATTTGCTACCAATACATTCCTTATACCGATATTTACTACCAATACATGGAATATACCGATATTTTCTACCAATACATTGATTATTCCGATATTTGCTACCAATACATGGCATATACCGATATTTGCTACTAATACATTGCTTATACTGATATTTTATACCAATACATTGCTCATACCGTTATTTGCTACCAACACATTCCTTATACCAATATTTGATACCAATATATTGCTTATACCGATATTTGCTACTAATACATTGCTAATTCCTATATTTGCTACCAATATATTGCTTATTCCGATATTTACGACCAATACATCGCGTATACCTATATTTACTACCAATACATTGCGTATACCGATATTTGCTAACAATACATTGCTTATACCGATATTTGCAAACAATACATTGTTTATTCCGATATTTGTTATACCGATATTTTATACTAATACATCGCTTATACCGATATTTGCTACTAATACATTGCTTATACCGATATTTGCTACAAATACATTGCTTATTCCGATATTTGTTATACCGATATTTTATACCAATACATTGCTTATGCCGATATTGTATACAAATACATTGCTTATACCGATATTTGCTACCAATACATTGCTTATACCGATATTTGCTACCAATACATTCCGTATACCGATATTTTCTACCAATACATTGCTTATACCGATATTTGCTACAAATACATTGCTTATACCGATATTTGCTAACAATACATGGCTTATTCCGATATGTGCTACCAATACATTGCTTATTCCGATATTTACTACCAATTCATAGCTTATACCGATATTTGCTACCAATACATTGCTTATACAGATATTTGCTACCAATACATGGCTGATTCCGATATTTGCTACCAACACATCGCTTATAACGATATGTTCTACAAATACATTGCTTATACCGATATTTTATACCAATACATTCCTTATACCGATATTTACCACCAATACATGGAATATAACCATATTTTCTACCAATACATTGCTTATACCGATATTTTATACCAATACATTGCACATACCGATATTTGCTACGAACATATTCCTTATACCGATATTTACTACCAATATATTGCTTATACCGATATGTTCTACCAATACATTGCTTATACCGATATTTGTTACTAATACATTGCTTATTCCGATATTTGCTGCTAACACATGGTTTATTCCAATAGTTGCTACCAATACATTGCTTATTCCGATATTTACTACCAATTCATAGCTTATACCGATATTTGCTACAAATACATTCCTTATACCGATATTTACTACCAATACATTGCTTATACCGATATTTTATACCAATACATTGCTCATACCGATATTTGCTACCAACCCATGGCTTATACCGATATGGTCTACCAATACATTGCTTATACCAATAGTTTATACCAATACATTGCTCATACCGATATTTGCTACCAATTCATTCCTTATACCGATATGTACTACCAATGCATTGCTTATACCGATATTTTATACAAAAACATTGCTCATACCGATATTTGCTACCAACACATCGCTTATACCGATATGTTCTACCAATACATTGCTTATACCGATATTTGTTACCAATACATTGCTTATTCCGATATTTGTTACCAATACATTGCTTAATCCGATATTTGTTACCAATACATTGCTTATTCCGATATTTGCTACCAATACATTGCTTATTCCGATATTTACTACCAATTCATAGCATATACCGATATTTACTACCAATACATTGCTTATATCGATAGTTTATACAAATACATTGCTAATACCGATATTTGCTACCAACACATCGCTTGTACCGATATGTTCTACCAATACATTGCTCATACCGATATTTGCTACCAATACATTCCTTATACCGATAATTATTACCAATATATTGCTTATACCGATATTTTCTACCAATACATTGCTTATACCGATATTTGTTACCAATACATTGCTTATTCCGATATTTGCTACCAATACATTGCTTATTCCGATATTTACTACCAATACATTGCTTATACCGATATTTTATACCAATACATTGCTCATACCGATATTTGCTACCAACACATCGCTTATAACGATATGTTCTACCAATACATTGCTTATACCGATATTTTATACCATACATTGCTCATACCGATATTTGCTACCAATACATTGCTCATACCGATATTTGCTACCAATACATTCCTTATACCGATATTGCTACTAATACATGGCTTATACCGATATTTGCTACCAATACATTCCTTATACAGATATTTACCACCAATACATGGAATATAACTATATTTTCTACCAATACATTGATTATTCCGATATTTGCTACCAATATATGGCTTATACCGATATTTGCTACTAATACATTGCTTATACCGATATTTTTTACCAATACATTGCTCATACTGATATTTGCTACCAACACATTCCTTATACCGATATTTACTACCAATATATTGCTTATACCGATATGTTCTACCAATACATTGCTTATACCGATATTTGTTACCAATACATTGCTTATTCCGATATTTGCTACCAATACATTGCTTATTCCGATATTTACTACCAATACGTTGCTTATACCGATATTTTATACCAATACATTGCTCATACCGATATTTGCTACCAACACATCGCTTATAAAGATATGTTCTACCAATACATTGCTTATACCGATATTTTATACCAATACATTGCTCATACCGATATTTGCTACTAACACATCGCTTATACCGATA
Source organism: Archivesica marissinica (assembly GCA_014843695.1). Taxonomy (NCBI): domain Eukaryota; kingdom Metazoa; phylum Mollusca; class Bivalvia; order Venerida; family Vesicomyidae; genus Archivesica; species Archivesica marissinica. Next base: position 32,604,355 of record CM026388.1, read on the forward strand.
TGTTCTACCAATACATTGCTTATACTGATATTTGTTACCAATACATTGCTTATTCCGATATTTGTTACCAATACATTGCTTATACCGATATCTGTTACCAATACATTGCTCATACCGATATTTGCTACCAATTCATTGCTTATACCGATATTTGCTACTAATACATTCCTTATACCGATATTGCTACCAATACATGTCTTATACCGATATTTGCTACCAATACATTCCTTATACCGATATTTACCACCAATACATGGAATATAACGATATTTTCTACCAATACATTGATTATTCCGATATTTGCTACCAATACATGGCTTATACCGATATTTGCTACTAATACATTGCTTATACCGATATTTTATACCAATACATTGCTCATACCGATATTTGCTACCAACACATTACTTATACCGATATTTATTACCAATATATTGTTTATACTGATATGTTCTACCAATACATTGCTTATACCGATATTTGTTACCAATACATTGCTTATTCCGATATTTGCTACCAATAGATTGCTCATACCGATATTTTCTACCAACACATCGCTTATACCGATATGTTCTACCAATACCTTGCTCATACCGATATTTGCTACCAACACATCGCTTATACCGATATGTTCTACCAATACATGGCTTATACCGATATTTGTTACCAATACATTGCTTATTCCGATATTTGTTATCAATACATTGCTTATACTAATATTTGTTACCAATACATTGCTTATACCGATATTTACTACCAATTCATAGCTTATACCGATATTTGCTACAAATACATTCCGTATACCGATATTTACTACCAATACATTGCTTATACCGATATTTTATACCAATACATTGCTCATACCGATATTTGCTACTAATACATTCCTTATACCGATATTTACTACCAATACATTGCTTATACTGATATTTTATACGAATACATTGCTCATACCGATATTTGCTACCAACACATAGCTTATACCGATATGTTCTACCAATACATTGCTTATTCCGATATTTGTTACCAATACATTGCTTATACTGATATTTGTTACCAATACATTGCTTATTCCGATATTTGCTACCAATACATTCCTTATACCGATATTTACTACCAATATATTGCTTATATCGATAGTTTATACTAATACATTGCTCATACCGATATTTGCTACCAACAAATCGCTTATACCGATATGTTCTACCAATACATTGCTTATACCGATATTTGCTACTAACACATCGCTTATAACGATATGTTCTACCAATACATTGCTTATACCGATATGTTCTACCAATACATTGCTTATACCGATATTTGCTACTAACACATCGCTTATAACGATATGTTCTACCAATACATTGCTTATACCGATATTTTATACCAATACCTTGCTCATACCGATATTTGCTACCAACACATTGCTTATACCGATATTTGCTACTAATACATTGCTTATACTGATATTTGTTACCAATACATTGCTTATTCCGATATGTGTTACCAATACATTGCTTATACCGATATTTGTTACCAATACATTGCTTATACCGATATTTGCTACCAATACATTGCTTATACCGATATTTGCTACCAATACATTCCTTATACCGATATTGCTACGAATACATGGCTTATACCGAAATTTGCTACCAATACATTCCTTATACCGATATTTACCACCAGTACATGGAATATAACGATATTTTCTACCAATACATTGATTATTCCGATATTTGCTACCAATACATGGCTTATACCGATATTTGCTACTAATACATTGCTTATACCGATATGTTATACCAATACATTGCTCATACCGATATTTGCTACGAACACATTCCTTATACCGATATTTACTACCAATATATTGCTTATACTGAAATGTTCTACCAATACATTGCTTATACCGATATTTGTTACCAATACATTGCTTATTCCGATATTTGCTACCAATGCATTGCTTATACCGATATTTTCTACCAATACATTGCTTATTCCGATATTTGCTGCAAACACATGGTTTTTTCAATAGTTGCTACCAATACATTGCTTATTCCGATATTTACTACCAATTCATAGCTTATACCGATATTTGCTACAAATACATTCCTTATACCGATATTTACTACCAATACATTGCTCATACCGATATTTTATACCAATACATTGCTCATACCGATATTTGCTACCAACCCATCGCTTATACCGATATGTTCTACCAATACATTGCTTATACCAATAGTTTATACCAATACATTGCTCATACCGATATTTGCTACCAATTCATTCCTTATACCGATATTTACTACCAATACATTGCTTATACCGATATTTTATACCAATTCATTGCTCATACCGATATTTGCTACCAACACATCGCTTATACCGATAAGTTCTACCAATACATTGCTTATTCCGATATTTTTTACCAATACATTGCTTATACCGATATTTGTTACCAATACATTGTTTATTCCGATATTTGCTACCAATACATTGCTTATTCCGATATTTACTACCAATTCATAGCTTTTACCGATATTTGCTACCAATACATTTCTTATACCGATATTTACTACCAATATATTGCTTATATCGATAGTTTATACCAATACATTGCTCCTACCGATATTTCCTACCAACACATCGCTTATAACGATATGTTCTACCAATACATTGCTTATACCTATATTTACTACCATTACATTGCGTATACCGATATTTGCTAACAATACATTGCTTATAGCGATATATGCAAACAATACGTTGCTTATTCCGATATTTTTTATACCGATATTTTATACCAATACATTGTTTATACCAATATTTGCTACCAATACATTGCTTATACCGATATTTTCTACCAATACATTCCATATACCGATATTTACTACAAATACATGGCTTATTCCGACATTTGCTACCAATACATTGCTTATACCAATATTTACTACCAATACATGGCCTACACTGATATTTTATACCAATACATTGCTTATGCCGATATTTTATACCAATACATTGCTTATGCCGATATTTACTACCAATACATTGCTTATACCGCTATTTGCTAACAATACATTGCTTATACCGATATGTTCTACCAATACATTCCTTACACCGATATTTGCTACCAATACATTGCTTGTACCGATATTTGCTACTAATACATTGCTTATACCGATATTTGCTACCAATACATTGCTTATACCGATATTTACTACCAATATATTCCTTATACCGATATTTACCACCAATACATTGTTTATTCCGACATTTGCTACCAATACATTCCTTATAACGATATTTATTACCAATACATTGCTTATACCGATATTTGTTACCAATACATTGTTTATTCCGATATTTGCTACCAATACATTGCTTATTCCGATATTTACTACCAATTCATAGCCTGTACCGATATTTGCTACCAATTCATTTCTTATACCGATATTTACTAACAATATATTGCTTATATCGATAGTTTATACCAATACATTGCTCATACCGATATTTGCTACCAACACATCGCTTATAACGATATGTTCTACCAATACATTGCTTATACCTATATTTACTACCAATACATTGCGTATACCGATATTTGCTAACAATACATTGCTTATAGCGATATATGCAAACAATACGTTGCTTATTCCGATATTTGTTATACCGATATTTTATACCAATACATTGCTTATACCAATATTTGCTACCAATACATTGCTTATACCGATATTTTCTACCAATACTTTCCATATACCGATATTTACTACCAATACATGGCTTATTCCGACATTTGCTACCAATACATTGCTTATACCAATATTTACTACCAATACATGACCTACACTGATATTTTATACCAATACATTGCTTATGCCGATATTTTATACCAATACATTGCTTATGCCGATATTTACTACCAATACATTGCTTATACCGCTATTTGCTAACAATACATTGCTTATACCGATATGTTCTACCAATACATTCCTTACACCGATATTTGCTACCAATACATTGCTTGTACCGATATTTGCTACTAATACATTGCTTATACCGATATTTGCTACCAATACATTGCTTATACCGATATTTACTACCAATATATTCCTTATACCGATATTTACCACCAATACATTGTTTATTCCGACATTTGCTACCAATACATTCCTTATACCGATATTTATTACCAATACATTGCTTATACCGATATTTGTTACCAATACATTGTTTATTCCGATATTTGCTACCAATACATTGCTTATTCCGATATTTACTACCAATTCATAGCTTGTACCGATATTTGCTACCAATACATTTCTTATACCGATATTTACTACCAATATATTGCTTATATCGATATTTTATACGAATACATTGCTCATACCGATATTTGCTACCAACACATCGCTTATAACGATATGTTCTACCAATACATTGCTTATACCTATATTTACTACCAATACATTGCGCATACCGATATTTGCTAACAATACATTGCTTATAGCGATATATGCAAACAATACGTTGCTTATTCCGATATTTGTTATACCGATATTTTATACCAATACATTGCTTATACCAATATTTGCTACCAATACATTGCTTATACCGATATTTTCTACCAATACATTCCATATACCGATATTTACTACCAATACATGGCTTATACCGACATTTGCTACCAATACATTGCTTATACCAATATTTACTACCAATACATGGCCTACACTGATATGTTATACCAATACATTGCTTATGCCGATATTTTATACCAATACATTGCTTATGCCGATATTTACTACCAATACATTGCTTATACCGCTATTTGCTAACAATACATTGCTTATACCGATATGTTCTACTAATACATTCCATGCACCGATATTTGCTACCAATACATTGCTTGTACCGATATTTGCTACTAACACATTGTTTATACCGATATTTGCTACCAATACATTGCTTATACCGATATTTATTACCAATACATTCCTTATACCGATATTTACCACCAATACATTGTTTATTCCGATATTTGCTACCAATACATTGCTTATACCGATATATGCTACAAATACATTCCTTATACCGATATTTGCTACCAATACATGGCTTATACCGATATTTGCTGCCAATACATTGCTTATACTGATATTTGCTACGAATACATTCCTTATACCGATATTGCTACCAATACATGGCATATACCGATATTTGCTACTAATACATTCCTTATACCGATATTTACTACCAATACATGGAATATACCGATATTTTCTACCAATACATTGATTATTCCGATATTTGCTACCAATACATGGCTTATACCGATATTTGCTACTAATACATTCCATATACCGATAATTACTACCAATACATGGCTTATTCCGACATTTGCTACCAATACATTGCTTATACCGATATTTACTACCAATACATGGCCTACACTGATATTTTAAACCAATACATTGCTTATGCCGATATTTTATACCAATACATTGCACCAATACATTGCTTATACCGATATTTGCTACAAATACATTGTTTATACCAATATTTGCTACCAATATATTCCGTATACCGATATGTTCTACCAATACATTGCTTATTCCGACATTTGCTACCAATACATTCCTTATACCGATATTTACTACCAATACATTGCTTATACCGCTATTTGCTAACAATACATTGCTTATACCGATATTTGCTACCAATACATTCCTTATACCGATATTTTCTACCAATACATTGCTTATACCGATATTTGCTACCAATACATAGCTTATACCGATATTTGCTACCAATACATTGCTTATACCGATACTTACTACCAATACATTCCTTATACCGATATATACAACCAATACATTGTTTATTCCGATATTTGCTACAAATACATTGCCTATACCGACATTTGCTACCAATACATTCCTTATACCGATATTTACTACCAATACATTGCGTATGCCGATATTTTATACCAATACATTGCTTATACCGATATTTGCAACAAATACATTCCATATACCAATATTTGCTACCAATACATGGCTTATACCGATATTTGCTACCAATACATTGCTTATACCGATATTTGCTACCAATACATTCCTGATACCGATATTGCTACCAATACATGGAATATACCGATATTTTCTACCAATACATTGATTATTCCGATATTTGCTACCAATACATGGCATATACCGATATTTGCTACCAATACATTGCTTATACCGATATTTTCTACCAATATATTGCTCATACCGATATTTGCTACCAACACATTCCTTATACCGATATTTACTGCCAATATATTGCTTATACCGATATATTCTACCAATACATTGCTTATACCGATATTTGCTACCAATACAATGCTTATTCCGATATTTGCTACCAATTCATTGCTTATTCCGATATTTACTACAAATATATTGCTTATACTGATATTTTATACCAATACATTGCTCATACCGATATTTGCTACCAACACATCGCTTATAACGATATGTTCTACCAATACATTGCTTATACCGTTATTTTATACCAATACATTGCTCATACCGATATTTGCTACCAACACATCGCTTATACCGATATGTTCTACCAATACATTGCTTATACCGATATTTGTTACCAATACATTGCTTATTCCGATATTTGTTACCAATACATTGCTTATACCGATATTTGTTACCAATTCATTGCTTATTCTGATATTTGCTACCAATACATTGCTTATTCCGATATTTACTACCATTTCATAGCTTATACCGATATTTGCTAACAATACATGCCTTATACCGATATTTACTACCAATACATTGCTTATACCGATATTTTATACGAATAAATTGCTTATACTGATATGTGCTACCAACACATCGGTTATACCGATATGTTCTACCAATACATTGCTTATACAGATAGTTTATACCAATACATTGCTAATACCGATATTTGCTACTAACACATCGCTTATACCGATATGTTCTACCAATACATTGCTCATACCGATATTTGCTACCAATACATTGCTTATACAGATATTTGCTACCAATACATTGCTTATACCGATATTTGCTACAAATACATTGCTTATACCGATACTTGGTAACAATACATTGCTTATTCCGATATATGCTAGTAATACATTGCTTTTACCGATATTTGCTACTAATACATTACTTATACCTATATTTACTACCAATACATTGCGTATACCGATATTTTCTAATAATACATTGCTTATACCGATATTTGCAAACAATACGTTGCTTATTCCGATATTTGTTATACCGATATTTTATACCAATACATTGCTTATACCGATATTTTCTACCAATACATTGCTTATACCGATATTTGCTACAAACACATCGCTTATACCGATATGTTCTACCAATACATTGCTTATACCGATAGTTTATACCAATACATTGCTAATACCGATATTTGCTACCAACACATCGCTTATGCCGATATATTCTAACAATACATTGCTTATACAGATATTTGCTACTAATACATTGCTTATACCGATATTTGCTAACAATACATTGCTTATTCCGATATTTGCTAACAATACATTGCTTATTCCGATATATGCTACTAATACATTGCTTATACCGATATTTGCTACTAATACATTGCTTATACCTATATTTACTACCAATACATTGCGTATACCGATATTTGCTAATAATACATTGCTTATACCGATATTTGCAAACAATACGTTGCTTATTCCGATATTTGTTATACCGATATTTTATACGAATACATTGCTTATACCGATATTTTCTACCAATACATTGCTTATACCGATATTTGCTACAAACGCATCGCTTATACCGATATGTTCTACCAATACATTGCTTATACCGATAGTTTATACCAATACATTGCTAATACCGATATTTGCTACCAACACATCGCTTATGCCGATATGTTCTACCAATACATTGCTTATACCGATATTTGCTACGAATACATTGCTTATACCGATATTTGCTACAAATACATTGCTTATACCGATATTTACTACCAATACATTCCTTATACCGATATATACAACCAATACATTGTTTATTCCGATATTTGCTACAAATACATTGCCTATACCGACATTTGCTACCAATACATTCCTTATACCGATATTTACTACCAATACATTGCGTATGCCGATATTTTATACGAATACATTGCTTATACCGATATTTGCTACAAATACATTCCATATACCAATATTTGCTACCAATACATGGCTTATACCGATATTTGCTACCAATACATTGCATATAGCGATATTTGCTACCAATACATTCCTTATACCGATATTGCTACCAATACATGGAATATACCGATATTTTCTACCAATACATTGATTATTCCGATATTTGCTACCAATACATGGCATATACCGATATTTGCTACCAATACATTGCTTATACCGATATTTTCTACCAATACATTGCTCATACCGATATTTGCTACCAACACATTCCTTATACCGATATTTACTGCCAATATATTGCTTATACCGATATATTCTACCAATACATTGCTTATACCGATATCTGCTACCAATACAATGCTTATTCCGATATTTGCTACCTATACATTACTTATTCCGATATTTACTACAAATACATTGCTTATACTGGTATTTTATACCAATACATTGCTCATACCGATATTTGCTACCAACACATCGCTTATAACGATATGTTCTACCAATACATTGCTTATACCGTTATTTTATACCAATACATTGCTCATACCGATATTTGCTACCAACACATCGCTTATACCGATATGTTCTACCAATACATTGCTTATACCGATATTTGTTAACAATACATTGCTTATTCCGATATTTGTTACCAATACATTGCTTATACCGATATTTGTTACCAATTCATTGCTTATTCTGATATTTGCTACGAATACATTGCTTATTCCGATATTTACTACCAATTCATAGCTTATACCGATATTTGCTACCAATACATGCCTTATACCGATATTTACTACCAATACATTGCTTATACCGATATTTTATACGAATAAATTGCTTATACTGATATTTGCTACGAACAGATCGGTTATACCGATATGTTCTACCAATACATTGCTTATACAGATAGTTTATACCAATACATTGCTAATACCGATATTTGCTACTAACACATCGCTTATACCGATATGTTCTACCAATACATTGCTCATACCGATATTTGCTACCAATACATTGCTTATACCGATATTTGCTACCAATACATTGCTTATACCGATATTTGCTACCAATACATTGCTTATACCGATATTTGCTACTAATACATTGCTTATACCTATATTTACTACCAATACATTGCGTATACCGATATTTTCTAATAATACATTGCTTATACCGATATTTGCAAACAATACGTTGCTTATTCCGATATTTGTTATACCGATATTTTATACCAATACATTGCTTATACCGATAGTTTATACCAATACATTGCTAATGCCGATATTTGCTACCAACACATCGCTTATGCCGATATATTCTACCAATACATTGCTTATACAGATATTTGCTACCAATACATTGCTTATACCGATATTTGCTACTAATACATTGCTTATACCGATATTTGCTACCAGTACATTGCTTATACCGATATTTGCTATCAATACATTGCTTATTCCGATGTTTGCTACCAATACATTGCTTATACCGATATTTGCTACTAATACATTGCTTATACCGATATTTGCTAACAATACATTGCTTATTCCGATATTTGCTAACAATACATTGCTTATTCCGATATATGCTACTAATACATTGCTTATACCGATATTTGCTACTAATACATTGCTTATACCTATATTTACTACCAATACATTGCGTATACCGATATTTGCTAATAATACATTGCTTATACCGATATTTGCAAACAATACGTTGCTTATTCCGATATTTGTTATACCGATATTTTCTACCAATACATTGCTTATACCGATATTTGCTACAAACACATCGCTTATACCGATATGTTCTACCAATACATTGCTTATACCGATAGTTAATACCAATACATTGCTAATACCGATATTTGCTACCAACACATCGCTTATGCCGATATGTTCTACCTATACATTGCTTATACAGATATTTGCTACCAATACATTGCTTATACCGATATTTGCTACTAATACATTGCTTATACCGATATTTGTTACCAATACATTGCTTATTCTGATATTTGCTACCAATACATTGCTTATTCCGATATTTACTACCAATTCATAGCTTATACCGATATTTGCTACCAATACATGCCTTATACCGATATTTACTACCAATACATTGCTTATACCGATATTTTATACGAATAAATTGCTTATACCGATATTTGCTACTAACACATCGGTTATACCGATATGTTCTACCAATACATTGCTCATACCGATATTTGCTACCAATACATTGCTTATACCGATATTTCCTACCAATACATTGCTTATACCGATATTTGCTACTAATGCATTGCTTATACCGATATTTGCTAACAATACATTGCTTATTCCGATATATGCTACTAATACATTGCTTATACCTATATTTACTACCAATACATTGCGTATACCGATATTTTCTAATAATACATTGCTTATACCGATATTAGCAAACAATACGTTGCTTATTCCAATATTTGTTATACCGATATTTTATACCAATACATTGCTTATACTGATATTTTCTACCAATACATTGCTTATACCGATATTTGCTACCAACACATCGCTTATGCCGATATGTTCTACCAATACATTGCTTATACAGATATTTGCTACGAATACATTGCTTATACCGATATTTGCTACTAATACATTGCTTATACTGATATTTGCTACCAATACATTGCTTATACCGATATTTGCTAACAATACATTGCTTATTCCGATATATACGACCAATACATCGCGTATACCTATATTTACTACCAATACATTGCTTATACCGATATTTGCTAACAATACATTGCTTATTCCGATATATACGACCAATACATCGCGTATACCTATACTTACTACCAATACATTGCGTATACCGATATTTGCTAATAATACATTGCTTATACCGATATTTGCAAACAATACGTTGCTTATTCTGATATTTGTTATACCGATATTTTATACCAATACATTGCTTATACCGATATTTGCTACCAATACATTGCTTATACCGATATTTGCTGACATCATATTCCATATACCGATATTTACTACCAATACATGGCTTATTCCGACATTTGCTACTAATACATTGCTTATACTGATATTTACTACCAATACATGGCCTATACCGATATTTTATACTAATACATTGCTTATGCCGATATTTTATACTAATACATTGTTTATACCGATATTTGCTACCAATACATTGCTTATACCGATATTTGCTACTAATACATTCCGTATACCGATATTTGCTACCAATACATTGCTTATACCGATATTTGCTAACAATACATTGCTTATTCCGATATTTGCTACCAATATAATGCTTATTCCGATATTTACGACCAATACATCGCGTATACCTATATTTATTACCAATATATTGCGCATACCGATATTTGCTAACAATACATTGCTTATACCGATATTTACAAACAATACATTGCTTATTCCGATATTTGCTACCAATACATTGCTTATACCGATATTTGCAAACAATACGTTGCTTATTCCGATATTTGTTATACCGATATTTTATATCAATACATTTCTTATACCGATATTTGCTACCAATACATTGCTTATACCGATATTTGCTACCAATACATTCCATATACCGATATTTACTACCAATACATGGCTTATTCCGACATTTGCTACCAATACATTGCTTATACCGATATTTACTACCAATACATTGCTTATACAGCTATTTGCTAACAATACATTGCTTATACAGATATTTGCTACCAATACATTCCTTATACCGATATTTTATACCAATACATTGCTTATGCCGATATTTTATACCAATACATTGCTTATACAGATATTTGCTACCAATACATTGTTTATTCCGACATTTGCTACCAATACATTCCTTATACCGATATTTACTACCAATACATTGCTTATACCGCTATTTGCTAACAATACATTGCTTATACTGATATTTGCTACCAATACATTCCTTATACCGATATTTGCTACCAATACATTCCTTATACCGATATTTACTACCAATACATTGCTTATACCGATAGTTTATACCAATACATTGCTCATACTGATATTTGCTACCAACACATCGCTTATACCGATATGTTCTACGAATACATTGCTTATACCCATATTTGTTATACCGATATTTTATATCAATACATTTCTTATACCGATATTTGCTACCAATACATTGCTTATACCGATATTTGCTACCAATACATTCCATATACCGATATTTACTACCAATACATGGCTTATTCCGACATTTGCTACCAATACATTGCTTATACCGATATTTACTACCAATACATGGCCTATACCGATATTTTATACCAATACATTGCTTATGCCGATATTTTATACCAATACATAGCTTATACCGATATTTGCTACTAATACATTGCTTATTCCGACATTTGCTACCAATACATTCCTTATACCGATATTTACTACCAATTCATTGCTTATACCGCTATTTGCTAACAATACATTGCTTATACCGATATTTGCTACCAATACATTCCTTATACCGATATTTGCTACCAATACATTCCTTATACCGATATTTACTACCAATACATTCCTTATACCGATATTTGCTACCAATACATTGCTTATACCGATATTTGCTACCAATACATTGCTTATACCGATATTTGCTACCAATAGATTGCTTATACCGATATTTACTACCAATACATTTCTTATACCGATATTTACCACCAATACATTGTTTATTCCGATATTTGCTACCAATACATTGCTTATACCGACATTTGCTACCAATACATTCCTTATACCGATATTTGCTACAAATACATTGCTTATGCCGATATTTTATACCAATACATTGCTTAAACCGATATTTGCTACAAATACATTCCTTATACCGATATTTGCTACCAATACATTCCTTATACCGATATTGCTACCAATATATGGCTTATACCGATATTTGCTACCAATACATTCCTTATACCGATATTTACTACCAATACATGGAATATACCGATATTTTCTACCAATACATAGATTATTCCGATATTTGCTACCAATACATGGCTTATACCGATATTGCTACCAATAAATTGCTTATACCGATATTTTATACCAATACATTGCTCATACCGATATTTGCTACGAACACATTCCTTATACCGATATTTACTACCAATATATTGCTTATACCGATATGTTCTACCAATACATTGCTTATACTGATATTTGTTAACAATACATTGCTTATTCGGATATTTGCTACTAACAAATTGCTTATTCCGATATTTACTAACAACACATTGCTTATACCGATATTTGTTACCAATACATTGCTTTTTCCGATATTTGTTACCAATACATAGCTTAAACCGATATTTGTTAACAATACATTGCTTATTCCGATATTTGCTACCAATACATTGCTTATTCCGATATTTACTACCAATTCATAGCTTATACCGATATTTGCTACCAATACATTCCTTATACCGATATATACTACCAATACATTGCTTATACCGATATTGTATACCAATACATTGCTGATACCGATATTTGCTACCAACACATCGCTTATACCGATATGTTCTACCAATACATTGCTTATGCCGATAGTTTATACGAATACATTGCTCATACCGATATTTGCTACCAACACATCGCTTATATCGATATGTTCTACCAATACATTGCTTATACCGATATTTGCTACCAATACATTGCTTATACCGATATTTGCTACCAATACATTGCTTATACCGATATTTGCTACCAATACATTGCTTATACCGATAGTTGCTAACAATACATTGCTTATTCCGATATTTACTACGAATACATTGCTTCTTCCGATATTTGCTACCAATACATTGCTTATACCGATATTTGCTAACAATACATTGCTTATTCCGATATATACGACCAATACATCGCGAATACCTATATTTACTACCAATACATTGCGTATACCGATATTTGCTAATAATACATTGCTTATACCGATATTTGCAAACAATACGTTGCTTATTCCGATATTTGTTATACCGATATTTTATACCAATACATTGCTTATACCGATATTTGCTAGCAATACATTCCATATACCGATATTTACCACCAATACATGGCTTATTCCGACATTTGCTACCAATACATTGCTTATACCGATATTTACTACCAATACATGGTCTATACCGATATTTCATACCAATACATTGCTTATGCCGATATTTTATACCAATACATTGTTTATACCGATATTTGCTACCAATACATTGCTTATACCGATATGTGCTACCAATACATTCCGTATACCTATATTTGCTACCAATACATTGCGTATTCCGACATTTGCTACCAATACATTGCTTATACCGATATTTACTACCAATACATTGCTTATACCGATATTTGCTACCAATATATTGCTTATACCGATATTTGCTAACAATACATTGCTTATTGCGATATTTGCTACCAATACATTGCTTATACCGATATTTGCTACCAATACATTGCTCATACCGATATTTGCTAACAATACATTGCTTATTCCGATATATACGACCAATACATCGCGTATACCTATATTTACTACCAATACATTGCGTATGCTGATATTTGCTAATAATACATTGCTTATACCGATATTTGCAAACAATACGTTGCTTATTGCGAAATTTGTTATACCGATATTTTATACCAATACATTGCTTATACCGATATTTGCGACCAATACTTTGCTTATACTGATATTTGCTACCAATACATTCCATATACCGATATTTACTACCAATACATGGCTTATTCCGACATTTGCTACCAATACATTGCTTATACCGATATTTACTACCAATACATGGCCTATACCGATATTTTATACCAATACATTGCTTATGCCGATATTTTATACCAATACATAGTTTATACCGATATTTGCTACCAATACATTGCTTATACCGATATTTTATACCAATACATTGCTCATGCCGATATTTGCTACCAACACATTCCTTATACCGATATTTACTACCAATATATTGCTTATACCGATATGTTCTACCAATACATGGCTTATACCGATATTTGTTAACAATACATTGCTTATTCCGATATTCGCTACCAATACATTGCTTATTCAGATATTTACTACCAATACATTGCTTATACCGATATTTTATACCAATACATTGCTCATACCGATATTTGCTACCAACACATCGCTTATAACGATATGTTCTACCAATACATTGCTTATACCGATAGTTTATACCAATACATTGCTCATACTGATATTTGCTACCAACACATCGCTTATACCGATATGTTCTACCAATACATTGCTTATACCCATATTTGCAAACAATACGTTGCTTATTCCGATATTTGTTATACCGATATTTTATATCAATACATTTCTTATACCGATATTTGCTACCAATACATTGCTTATTCAGATATTTACTACCAATACATTGCTTATACCGATATTTTATACCAATACATTGCTCATACCGATATTTGCTACCAACACATCGCTTATAACGATATGTTCTACCAATACATTGCTTATACCGATAGTTTATACCAATACATTGCTCATACTGATATTTGCTACCAACACATCGCTTATACCGATATGTTCTACCAATACATTGCTCATACCGATATTTGCAAACAATACGTTGCTTATTCCGATATTTGTTATACCGATATTTTATATCAATACATTTCTTATACCGATATTTGCTACCAATACATTGCTTATACCGATATTTGCTACCAATACATTCCATATACCGATATTTACTACCAATACATGGCTTATTCCGACATTTGCTACCAATACATTGCTTATACCGATATTTACTACCAATACATTGCTTATACCGATATTTGCTACCAATACATTTCTTATACCGATATTTGCTACCAATACATTTCTTATACCGATATTTGCTACCAATACATTCCATATACCGATATTTACTACCAATACATGGCTTATTCCGACATTTGCTACCAATACATTGCTTATACCGATATTTACTACCAATACATTGCTTATTCCGACATTTGCTACCAATACATTTCTTATACCGATATTTGCTACCAATACATTGCTTATACCGATATTTGCTACCAATACATTCCATATACCGATATTTACTACCAATACATGGCTTATACCGATATTTGCTACCAATACATTGCTTATACCGATATTTGCTACCAATACATTCCATATACCGATATTTACTACCAATACATGGCTTATTCCGACATTTGCTACCAATACATTGCTTATACCGATATTTACTACCAATACATGGCCTATACCGATATTTTATACCAATACATTGCTTATGCCGATATTTTATACCAATACATTGCTTATTCCGACATTTGCTACCAATACATTCCTTATACCGATATTTACTACCAATACATTGCTTATACCGCTATTTGCTAACAATACATTGCTTATACCGATATTTGCTACCAATACATTCCTTATACCGATATTTGCTACCAATACATTCCTTATACCGATATTTACTACCAATACATTTCTTATACCGATATTTACCACCAATACATTGTTTATTCCGATATTTGCTACCAATACATTGCTTATACCGACATTTGCTACCAATACATTCCTTATACCGATATTTACTACAAATACATTGCTTATGCCGATATTTTATACCAATACATTGCTTAAACCGATATTTGCTACAAATACAGTCCTTATACCGATATTTGCTACCAATACATTCCTTATACCGATATTGCTACGAATACATGGCTTATACCGATATTTGCTACCAATACATTCCTTATACCGATATTTACTACCAATACATGGAATATACCGATATTTTCTACCAATACATAGATTATTCCGATATTTGCTACCAATACATGGCTTATACCGATATTTGCTACCAATACATTGCTTATACCGATATTTTATACCAATACATTGCTCATACCGATATTTGCTACGAACACATTCCTTATACCGATATTTACTACCAATATATTGCTTATACCGATATGTTCTACCAATACATTGCTTATACTGATATTTGTTAACAATACATTGCTTATTCCGATATTTGGTACCAACAAATTGCTTATTCCGATATTAACTAACAACACATTGCTTATACCGATATTTTATACCAATACATTGCTCATACCGATATTTGCTAACAACACATCGCTTATAACGATATGTTCTACCAATACATTGCTTATACCGATATTTTATACCAATACATTGCTCATACCGATATTTGCTACCAACACATCGCCTATACCGATATGTTCTACCAATACATTGCTTATACCGATATTTGTTACCAATACATTGCTTTTTCCGATATTTGTTACCAATACATTGCTTATACCGATATTTGTTAACAATACATTGCTTATTCCAATATTTGCTACCAATACATTGCTTATTCCGATATTTACTACCAATTCATAGTGTCACAAAATGACTCTTGTATTAATGAACACATTATTATAACCCTAAATCGGGGCCTCATTTTCCCATTTAATAGAAGGGGTTTTCCAATAAAGGTAAACACATCTTCAAAGATCCAGTTATAAGGGGAGGTATAGTGATCTAAGAGGATCCAATCTTCTTGGATGTTATAGGGGAACTATTTAAAGCGTTTCCTGGATAATATCGGACAGAGATAACATAATAAGGTTTATTTCTGTGTAACCGATTGTAATAAATCCATATACCAGGGCCTCTATAAACTAGTTTATTTTACATATCACCTGATAACGGTAGCACAGGGATTTAGTGAATTGTGAGATTAGCATGGGCTGAACAACTATTTAACACAGTAAGAGACCTGACATATTACCATTCACTTCAAACGAGACGACACGAACTGACCGTGAGTGGAGCAAACGTTGTGAGAATTTGGTCAGAGCGAAATGCGGATTTGATCACCCGCACGCAACATGGAGTGGAGTGTGAGATGCTAACAGCTGGGGAACTGCCAATGTGTGGATAGCCGTCAAAGGACGTCACCCACGTAATCGCCCAATGAGCGACGACAGACCCACCAGGCTAAGCAACTAACAGTGGAACTGCAGACCGGAACGACCCGGAGTTACCACGTGACCGGACAACCAGGAAACCGGCATAGGAGGTTGGCCCGACACGCTGACGACAGACCCACCAGGCTAAGCAACTAACAGTGGAACTGCAGACCGGAACGACCCGGAGTTACCACGTGACCGGACAACCAGGAAACCGGCATAGGAGGTTGGCCCGACACGCTTAAGAGCGAACCAACCCAGATATATGTAAAAAACGTTACATCATTGAAATATTCCGCGAATGATTAAATCAACAAGTGTCTAACCGGCAAAGAACTAACAACGGAACACGTGAACTTTTCAGGCCGCCAAATGACGTTTCAGTCATTACCTCTTGCATCATCATCATTCATTTATATGTAAATAAATTGTAGATATTGTACATTGTCTTAGTATTCTACCATAGTGAGTACTCCCCCTTGGATCATCTTGTGTCATGGTGTCAGAAGTGGGATATCCAGTCGAGTACGATCTATGGGAAGAATACACTAACTACCTATTTGTAAAGGCTCTTCTATTTTAATGTTGCACAGATAGTTATAATATTTCGGTTATCTTAAACGGCTTACACTTTGATATTGTAGACGTGTGCTCCAGTCGCAGACAAGATAGAACAGACAACTCTACTGACCTGAAATGTGTCCTGGGGTGAGTTCAATATATTAAGGAAGACCCAATGATGATTCCCAGGTTGCGTAGTTAAGCACGTGCTGAGGGTTGTCGTTCCTTGTTATCTTGTATGACTGACTGCATAACATCACATATTACGGAGAGCTATATATTCATAGCCGAACGTCTCCTGTAAGGTGTCCCACCTGTTGTAAACCCTACCAGCGTGTAGGTGGAAATTATTGACGAATGTTGTGACTCTATTTATTGGAGAGACTAAGTATTTAAAGCACATTGTCTTTACAGACAGTGAGGGTTCTATATTTATAGTGGGTTAATCTATAGATGTGTATACCTATAATAATTGTTGTGGTTTAATTGCGGGACATCGATGCTAGAATATAGGGTGATTAATGAGACCGCGCAATAGGTGTAGAGCAGCATTGGGCGAGTAACCAACGGGTAACTAGTGAGTACTGTGTTGCGTATTCATAAAATAGGGTAGAGTAGAGGGATTTGTATACCCTTAACCTAGATTTAATAAGGTGGGTTAGTGTTATTGTAATTAGTGGGTAGTAGACCGTGTAGAAACATGAGTAGCCTTAAGGATTTGGCAGTCCTAGGAAAGGAGCTCGGGTATAAAGATGATGAACTTAGGAAGTTTGTTTCAGAGGAACAAGAGAAAGAAAGACTGGCCCGATTGAATGAGAGACAGGCTGAGAAGGAGAAGTTTGAATTAGCTAGACAGGCTGAGAAGGAGAAGCTAGAATTAGAGAAGGAGAAGTTTGAATTAGCTAGACAGGCTGAGAAGGAGAAGTTAGAATTAGAAAATAAGAATCTTGAATTAGCTAGGCAAGCTGAGAGAGAGAAGTTTGAATTAGCTAGGCACGCTGAGAAGGAGAAGTATGAATTAGAAAATCGGAGAATAGAGCTAGATAGAGCAGCAGAGAAACATAAGTTAGAAATAGAACTAGAGAGGGAGAAAGATAAAATAGAAGCCGACCGAGTTAGAGCAGATGAGGAACATAAGAGAGCTTTAGAAGTAGCTGGTATGGAACATCAGAGAGCCATAGAGTTAGCAGAGTTAGCTAAGGACAGTAAGCCTAGTGTATCGAAGTCAGGGGGTGTTAGTCACGTGAAAGGGCCAAAATTACCTCCCTTTGAGGCAGACACGGATAACATGGATAGTTATTTGTCGAGATTTGAACGCTACGCACAAGTTCAGGGTTGGGAACCAAATCAGTGGTCCCTGCATTTAAGTGCATTACTAAAGGGAAAAGCTCTAGATGTGTATTCCAGGTTACCATTTGATGACTCTCTTGACTATGATAAGCTTAAGGTAGCATTACTTAAACGGTTTGAGCTAACCGAGGAAGGATTCCGAACCAGGTTTAAATTTGCTAAACCGGAGAAAGGGGAAACGTTTGTTCAGTTTTTAAGGCGGTCTAGGAACTATTTAGATAGATGGCTAGAATTAGGACATGTAGAGCAGACGTATGAGGCGGTGACAGATTATTTGATCAGAGATCAGTTGCTTGGTATATGTAGTAGAGAGTTGTATGTATTTCTCAAGGAGAAACAGTTTACCCAGTCCAATGACATGGCTATACAAGCAGATTTGTTCTCAGAGGTCAGAGGTGGAGCTCAGAATGTAGTAACCCGAGTTAGTAAAGGTTTTAATGGAAGTAAGAACCCTACTCCTGTATTTCCTCGGCAGAATAGAGACTATAGTAGGAAGGTCGCACCATATAGGAAGTGTACTAACTGTGGGATGACTAATCACAGAGCAGAAGACTGTAGACGGAGGAATGATAAGGTAGCGATGGTGTCGGATGAACGCCCGAATAGCACCTTTTATGAGTTTAGAGGTAGAGGAAACTTTAGGCCACGTAGTCGTCTTAGGGGTAGAGGTAGAGGTTATCCTCCTCGTGGTGAAGGTAACTGTTGTGTGTCAGATACAGATGATACATGGGAAGAGTTGGGAGCTTTAAGTGATCGGAATTGTCCGTCCAAAGCCGGCAGATTGAATGGAAGACCGGTAGAGGTGATGCGTGATACGGGAAGTACTTGTGTTGTAGTGAGACGTGAGTTAGTGGCATCAGACCAGTTTCTGGGGAAAGATAGAGCGTGTCGATACATTGATGGTAGTGTTAGATATTTTCCGCTAGCAATGGTAGAGATTGACTGTCCGTACTTTAGGGGGCGAACAGAGGCGTTATGCGTAGACAATGCAATGTATGATGTTGTGTTAGGGAACATTGCAGGGGCAAAGTATCCAGAGTCTAATGATGTAGTGGTACAGGCTGTAGAGACACGGTCACAGGCTAAACAAAAACCGTATCGTAAATTGGGTGTCCCTAGTCCAGTGTTAGATATGTCCAGCCAGGAATTTGTGGAAAAGCAGACTAATGATAAAGGGTTAGATAAACCTAGGAGCTTAGCGAACACAGGGGAAGAACGAAAATGTAAGGGATCGGGGACAGTAAAATTTGTCTTGAAGCGGTCTTTAATGTATCGGGAATTTAGTTATCAGGATGAGAGGAAGTCGCATCAGTTAGTTGTACCAACTGAGGGTAGGGAAGCTGTGCTTAAGTTGGCACATGACTCTCTCATGGGAGGACATCTGGGGATTAGGAAGACCATGGATATGGTCTTATCAGAGTTTTATTGGCCCGGGGTTGGCATGGACGTAACTAGATATTGTAGGTCATGTGACATTTGTCAGAGGACAATTTCCAAGGGAAAAACAATGAAAGTTCCGTTGGGGTATATGCCTTTTATTGATATTCCTTTTAAAAGGGTAGCTGTAGATATAGTAGGACCTATTGAACCGATGACGGATAGGAAGAATAGATACATCTTAACCATGGTTGATTATGCTACAAGGTATCCTGAAGCGATTGCTTTACCCAGTATTGAAACCGAACGTGTAGCTGAGGCACTTGTAGACATGTTTAGCATGTTAGGTGTACCAGAGGAAATGTTAACAGATTGTGGAACACAGTTTACATCTGCGATGATGAAGGAAGTCAGCCGACTACTATCAATGAAGCAGTTGACCACAACACCATACCATCCGATGTGTAATGGACTCGTGGAGAAATTTAACGGAACGCTGAAGCAGATGCTACGACGAATGTGCGCAGAAAGACCGAAAGATTGGGACAAATTCATCAACTCTATGTTGTTTGCTTACAGAGAAGTACCTCAGGAGAGTTTGGGTTTCTCGCCTTTTCAGTTATTGTACGGCAGGAAGGTGAGAGGACCGATGTCCATTCTCAAAGAATTATGGTCAAAAGATGTCGAGGATGCAGAAGTCAAGACGACATACCAGTATGTGTTAGACTTACAAACGAGAATGGAAGAGACATGTAAGATGGCACAGGACCAGTTGCGAAAAGCGAGTGGTAGATACCGGAAGTACTACACCAGGAAGGCTAGGAATCGTAAGTTTGTAGTGGGAAATCAGGCCTTAGTGTTACTCCCGGTGAATCACAATAAACTTTTATTGCAATGGAAGGGTCCATATGAGGTTAAACAGGTGCTGAATGAATTAGACTATAGGATTGATGTAGAAGGGAAGCTCAGAACTTTTCATGCTAATATGTTGAAGCTTTACACAGAGAGAGACGCACAGAGACATGACGGTGTACTGACAGTAGTGTGTGCTGCAGTTATTGATGAGAGTCTGGACACAGTTGATGATACAGAAGAAGCTGATCTGGGCGTAGACATGCCGATGGTATGTCCATCTACACAGGGAACAGAGACCGTACAGGATGTCGACGTGTCACCAACGCTACCAAGCGAACAACGAACCGAAGTGGAGGGGTTGTTGGCAGAGTATGTACTGACGGATCATCCAGGAATCACGAACCTGATGGAGCATGACATCAAGTTGACGACAACGGATCCAGTCAGGGTGAAAGGATATCCTATCCCGTTCTACACGAAGACAACGGTAGCGGAAGAGGTGAGTAAAATGTTAAAATTAGGTGTGATAGAGCCGTCCAAGGCACCATTTTCCTCACCAGTTGTAATGATTAAAAAGAAAGATGGGTCAATCAGGTTCTGCATAGATTTCAGACAGCTGAACAAAGTGACCATCTTCGATGCAGAACCAATGCCAAACATAGAAGAGATGTTTTCGAAACTGTCTAAATACAAGTACTTTTCCAAAATTGATCTTAGTAAAGGTTATTGGCAGGTACCACTTTCAGAGTCCGCAAAGGAGATGACGGCGTTTGAGACGTCAGAAGGGTTGTTCCAGTTTAGAACAATGCCCTTCGGATTAGTCAATGCGCCAGCAACATTCTGCAGACTCATGAGAAAGGTACTTAAGGGACTACCAAGTACAGACAGCTTTGTTGATGACATCATGATTTTCACATTGCATTGGAACGAGCATGTCGCAGCATTGCGAAATCTATTTGACAGATTACGAGAAGCTAGACTGACGGCGAAGCCATCAAAGTGTAGCATTGGGTACTTTGATATTGAGTGTTTGGGACACGTGATCGGTGAGGAACACACCCTGAAACCAATACCATCAAAAGTCCAGAGTGTACAGGAGGCAACGAGACCACGTACCAAGAAAGCTGTTAAGTCATTTTTAGGAGTAGTAGGATTTTACCGGAAGTTTATTCCAAACTTTTCAGCGATTGCAGTACCTTTGACCGATCTGACGAAAAAAGGACAACCAAACATAGTTGAATGGGGTGAACCCCAAGACAACGCATTTAAGACACTTAAACTTAGGTTAGTGGGTCCACCGATTCTGAAATTACCAAATTTAGATGAATCATTCATTCTAAGAACAGATGCTTCAGATTTTGGGTTAGGAGCGGTGTTGCTTCAGGACCAGAATGGGGAAAAACTGCCAGTTGCGTATGCTAGCAGGAAACTACTTCCCAGAGAACGGAACTACGCCGTGATTGAGAAGGAATGCCTGGGAGTGGTGTGGGGAGTCAACAAGTTTCATCGATACTTATATGGGAAAGAATTCCTCCTTGAAACAGACCATCAGCCATTGACGTATCTCAACAAAGCAAAGATGGCAAATGCTAGACTGATGAGATGGGCTTTGGCACTCCAACCGTACCGAATGAGAATCATGGCTATTCCAGGACGTGAGAATATTGGAGCCGATTATCTCAGTCGCTTGTAATGCGAGGTAAGAAGGAACGGTAGTGTAAATTGTAGGTGGTAAGTTGTATATAGGTAGGTAGGACAATATTAGAGTAATTGTGTGAGTCGGAAACAAGTGTATCCACTTGTTCTCTAGGGGGGAACGTGTTGTCACAAAATGACTCTTGTATTAATGAACACATTATTATAACCCTAAATCGGGGCCTCATTTTCCCATTTTATAGAAGGGGTTTTCCAATAAAGGTAAACACATCTTCAAAGATCCAGGTATAAGGGGAGGTATAGTGATCTAAGAGGATCCAATCTTCTTGGATGTTATAGGGGAACTATTTAAAGCGTTTCCTGGATAATATCGGACAGAGATAACATAATATGGTTTATTTCTGTGTAACCGATTGTAATAAATCCATATACCAGGGCCTCTATAAACTAGTTTATTTTACATATCACATGATAACGGTAGCACAGGGATTTAGTGAATTGTGAGATTAGCATGGGCTGAACAACTATTTAACACAGTAAGAGACCTGACATATTACCATTCACTTCAAACGAGACAACACGAACTGACCGTGAGTGGAGCAAACGTTGTGAGAATTTGGTCAGAGCGAAATGCGGATTTGATCACCCGCACGCAACATGGAGTGGAGTGTGAGATGCTAACAGCTGGGGAACTGCCAATGTGTGGATAGCCGTCAAAGGACGTCACCCACATAATCGCCAGATGAGCGACGACAGACCCACCAGGCTAAGCAACTAACAGTGGAACTGCAGACCGGAACGACCCGGAGTTACCACGTGACCGGACAACCAGGAAACCGGCATAGGAGGTTGGCCCGACACGCTTAAGAGCGAACCAACCCAGATATATGTAAAAAACGTTACATCATTGAAATATTCCGCGAATGATTAAATCAACACGTGTCTAACCGGCAAAGAACTAACAACGGAACAAGTGAACTTTTCAGGCCGCCAAATGACGTTTCAGTCATTACCTCTAGCATCATCATCATTCATTTATATGTAAATAAATTGTAGATATTGTACATTGTCTTAGTATTCTACCATAGTGAGTACTCCCCCTTGGATCATCTTGTGTCACATAGCTTATACCGATATTTGCTACCAATACATTCCTTATACCGATATTTACTACCAATACATTGCTTATACCGATATTGTATACCAATACATTGCTGATACCGATATTTGCTACCAATACATTGCTTATACCGATATTTGCTACCAATACATTGCTTATACTGATATTTGCTACCAATACATTGCTTATACCGATAGTTGCTAACAATACATTGCTTATTCCGATATTTGCTACGAATACATTGCTTATTCCGATATTTGCTACCAATACATTGCTTATACCGATATTTGCTAACAATACATTGCTTATTCCGATATATACGACCAATACATCGCGAATACCTATATTTACTATCAATACATTGCGTATACCGATATTTGATAATAATACATTGCTTATACCGATATTTGCAAACAATACGTTGCTTATTCCGATATTTGTTATACTGATATTTTATACCAATACATTGCTTATACCGATATTTGCTACCAATACATTCCATATACCGATATTTACTACCAATACATGGCTTATTCCGACATTTGCTACCAATACATTGCTTATACCGATATTTACTACCAATACATGGCCTATGCCGATATTTCATACCAATACATTGCTTATGCCGATATTTTATACCAATACATTGTTTATACCGATATTTGCTACCAATACATTGCTTATACCGATATGTGCTACCAATACATTCCGTATACCGATATTTGCTACCAATACATTGCGTATTCCGACATTTGCTACCAATACATTGCTTATACCGATATTTACTACCAATACATTGCTTATACCGATATTTGCTACCAATATATTGCTTATACCGATATTTGCTAACAATACATTGCTTATTCCGATATTTGCTACCAATACATTGCTTATACCGATATTTGCTACCAATACATTGCTCATATCGATATTTGCTAACAATACATTGCTTATTCCGATATATACGACCAATACATCGCGTATACCTATATTTACTACCAATACATTGCGTATGCTGATATTTGCTAATAATACATTGCTTATACCGATATTTGCAAACAATACGTTGCTTATTGCGATATTTGTTATACCGATATTTTATACCAATACATTGCTTATACCGATATTTGCTACCAATACGTTGCTTATACTGATATTTGCTTCCAATACATTCCATATACCGATATTTACTACCAATACATGACTTATTCCGACATTTGCTACCAATACATTGCTTATACCGATATTTACTACCAATACATGGCCTATACCGATATTTTATACCAATACATTGCTTATGCCGATATTTTATACCAATACATAGTTTATACCGATATTTGCTACCAATACATTGCTTATACCGATATTTTATACCAATACATTGCTTATGCCGATATTTTATACCAATACATAGCTTATACCGATATTTGCTACCAATACATTCCTTATACCGATATTTACTACCAATACATTGCTTATACCGATATTGTATACCAATACATTGCTGATACCGATATTTGCTACCAATACATTGCTTATACCGATATTTGCTACCAATACATTGCTTATACTGATATTTGCTACCAATACATTGCTTATACCGATAGTTGCTAACAATACATTGCTTATTCCGATATTTGCTACGAATACATTGCTTATTCCGATATTTGCTACCAATACATTGCTTATACCGATATTTGCTAACAATACATTGCTTATTCCGATATATACGACCAATACATCGCGAATACCTATATTTACTATCAATACATTGCGTATACCGATATTTGATAATAATACATTGCTTATACCGATATTTGCAAACAATACGTTGCTTATTCCGATATTTGTTATACTGATATTTTATACCAATACATTGCTTATACCGATATTTGCTACCAATACATTCCATATACCGATATTTACTACCAATACATGGCTTATTCCGACATTTGCTACCAATACATTGCTTATACCGATATTTACTACCAATACATGGCCTATGCCGATATTTCATACCAATACATTGCTTATGCCGATATTTTATACCAATACATTGTTTATACCGATATTTGCTACCAATACATTGCTTATACCGATATGTGCTACCAATACATTCCGTATACCGATATTTGCTACCAATACATTGCGTATTCCGACATTTGCTACCAATACATTGCTTATACCGATATTTACTACCAATACATTGCTTATACCGATATTTGCTACCAATATATTGCTTATACCGATATTTGCTAACAATACATTGCTTATTCCGATATTTGCTACCAATACATTGCTTATACCGATATTTGCTACCAATACATTGCTCATATCGATATTTGCTAACAATACATTGCTTATTCCGATATATACGACCAATACATCGCGTATACCTATATTTACTACCAATACATTGCGTATGCTGATATTTGCTAATAATACATTGCTTATACCGATATTTGCAAACAATACGTTGCTTATTGCGATATTTGTTATACCGATATTTTATACCAATACATTGCTTATACCGATATTTGCTACCAATACGTTGCTTATACTGATATTTGCTTCCAATACATTCCATATACCGATATTTACTACCAATACATGACTTATTCCGACATTTGCTACCAATACATTGCTTATACCGATATTTACTACCAATACATGGCCTATACCGATATTTTATACCAATACATTGCTTATGCCGATATTTTATACCAATACATAGTTTATACCGATATTTGCTACCAATACATTGCTTATACCGATATTTTATACCAATACATTGCTTATGCCGATATTTTATACCAATACATAGTTTATACCGATATTTGCTACCAATACATTCCTTATACCGATATTTATTACCAATATATTGCTTATACCGATATTTGTTACCAATACATTGCTTATTCCGATATTTGCTACCAATACATTGCTTATTCCGATATTTACTACGAAATCATAGCTTATACCGATATTTGCTACCAATACATTCCCTATACCGATATTTACTACCAATACATTGCTTATATCGATGTTGTATACGAATACATTGCTTATACCGATATTTGCTACCAACACATAGCTTATACCGATATGTTCTACCAATACATTGCTTATACCGATATTTGCTACCAATACATTGCTTATTGCGATATTTGTTATACCGATATTTTATACCAATACATTGCTTATACCGATATTTGCTACCAATACATTGCCTATACTGATATTTTATACCAATACATTGCTTATGCCGACATTTGCTAACAATACATTGCTTATACCGATATTTGCTACCAATACATTGCTTATACCGATATTTACTACCAATACATTCCGTATACCGCTATTTGCTAACAATACATTCCATATACCGATATTTACTACCAATACATGTCTTATTCCGACATTTGCTACCAATGCATTGCTTATACCGATATTTACTACCAATACATGGCCTATACTGATATTTTATACCAATACATTGCTTTTGCCGATATTTTATACTAATACATTGTTTATACCGATATTTCCTACCAATACATTGCTTATACCGATATTTGCTAAACATACATTGCTTATATCGATATTTGCTACCAATACATTCCTTATTCCGATATTTGCTACCATTACATTCCTAATACCGATATTTACTACCAATACATTCCTTATACCGATATTTGCTACCAATACATTGCTTATACAGACATTTGCTACCAATACATTGCTTATACCGATATTTGCTACCAATATATTGCTTATACCGATATTTACTACTAATACATTCCTTATACCGATATTTGCTACGAATACATTGCCTATACCGATATTTGCTACCAATACATTGCTTATACCGATACTTGCTACCAATACATTGCTTATACCGATATTTGCTAACAATACATTGCTTATTCCGATATTTGCTACTAATACATTGCTTATACCGATATCTGCTACCAATATATTGATAATACCGATATTTGCTAACAATACATTGCTTATTCCGAAATATACGACCAATACATCGCGCATACCTATATTTACTACCAATACATTTCGTATACCGATATTTGCTAATAATACATTGCTTATACCGATATTTGCAAACAATACGTTGCTTATTCCGATATTTGTTATACCGATATTTTATACCAATACATTGCTTATACCGATATTTTCTACAAATACATTCCCTATACCGATATTTACTACCAATACATGGCTTATACCGATATTTGCTACCAATACATTGCTTATACCGATATTTTATACCAATACATTGCTCATACCGATATTTGCTACCAACACATCGCTTATATCGATATTTTATACCAATACATTGCTTATACCGATATTTGTTACCAATGCATTGATTATTCCGATATTTGTTACCAATACATTGCTCATACCGATATTTGCTACGAAATCATCGCTTATAACGATATGTTCTACCAATACATTGCTTATACCGATATTTTATACCAATACATTGCTCATACCGATATTTGCTACCAACACATCGCTTATACCGATATGTTCTACCAATACATTGCTTATACTGATATTTGTAACCAATATATTGCTTATTCCGATATTTGTTACCAATACATTGCATATACTGATATTTGTTACCAATACATTGCTTATTCCGATATTTGCTACCAATACATTGCTTATTCCGATATTTACTACCAAATCATAGCTTATACGGATATTTGCTACCAATACATTCCTTTTACCGATATTTACTACTAATACATTGCTTATACCGATATTTTATACTAATACATTGCTTATACCGATATTTGCAACTAATACATCGCTTAAACCGATATGTTCTACCAATACATTGCTTATACTGATATTTGCTACCAACACATCGCTTATACCGATATGTTCTACCAATACATTGCTTATACCGATATTTGCTACTAATACATTGCTTATACCGATATTTGTAACCAATACATTGCTTATACCGATATTTGCTACCACACATTGCTTATACCGATATTTGCTAATAATACATTGCTTATTCCGATATTTGCTACCAATACATTGCTTATACGGATATTTACTACAAATACATTGCTTATACTGATATTTGCTAACAATACATTGCTTATTCCGATATATACGACCAATACATCGCGTATACCTATATTTACTACGAATACATTGCTCATACCGATATTTGCTACCAACACATCGCTTATACCGATATGTTCTACAAATACATTGCTTATACCGATATTTATAACCAATATATTGCTTATTCCGATATTCGTTACCAATACATTGCATATACCGATATTTGTAACCAATACATTGCTTATACCGATATTTGCTACCACACATTGCTTATACCGATATTTGCTAACAATACATTGCTTATTCCGATATTTGCTACCAATACATTGCTTATACCGATATTTGCTACCAATACATTGCTTATACCGATATTTGCTAACAATACGTTGCTTATTCCGATATATACGACCAATACATCGCGTATACCTATATTTACTACTAATACATTGCTCATACCGATATTTGCTACCAACACATCGCTTATACCGATATGTTCTACCAATACATTGCTTATTCCGATATTTGCTACCAATAGATTGCTTATTCCGATATTTACTACCAAATCATAGCTTATACGGATATTTGCTACCAATACATTCCTTTTACCGATATTTACTACTAATACATTGCTTATACCGATATTTTATACTAATACATTGCTTATACAGATATTTGCTACTAACACATCGCTTATACCGATATGTTCTACCAATACATTGCTTATACCGATAGCTTATACCAATACATTGCTCATACCGATATTTGCTACCAACACATCGCTTATACCGATATGTTCTACCAATACATTGCTCATACCGATATTTGCTACTAATACATTGCTTATACCGATATTGGTAACCAATACATTGCTTATACCAATATTTGTTACCACACATTGCTTATACCGATATTTGCTAACAATACATTGCTTATACCGATATTTGCTACAAATACATTGCTTATACCGATATTTGCTACAAATACATTGCTTATACCGATATTTGCTACCAATACATTGCTTATACCGATATTTGCTACAAATACATTGCTTATACCGATATTTGCTAACAATACATTGCTTATTCCGATATATACGACCAATACATCGCGCATACCTATATTTACTACCAATACATTGCGTATACCGATATTTGCTAATAATACATTGCTTATACCGATATTTGCAAACAATACGTTGCTTATTGCGATATTTGTTATACCGATATTTTATACCAATACATTGCTTATACCGATATTTGCTACCAATACATTGCTTATACCGATATTTGCTACAAATACATTCCATATGCCGATATTTACTACCAATACATGGCTTATTCCGACATTTGCTACCAATACATTGCTTATACCTATATTTACTACCGATACATGATCTATACCGATATGTTATACCAATACATTGCTTATGCCGATATTTTATACCAATACATTGTTTATACCGATATTTGCTATCAATACATTGCTTATACCGATATTTGCTACCAATACATTCCGTATACCGATATTTGCTACCAATACATTGCTTATTCCGACATTTGCTACCAATACATTCCTTATACCGATATTTACTACCAATACATTACTTATACCGCTATTTGCTAACAATACATTGCTTATATCGATATTTGCTACCAATACATTCCTTATTCCGATATTTGATACCAATACATTCCTTATACCGATATTTACTACCAATACATTCCTTATACCGATATTTGCTACCAATACATTGCTTATACCGATATTTGCTACTAATACATTGCTTATACAGATATTTTCTACCAATACATTGCTTATACCGATATTTACTACAAATACATTCCTTATACCGATATTTGCTACCAAAACATTGCTTATACTGATATTTGCTACAAATACATTCCTTATACCGATATTTGCTACCAATACATGGCTTATACCGATATTTGTTACCAATACATTGCTTATACCGATATTTGCTACCAGTACATTCCTTATACCGATATTTGCTACTAATATATTCCTTATACCGATATTTACTACCAATACATGGAATATACCGATATTTTCTACGGATACATTGATTATTCCGATATTTGCTACCAATACATGGCTTATACCGATATTTGCTACTAATACATTGCTTATACCGATATGTTATACCAATGCAATCCTCATACCGATATTTGCTACCAACACATCGCTTATACCGATATGTTCTACCAATACATTTCTTATACCGATATTTGTTACCAATATATTGCTTATTCCGATATTTGTTACCAATACATTGCTCATACCGATATTTGCTACCAACACATCGCTTATATCGATATGTTCTACCAATACATTGCTTATACCGATATTTTATACCAATACATTGCTCATACAGACATTTGCTACGAACACATCGCTTATACCGATATGTTCTACCAATACATTGCTTATACCGATATTTGTTACCAATACATTGCTTATTCCGATATTTGTTACCAATACATTGCTCATACCGAAATTTGTTAACAATTCATTGCTTATTCCGATATTTGCTACCAATACATTGCTTATTCCGATATTTACTACCAAATCATAGCTAATACCGATATTTGCTACCAATACATTCCTTATACCGATATTTACTACCAATACTTTGCTTATACCGATATTTTATACTAATACATTGCTGACACCGATATTTGCTACAAACACATCGCTTATACCGATATGTTCTACCAATACATTGCTTATGCCGGTAGTTTATACCAATACATTGCTCATACCGATATTTGCTACCAACACATCGCTTATACCGATATGTTCTACCAATACATTGCTTATACCGATATTTGCTACCAATACATTGCTTATACTGATATTTGTAACCAATACATTGCTTATACCGATATTTGCTACCAATATATTGCTTATACCGATATTTGCTACCAATACATTGCTTATACCGATATTTGCTAACAATACATTGCTTATTCCGATATATACGACCAATACATCGCGTATACCTATATTTACTACCAATACATTGCGTATACCGATATTTGCTAATAATACATTGCTTATACCGATATTTGCAAACAATACGTTGCTTATTGCGATATTTGTTATACCGATATTTTATACCAATACATTGCTTATACCGATATTTGCTACCAATAAATTGCTTATGCCGATATTTACTACCAATACATGGCTTATTCCGAAATTTGCTACCAATACATTGCTTATACCTATATTTACTACCAATACATTCCTTATACCGATATTTGCTACCAATACATTGCTTATACCGATATTTGTTACCAATACATTGCTTATACCGATATTTACTACCAATACATTCCTTATACCGATATTTGCTACCAATACATTGCTTATACCGATATTTGCTACAAATACATTCCTTGTACCGATATTTGCTACCAATACATGGCTAATACCGATATTTGCTATCAATACATTGCTTATACCGATATTTGCTACCAATACATTCCTTATACCGATATTTGCTACGAATTTATTCCTTATACCGATATTTACTACGAATACATGGAATATACCGATATTTTCAACGAATACATTGATTATTCCGATATTTGCAACCAATAGATTGCTTATTCCGATATTTACTACCAAATCATAGCTTATACGGATATTTGCTACCAATACATTCCTTTTACCGATATTTACTACTAATACATTGCTTATACCGATATTTTATACTAATACATTGCTTATACAGATATTTGCTACTAACACATCGCTTATACCGATATGTTCTACCAATACATTGCTTATACCGATAGCTTATACCAATACATTGCTCATACCGATATTTGCTACCAACACATCGTTTATACCGATATGTTCTACCAATACATTGCTAATACCGATATTTGCTACTAATACATTGCTTATACCGATATTGGTAACCATTACATTGCTTATACCAATATTTGTTACCACACATTGCTTATACCGATATTTGCTAACAATACATTGCTTATTCCGATATTTGCTACCAATACATTGCTTATACCGATATTTGCTACAAATACATTGCTTATACCGATATTTGCTAACAATACATTGCTTATTCCGATATATACGACCAATACATCGCGTATACCTATATTTACTACCAATACATTGCGTATACCGATATTTGCTAATAATACATTGCTTATACCGATATTTGCAAACAATACGTTGCTTATTGCGATATTTGTTATACCGATATTTTATACCAATACATTGCTTATACCGATATTTGCTACCAATACATTGCTTATACCGATATTTGCTACCAATACATTGCTTATACTGATATTTGTAACCAATACATTGCTTATACCGATATTTGCTACCAATATATTGCTTATACCGATATTTGCTACCAATACATTGCTTATACCGATATTTGCTAACAATACATTGCTTATTCCGATATATACGACAAATACATCGCGTATACCTATATTTACTACCAATACATTGCGTATACCGATATTTGCTAATAATACATTGCTTATACCGATATTTGCAAACAATACGTTGCTTATTGCGATATTTGTTATACCGATATTTTATACCAATACATTGCTTATACCGATATTTGCTACCAATACATTGCTTATGCCGATATTTACTACCAATACATGGCTTATTCCGAAATTTGCTACCAATACATTGCTTATACCTATATTTACTACCAATACATTCCTTATACCGATATTTGCTACCAATACATTGCTTATACCGATATTTGTTACCAATACATTGCTTATACCGATATTTACTACCAATACATTCCTTATACCGATATTTGCTACCAATACATTGCTTATACCGATATTTGCTACAAATACATTCCTTGTACCGATATTTGCTACCAATACATGGCTTATACCGATATTTGCTACCAATACATTCCTTATACCGATATTTGCTACGAATTTATTCCTTATACTGATATTTACTACCAATACATGGAATATACCGATATCTTCAACGAATACATTGATTATTCCGATATTTGCTACCAATACATGGCTTATACCGATATTTGCTACCAATACATTGCTTATACCGATATTTTATACTAATACATTGCTCATACCTATATTTGCTACCAACACATTCTTTATACCGATATTTGCTACCAATATATTGCTTATACCGATATGTTCTACCAATACATTGCTTATACCGATATTTGTTACCAATACATTGCTTATTCCGATATTTGATACCAATTCATTGCTTATACCGATATTTTCTACCAATACATGGCTTATTCCGATGTTTGCTACAAACACATGGTTTATTCCAATAGTTGCTACAAATACATTGCTTATACCGATATTTTATACAATACATTGCTCATACTGATATTTGCTACAAACACATTCTTTATACCGATATTTGCTACCAATATATTGCTTATTCCGATATTTACTATCAATTCATAGCTTATACCGATATTTGCTACCAATACATTCCTTATACCGATATTTACTACCAATACATTGCATATACCGATATTTTATACTAATACATTGCTCATACCGATATTTGCTACCAACACATCGCTTATAACGATATGTTCTACCAATACATTCCTTATACCGATATTTACTACCAATACATTCCTTATACCGATATTTGCTACTAATACATTGCTTATGCCGATATTTGCTACCAATACATTGCTTATACCGATATTTACTACCAATACATTCCTTATACCGATATTTACCACCAATACATTGTTTATTCCGATATTTGCTACAAATACATTGCTTATACCGACATTTGCTACCAATACATTACTTATACCGATATTTACTTCAAATACATTGCGTATGCCGATATTTTATAGCAATACATTGCTTATACCGATATTTGCTACAAATACATTCCTTATACCGATATTTGCTATCAATACATGGCTTATACCGATATTTGCTACCAATATATTGCTTATACCGATATTTGCTACTAATACATTCCTTATATGGATATTTGCTACCAATATATTCCTTATACCGATATTTGCTACAAACACATGGTTTATTCCAATAGTTGCTACCAATACATTGCTTATTCCGATATTTACTACCAATTCATAGCTTATACCGATATTTGCTACAAATACATTGCTTATACCGATATTTGCTACCAATACATTCCTTATACCGATATTTGCTACGAATATATTCCTTATACCGATATTTACTACCAATACATGGAATATACCGATATATTCTACGAATACATTGATTATTCCGATATTTGCTACCAATACATGGCTTATACCGACATTTGCTATCAATACATTGCTTATACCGATATTTTATACAAATACATTGCTCATACCGATATTTTCTACCAACACATTCCTTATACCGATATTTACTACCAATATATTGCTTATACCGATATGTTCTACCAATACATTGCTTATACCGATATTTGTTACCAATACATTGCTTATTCCGATATTTGATACCAATATATTGCTTAAACCGATATTTTCTACCAATACATGGCTTATTCCGATGTTTGCTACAAACACATGGTTTATTCCAATAGTTGCTACCAATACATTGCTTATTCCGATATTTACTACCAATTCATAGCTTATACCGATATTTGCTACCAATACATTCCTTATACCGATATTTACTACCAATATATTGCTTATACCGATATGTTATACCAATACATTGCTCATACCGATATTTGCTACCAACACATCGCTTATAAAGATATGTTCTACCGATACATTCCTTATACCGATATTTACTACCAATACATTCCTTATACCGATAGTTGCTACCAATACATTGCTTATACCGATATTTGCTACTAATACATTGCTTATACCGATATTTGCTACCAACACATTGCTTATACCGATATTTTCTACCAATACATGGCTTATTACGATGTTTGCTACAAACACATGGTTTATTCCAATAGTTGCTACCAATACATTGCTTATTCCGATATTTACTACCAATTCATAGCTTATACCGATATTTACTACCAATACATTCCTTATACCGATATTTACTACCAATACATTGCTTATACCGATATTTTATACCAATACATTGCTCATACCGATATTTGCTACCAACACATCGCTTATAACGATATGTTCTACCAATACATTCCTTATACCGATATTTACTACCAATACATTCCTTATACCGATATTTGCTACCAATACATTGCTTATACCGATATTTGCTACTAATACATTGCTTATACCGATATTTGCTACCAATACATTGCTTATACCCATATTTACTACCATACTTCTTATACCGATTTACCACCAATACTTGTTTATTCCGATATTTGCTACCAATACATTGCTTATACCGACATTTGCTACCAATATATTCCTATACCGATATTTACTACCAATACATTGCGTATCCGATATTTTATACCAATACATTGCTTATACCGATATTTGCACACACATTCCTTATACCGATATTTGCTACCAATACTGCTAATACCGATATTTGCTACCAATACATTGCTTATACCGATATTTGCTACCAATATATTCCTTATACCGATATTTACAACCAATACATGGAATATACCGATATTTTCTATGAATACATTGATTATTCCGATATTTGCTATCAATACATGGCTTATACCGATATTTGCTACCAATACATTGCTTATACCGATATTTTATAGTAATACATTGCTCATACCGATATTTGCTACCAACACATTCCTTATACCGATATTTACTACCAATATATTGCTTATACCGATATATTCTACCAATACATTGCTTATACCGATATTTGTTACCAATACATTGCTTATTCCGATATTTGATACCAATACATTGATTATTCCGATATTTGCTACCAATACATGGCTTATACCGATATTTGCTACTAATACATAGCTTATACTGAAATTTTATACCAATACATTGCTCATACCGATATTTGCTACCAACAAATTCCTTATACCGATATTTACTACCAATATATTTCATATACCGATATGTTCTACCAATACGTTGCTTATACCGATATTTGTTACCAATACATTGTTTATTCCGATATTTGCTACCAATACATTGCCTATACCGATATTTTCTACCAATACATGGCTTATTCCGACATTTGCTACAAACACATGGTTTATTCCAATAGTTGCTACCAATACATTGCTTATTCCGATATTTACTACCAATTCATAGCTTATACCGATATTTGCTACCAATACATTTCTTATACCGATATTTGCTACCAATACACTCCTTATACCGATATTTGCTACGAATATATTCCTTATACCGATATTTACTACCAATACATGGAATATACCGATATATTCTACGAATACATTGATTATTCCGATATTTGCTACCAATACATGGCTTATACCGATATTTGCTACCAATACATTCCTTATACCGATATTTACTACCAATATATTGCTTATACCGATATGTTCTACCAATACATTGCT
Source organism: Archivesica marissinica (assembly GCA_014843695.1). Classification (NCBI taxonomy): domain Eukaryota; kingdom Metazoa; phylum Mollusca; class Bivalvia; order Venerida; family Vesicomyidae; genus Archivesica; species Archivesica marissinica. The sequence goes on from CM026388.1 coordinate 32,643,251, forward strand.
TATACCGATATTTGTTACCAATACATTGCTTATTCCGATATTTGATACCAATACATTGCTTATACCGATATTTTCTACCAATACATGGCTTATTCCGATGTTTGCTACAAACACATGGTTTATTCCAATAGTTGCTACGAATACATTGCTTATTCCGATCTTTACTACCAATTCATAGCTTATACCGATATTTGCTACTAATACATTCCTTGTACCGATATTTACAACCAATACATTCCGTATACCGATATTTGTTACCAATACATTGCTTATACTGATATTTGCTACCAATACATTGCTTATACTGATATTTGCTACCAATACAGTGCTTATACCGATATTTACTACCAATACATTCCCTATACCGATATTTACCACCAATACATTGTTTATTCCGATATTTGCTACACATACATTCCTTATACCGATATTTACTACCAATACATTGCGTATGCCGATATTTTATACCAATACATTGCTTATACCGATATTTGTTACAAATACATTCCTTATACCGATATTTGCTACAAATACATTGCTCATACTGATATTTGCTACCAACACATCGCTTATACCGATATGTTCTACCAATACATTGCTTATACCGATAGTTTATACCAATACATTGCTCATACCGATATTTGCAACCAATTCATTCCTTATACCGATATTTACTACCAATACATTGCTTATACCGATATTTTATACCAATACATTGCTCATATCGATATTTGCTACCAACACATCGCTTATACCGATATATTCTACCAATACATTGCTTATACCGATATTTTATACCAATATATTGCTTATACCGATAGTTCTACCAATACATTGCTTATACCGATATTTGTTACCAATACATTGCTTATTCCGATATTTGATACTAATATATTGCTTAAACCGATATTTCTACCAATACATGGTTTATTCCGATGTTTGCTACAAACACATGGTTTATTCCAATAGTTGCTACCAATACATTGCTTATTCCGATATTTACTACCAATTCATAGCTTATACCGATATTTGCTACCAAGACATTCCTTATACCGATATTTACTACCAATACATTGCTTATACCGATATTTTATACCAATACATTGCTCATACCGATATTTGCTACCAATACATCGCTTATAACGATATGTTCTACCAATACATTCCTTATACCGATATTTACTACCAATACATTCCTTATACCGATATTTGCTACCAATACATTGCTTATACCGATATTTGCTACTAATACATTGCTTATACCGATATTTGCTACCAACACATTGCTTATACCGATATTTTCTACCAATACATGGCTTATTACGATGTTTGCTACAAACACATGGTTTATTCCAATAGTTGCTACCAATACATTGCTTATTCCGATATTTACTACCAATTCATAGCTTATACCGATATTTGCTACCAATACATTCCTTATACCGATATTTACTACCAATACATTGCTTATACCGATATTTTATACCAATACATTGCTCATACCGATATTTGCTACCAACACATCGCTTATAACGATATGTTCTACCAATACATTCCTTATACTGATATTTACTACCAATACATTCCTTATACCGATATTTGCTACCAATACATTGCTTATACCGATATTTACTACTAATACATTCCTTATACCGATATTTACCACCAATACATTGTTTATTCCGATATTTGCTACCAATACATTGCTTATACCGACATTTGCTACCAATATATTCCATATACCGATATTTACTACCAATACATTGCGTATGCCGATATTTTATACCAATACATTGCTTATACCGATATTTGCTACAAAAACATTCCGTATACCGATATTTGCTACCAATACATGGCTTATACCGATATTTGCTACCAATACATTCCTTATACCGATATTTGCTACCAATATATTCCTTATACCGATATTTACAACCAATACATGGAATATACCGATATTTTCTATGAATACATTGATTATTCCGATGTTTGCTATCAATACATGGCTTATACCGATATTTGCTACCAATACATTGCTTATACCGATATTTTATACCAATACATTGCTCATACCGATATTTGCTACCAACACATTCCTTATACCGATATTTACTACCAATATATTGCTTTTACCGATATGTTCTACCAATACATTGCTTATACCGATATTTGTTACCAATACATTGCTTATTCCGATATTTGATACCAATACATTGCTTATACCGATATTTTCTACGAATACATTGATTATTCCGATATTTGCTACCAATACATGGCTTATACCGATATTTGCTACCAATACATAGCTTATACTGAAATTTTATACCAATACATTGCTCATACCGATATTTGCTACCAACACATTCCTTATACCGATATTTACTACCAATATATTGCATATACCGATATGTTCTACCAATACGTTGCTTATACCGATATTTGTTACCAATACATTGCTTATTCCGATATTTTTTACCAATACATTGCCTATACCGATATTTTCTACCAATACATGGCTTATTCCGACATTTGCTACAAACACATGGTTTATTCCAATAGTTGCTACCAATACATTGCTTATTCCGATATTTACTACCAATTCATAGCTTATACCGATATTTGCTACCAATACATTGCTTATACCGATATTTGCTACCAATACATTCCTTATACCGATATTTGCTACGAATATATTCCTTATACCGATATTTACTACCAATACATGGACTATACCGATATATTCTACGAATACATTGATTATTCCGATATTTGCTACCAATACATGGCTTATACCGATATTTGCTACCAATATATTGCTTATACCGATAGTTTATACCAATACATTGCTCATACCGATATTTGCAACCAATTCATTCCTTATACCGATATTTACTACCAATACATTGCTTATACCGATATTTTATACCAATACGTTGCTCATATCGATATTTGCTACCAACACATCGCTTATACCGATATATTCTACCAATACATTGCTTATACCGATATTTTATACCAATACATTGCTCATACCGATATTTGCTACCAACACATCGCTTATACCGATATGTTCTACCAATACATTTCTTATACCGATATTTGCTACCAATACATTGATTATACTGATATTTGCTACCAATACATTGCTTATACCGATATTTGCTACAAATACATTTCTTATACCGATATTTGCTAACAATACATTGCTTATTCCGATATTTGCTACCAATACATTCCTTATACCGATATTTACTACCAATACATTGGGTATACCTATATTTGCTACCAATACATTGCGTATACCGATATTTGCTAACAATACATTGCTTATACCGATATTTGCAAACAATACGTTGCTTATTCCGATATTTGTTATACCGATATGTTATACTAATACATTGCTTATACCGATATTTGCTACCAATACATTGCTTCTACCGATATTTGCTACTAATACATTGCTTATACCGATATTTGCTACCAATACATTGCTTATACCGATATTTGCAAACAATACGTTGCTTATACCGATATTTGCTACTAATACATTGCTTATACCGATATTTGCTACCAATACATTCCATATACCGATATTTACTACCAATACATGGCTTATTCCGATATTTGCTACCAATACATTGCTTATATCGATATTTACTACCAATACATGGCCTATACCGATATTTTATACCAATACATTGCTTATGCCGATATTTTATACCAATACATTGCTTATACCGATATTTGCTACCAATACATTGCTTATACTGATATTTGCTAACAATACATTGCTTATTCCGATATTTGCTACCAATACATCGCTTATTCCGATATTTGCTACCAATACATTCCTTATACCGATATTTACTACCAATACATTGGGTATACCTATATTTGCTACCAATACATTACGTATACCGATATTTGCTAACAATACATTGCTTATACCGATATTTGCAAACAATACGTTGCTTATTCCGATATTTGTTATACCGATATGTTATACTAATACATTGCTTATGCCGATATTTTATACGAACACATTGCTTATACCGATATTTGCTACCAATACATTGCTTATACCGATATTTGCTACCAATACATTACGTATACCGATATATGCTACCAATACATTGCTTATTCCGACATTTGCTACTAATACATTCCTTATACCGATATTTACTACCAATACATTGCTTATACCGCTATTTGCTAACAATACATTGCTTATACCGATATTTGCTACTAATATATTCCTTATACCGATATTTGCTACCAATACATTCCTTATACCGATATTTACTACCAATACATTCCTTATACTGATATTTGCTACCAATACATTGCTTATACCGATATTTGCTACCAATGCATTGCTTATACCGATATTTGCTACCAATACATTGCTTATTCCGATATTTGCTACCAATATATTGCTTATTCCGATATTTACGACCAATACATCGCGTATACCTATATTTACTACCAATACATTGCGTAAACCGATATTTGCTAACAATACATTGCTTATACCGATATTTGCAAACAATACATTGCTTATTCCGATATTTGCTACCAATACATTCCTTATACCGATATTTACTACCAATATATTGCATATGCCGATATTTTATACCAGTACATTGCTTATACCGATATTTGCTACAAATACATTCTTCATACCGATATTTGCTACCAATACATGGCTTATACCGATAGTTGCTACAAATACATTCTTTATACCGATATGTACCACCAATACATGGAATTTACCGATATTTTCTACCAATACATTGATTATTCCGATATTTGCTACTAATACATGGCTTATACCGATATATATTAAAACAGTGTCGTATAGAAAATTCCGTTCAATAGATATAGATACTTTCAAAAGTGACATCATGGCATCAGAAAAACTTCGTAATAGTTTGCAATGCACGGATGCTGACTATCTTGTCAGCATATACAACAGTAAACTTTCTGCATTGGTTGATAAACACGCCCCTTTACGTACAAAAACGATTACATTCAGGCCTTCATGTCCCTGGTTTACAGAGGAACTCCACGATGCCAAACATATAAAGCATAAATTTGAACGCAAGTGGAAAAAAATCAAGATTAACTGTCGACCATGAAATATACAGGAGTCAGTGTGCCAAGGTTAATAAAATGTTGAAACAAGCACGGCTTGACTACTTTTCTGATAAAGTAATATCTTGCGGTCGTGATCAAAAAAGCATGTTCAAAATCACTAAACACCTGCTTGAAGGCGATAGTGAAATAGCGCTTCCATCAGGCAAAAATCCCAATGAACTAGCACAGGAATTCAGTGACTTCTTCATTTCTAAGGTGGAAGGCATTAGAAATGACATATCTTCAAACTCCCAGTCGGAACTGGGTCCATTGAACATTGAAACAGAGAAACTCCCTCACATAAGCTGCTTGAACAATTTCTGTCCATCACATGAGAAAGAAGTCGAACAGTTCATTAAAAAAGGGCCAAATAAATCCTGTGAAATTGATCCAATTCCGACATGGCTACTGAAATCTTGTCTTAGTGAAATCCTACCAATAGTGACACAAATTGTAAATATGTCATTGGAAACAGGCAATGTACCAAAGTCATTCAAAATCTCCCGGGTAAGACCTTTGCTGAAACAACCAAGCCTTGATCAAAACACTTTGAAGAACTACAGGCCCGTGTCAAACCTGCCTTATGTCTCGAAGATTCTGGAAAAAGTAGTAAATAGTCGAATTGATGAACATTTGACAAGTAATAACTTACACGAGGTACATCAGTCTGCGTACAGGAAGTTTCATTCCACAGAAACTGCCTTACTGAAAGTCCAAAACGATATACTCCAATCTCTGGACCAGAACAATGCTACAATCCTTGTGCTTTTGGACCTATCTGCTGCATTTGATACCATCGACCATAGAACACTTTTACAGCGACTCGAATTTCATTTTGGAATTACTGGAAAACCTCTCCAATGGATATCATCTTATCTTACCGACCGTTATCAAGCAGTATGTATCGATGGAAAACTATCCAGCTCAGTGCTCATGAATTTCAGTGTTCCACAGGGGTCTGTTTTAGGCCCGAAATTTTACACTATGTATACCAAGCCTGTAGGAGCCATTTGTAAACACCATGGACTGAACCATCACTTTTATGCTGACGATTCCCAGCTTTACCTTTCATTCAAACCAAGCGTTCAAGCTTCACAAGCAGAGACACTACTTCGAGTGGAAAACTGTCTACAAGACATTGTTGCTTGGATGCATGCCAATATGTTAAAACTCAATACTGATAAAACTGAAATGATTATGTTTTCTAGTCAGCGAAATTTGCAACACATTGAAAACATAAATGTGAAAGTAGGAGACTCAAATACAGAACCATCAACATGTGTGAGAAATCTAGGAGCTTTCCTAGACTCAAGAATGGATATGGACAAACATGTAAATTCTGTGACAAAATCATGTTATGCGCAGATCCGGCGGATTGGACACATTCGGCAGTATTTAACAACAGAAGCCACGAAAACTCTCATAAATTCACTCATTACATCCAGGCTCGACTACTGTAATTCACTGTTGTACGGCGTGCCAAAATACACTTCCAATAAATTACAAACTGTTCAAAACACAGCAGCTCGCATCATAACCAGAACATCCCGTTTCAGTCATGTAACGCCCATTCTAAAAGAACTTCATTGGCTACCAGTTCAAGAAAGAATAAAGTATAAAATACTGACTCACACATATAAAGCATTGAATGGAGAAGCACCGATTTATATGAGAAACTTGCTTGAGGTTTATATACCAAGGAGAGACTTACGGTCTAAATATGAAGCAGCTACTCTTGTGTTACCAAGAAGTCGGACTGTCACATACGGAGATAGAAGTTTCATGACTGCTGCCCCAAAACTTTGGAATTCTCTTCCATCAAATCTTAGAAGTGCAACAACATTGTGTTCTTTCAAAAAGGCTTTGAAGACACACCTTTTTAAATGTTCATATGGAACATAAATATCGAACTGTATCTGTGCTCAATCAGGATTAAGACTGCAAATGAACACATTTTATTTAATTATTACCTATATTTTAATTGTTATAATTTTAGATCCTAATATTTTATAGCATATTTAGAATCCATTGTAATTGTGTTTGCTAATTTTGTCTTGTTTTATCTCATTGTATGTGGAAGTTTTTATCAATATTTGTGATATTTTAGGCTGTAAAGCGCTTTTGAACGTTTTATTTTTAAATGAAAAGAGTGCTATATAAGCTTGGTATATAATAATAATAATAATTTGCTACCAATACATAGCTTATACCGATATTTTATACTAATACATTGCTCATACCGATATTTGCTACCAACACATTCCTTATACCGATATTTACTACCAATATATTGCTTATACAGATATGTTATACCAATACATTGCTTATACCAATATTTGTTACCAATACATTGCTTATTCCGATATTTGCTACCAATACATTGCCTATACCGATATTTTCTACCAATACATGGCTTATTCCGATATATGCTACAAACACATGGTTTATTCCAATAGTTGCTACCAATACATTGCTTATTCCGATATTTACTACCAATTCATAGCTTATACCGATATTTGCTACCAATACATTCCTTATACCGATATTTACTACCAATACATTGCTTATACCGATATTTTATACCAATACATTGCTCATACCGATATTTGCTACCAACACATCGCTTATACCGATATGTTCTACCAATACATTGCTTATACCGATAGTTTATACCAATACATTGCTCATACCAATATTTGCTACCAATTCATTCCTTATACCGATATTTACTACCAATACATTGCTTATACCGATATTTTATACTAATACATTGCTCATATCGATATTTGCTACCAACACATCGCTTATACCGATATGTTCTACCAATACATTGCTTATACCGATATTTTATACCAATACATTGCTCATACCGATATTAGCTACCAACACATCGCTTATACCGATATGTTCTACCAATATATTGCTTATACCGATATTTGCTACCAATACATTGATTATACTGATATTTGCTACCAATACATTGCTTATACCGATATTTGCTACCAATATATTGCTTATACCGATATTTGCTAACAATACATTGCTTATTCCGATATTTGCTACTAATACATCGCTTATTCCGATATTTGCTACCAATACATTCCTTATACCGATATTTACTACCAATACCTTGGGTATACCTATATTTGCTACCAATACATTGCGTATACCGATATTTGCTAACAATATATTGCTTATATCGATATTTGCAAACAATACGTTGCTTATTCCGATATTTGTTATACCGATATGTTATACCAATACATTGCTTATACCGATATTTGCTACCAATACATTGCTTATACCGATATTTGCTACCAATACATTCCATATACCGATATTTACTACCAATACATTGCTTATACCGATATTTTATACCAACACATTGCTTATACCGATATTTGCTACCAATACATTGCTTATACCGATATTTGCTACCAATACATTCCGTATACCGATATTTACTACCAATACATTGCTTATTCCGACATTTGCTTCTAATACATTCCATGTACCTATATTTACTACCAATACATTGCTTATACCGATATTTGCTAACAATACATTGCTTATACCGATATCTGCTACCAATACATTCCTTATACCGATATTTACTACCAATACATTCCTTATACTGATATTTGCTACCAATACATTGCTTATACCGATATTTGCTACTAATACATTCCTTATACCGATATTTGCTACCAATACATTGCTTATTCCGATATTTGCTACTAATATATTGCTTATTCCGATATTTACGACCAATACATCGCGTATACCTATATTTTCTACAAATACATTGCGTATACCGATATTTGCTAACAATACATTGCTTATACTGACTGATATTTGCAAACAATACATTGCTTATTCCGATATTTGCTACCAATACATTCCTTATACCGATATTTACTACCAATACATTGCGTATGCCGATATTTTATACCAATACATTGCTTATACCGATATTTGCTACAAATACATTCCTCATACCGATATTTGCTACCAATACATGGCTTATACCGATAGTTGCTACAAATACATTCCTTATACCGATATTTACCACCAATACATTCCTTATACCGATATTTTCTACCAATACATTGATTATTCCGATATTTGCTACCAATACATGGCTTATACCGATATTTGCTACCAATACATAGCTTATACCGATATTTTATACCAATACATTGCTTATACCGATATTTGTTACCAATACATTGCTTATTCCGATATTTGCTACCAATACATTGCCTATACCGATATTTTCTACCAATACATGGCTTATTCCGATATATGCTACAAACACATGGTTTATTCCAATAGTTGCTACCAATACATTGCTTATTCCGATATTTACTACCAATTCATAGCTTATACCGATATTTGCTACCAATACATTGCTTATACCGATATTTTATACTAATACATTGCTCATATCGATATTTGCTACCAACACATCGCTTATACCGATATGTTCTACCAATACATTGCTTATACCGATAGTTTATACCAATATATTGCTCATACCAATATTTGCTACCAATTCATTCCTTATACCGATATTTACTACAAATACATTGCTTATACCGATATTTTATACCAATACATTGCTCATATCGATATTTGCTACCAATACATTGCTTATACCGATATTTGATAACAATACATTGCTTATTCCGATATTAGCTACCAATAAATCGCTTATTCCTATAAATGCTACCAATACATTCCTTATACCGATATTTACTACCAATACATTGGGTATACCTATATTTGCTACCAATACATTGCGCATACCGATATTTGCTAACAATATATTGCTTATACCGATATTTGCAAACAATACGTTGCTTATTCCGATATTTGTTATACCGATATGTTATACCAATACATTGCTTATACCGATATTTGCTACCAATACATTGCTTATACCGATATATGCTACCAATACATTCCATTTACCGATATTTACTACCAATACATGGCTTATTCCGATATTTGCTACCAATACATTGCTTATACCGATATTTACTACCAATACATGGCCTATACCGATATTTTATACCAATACATTTCTTATACCGATATTTGCTACCAATACATTGCTTATCCCGATATTTAATACCAATACAATGCTTATACCGATATTTGCTAACAATAAATTGCTTATAACTATATTTACTACCAATACATTGCGCATAACGATATTTGCTAATAATACATTGCTTATACCGATATTTGCAACCAATACGTTGCTTATTCCGATATTTGTTATACCGATATTTTATACCAATACATTCCTTATACCGATATTTACTACCAATACATTCCTTATACCGATATTTGCTACCAATACATTGCTTATACCGATATTTGCTACCAATACATTGCTTATACTGATATTTGCTACCAATACATTGCTTATACTGATATTTACTACCAATACATTGCTCATACCGATATTTTATACCAACACATCGCTTATACCGATATGTTCTACCAAAACATTGCTTATACCGATATGTGTTACCAAAACATTGCTTATTCCGATATTTGTTACCAATACATTGCTTATTCCGATATTTGCTACGAATACATTGCTTATTCCGATATTTACTCCCAATTCATAGCTTATACCGATATTTGCTACCAATACATTCCTTATACCGATATTTACTACCAATACATTGCTTTTACCGATATTTTATACGAATACATTGCTTATACTGATATTTGCTACCAACACATCGCTTATACCGATATGTTCTATCAATACATTGCTTATACCGATAGTTTATACCAATACATTGCGCATACCGATATTTGCTACCAACACATCGCTTATACCGATATGTTCTAACAATACATTGCTTATACCGATATTTGCTACAAATACATTGCTTATACCGATATTTGCTACCAATACATTGCTTATACCGATATTTGCTACCAATACATTGCTTATACCGATATTTGCTACCAATACATCGCTTATACCGATATGTTCTATCAATACATTGCTTATACCGATAGTTTATACCAATACATTGCGCATACCGATATTTGCTACCAACACATCGCTTATACCGATATGTTCTAACAATACATTGCTTATACCGATATTTGCTACAAATACATTGCTTATACCGATATTTGCTACCAATACATTGCTTATACCGATATTTGCTACCAATACATTGCTTATACCGATATTTGCTACCAATACATTGCTTATACAGATATTTGCTACAAATACATTGCTTATACAGATATGTGCTACCAATGCATTGCTTATACGGATATTTACTACCAATACATTGCTTATACCGATATTTGCTAACAATACATTGCTTATACCGATATTTACTACAAATACATTGCTTATTCCGATATTTAGTACCAATTCATAGCTTATACTGATATTTGCTACCAATACATCGCTTATACCGATATGTTCTACCAATACATTACTTATACCGATAGTTTATACCAATACATTGCTCATACCGATATTTGCTACCAATTCATTCCTTATACCGATATTTACTACCAATACATTGCTTATACCGATATTTTATACCAATACATTGCTCATATCGATATTTGCTACCAACACATCGCTTATACCGATATGTTCTACCAAAACATTGCTTATACCGATATGTGTTACCAAAACATTGCTTATTCCGATATTTGTTACCAATACATTGCTTATTCCGATATTTGCTACGAATACATTGCTTATTCCGATATTTACTCCCAATTCATAGCTTATACCGATATTTGCTACCAATACATTCCTTATACCGATATTTACTACCAATACATTGCTTTTACCGATATTTTATACGAATACATTGCTTATACTGATATTTGCTACCAACACATCGCTTATACCGATATGTTCTATCAATACATTGCTTATACCGATAGTTTATACCAATACATTGCGCATACCGATATTTGCTACCAACACATCGCTTATACCGATATGTTCTAACAATACATTGCTTATACCGATATTTGCTACAAATACATTGCTTATACCGATATTTGCTACCAATACATTGCTTATACCGATATTTGCTACCAATACATTGCTTATACCGATATTTGCTACCAATACATCGCTTATACCGATATGTTCTATCAATACATTGCTTATACCGATAGTTTATACCAATACATTGCGCATACCGATATTTGCTACCAACACATCGCTTATACCGATATGTTCTAACAATACATTGCTTATACCGATATTTGCTACAAATACATTGCTTATACCGATATTTGCTACCAATACATTGCTTATACCGATATTTGCTACCAATACATTGCTTATACCGATATTTGCTACCAATACATTGCTTATACAGATATTTGCTACAAATACATTGCTTATACAGATATGTGCTACCAATGCATTGCTTATACGGATATTTACTACCAATACATTGCTTATACCGATATTTGCTAACAATACATTGCTTATACCGATATTTACTACAAATACATTGCTTATTCCGATATTTAGTACCAATTCATAGCTTATACTGATATTTGCTACCAATACATCGCTTATACCGATATGTTCTACCAATACATTACTTATACCGATAGTTTATACCAATACATTGCTCATACCGATATTTGCTACCAATTCATTCCTTATACCGATATTTACTACCAATACATTGCTTATACCGATATTTTATACCAATACATTGCTCATATCGATATTTGCTACCAACACATCGCTTTTGCCGATATGTTCTACCAATACATTGCTTATACCGATATTTTATACCAATACATTGCTCATACCGATATGTGCTACCAACACATTCCTTATACCGATATTTACTACCAATATATTGCTTATACCGATATGTTCTACCAATACATTGCTTATACCGATATTTGTTACCAATACATTGCTTATTCCGATATTTGCTACCAATACATTGCTTATACCGATATTTTCTACTAATACATTGCTTATTCCGATATTTAGTACCAATTCATAGCTTATACCGATATTTGCTACCAATACATTCCTTATACCGATATTTACTACCAATACATTGCTTATACCGATATTTTATAACAATACATTGCTCATACCGATATTTGCTACCAACACATCGCTTATAACGATATGATATACCAATACATTGCTTATACCGATATTTTATACCAATACATTGCTCATACCGATATTTGCTACCAACACATCGGTTATACCAATATGTTCTACCAAAACATTGCTTATACCGATATTTGTTACCAATACATTGCTTATTCCGATATTTGTTACCAATACATTGCTTATACCGATATTTGTTACCAATACATTGCTTATTCCGATATTTGCTACCAAGTCATAGCTTATACCGATATTTGCTACCAATACATTCCTTATACCGATATTTACTACCAATACATTGCTTATACCGATATTTTATACGAATACATTGCTTATACCGATATTTGCTACCAGAACATCGCTTATACCGATATGATCTATCAATACATTGCTTATACCGATAGTTTATACCAATACATTGCGCATACCGATATTTGCTACCAAAACATCGCTTATACCGATATGTTCTACCAATACATTGCTTATACCGATATTTGCTACAAATATAGTGCTTATACCGATATTTGTTACCAATACATTGCTTATACCGATATTTGCTACCAATACATTGCTTATACCGATATTTGCTACCAATACATTGCTTATACCGATATTTGCTACCAATACATTGCTTATACCGATATTTGCTACCAATACATTGCTATACGGATATTTACTACCAATTCATTGCTTATACCGATATTTGCTACCAATACATTGCTTATACTGATATTTTATACCAATACATTGCTCATACCGATATTTTATACCAATACATTGCTCATATCGATATCTGCTACAAACACATCGCTTATAACGATATTTTATACCAATACATTGCTCAAACCGATATTTGCTACCAACACATCGGTTATACCGATATGTTCTACCAAAACATTGCTTATACCGATATTTGTTGCCAATACATTGCTTATTCCGATATTTGTTACCAATACATTGCTTATACCGATATTTGTTACCAATACATTGCTTATTCCGATATTTGCTACCAATACATTGCTTATTCCGATATTTACTACCAAGTCATAGCTTATAACGATATTTGCTACCAATATATTCCTTATACCGATATTTACTACCAATACATTGCTTATACCGATATTTTATACGAATACATTGCTTATACTGATATTTGCTACGAACACATCGCTTATACCGATATGATCTATCAATACATTGCTTATACCGATAGTTTATACCAATACATTGCGCATACCGATATTTGCTACCAACACATCGCTTATACCGATATGTTCTACCAATACATTGCTTATACCGATATTTGCTACAAATACATTACTTATACCGATATTTGCTACCAATATATTGCTTATACCGATATTTGCTACCAATACATTGCTTATACCGATATTTGTTACCAATACATTGCTTATTCCGATATTTGCTACCAATACATTGCTTATTCCGATATTTACTACCAATTCATAGCTTATACCGATATTTGCTACCAGTACATTCCTTATAATGATATTTACTACCAATACATTGCTTATACCGATATTTTATACTAATACATTGCTTATACCGATATTTGCTACCAACACATCGCTTATACCGATATGTTCTACCAATACATTGCTTATACCGATATTTGCTACCAATACATTGCTTATACCGATATTTGCTACCAATACATTACTTATACTGATATTTGCTACCAATACATTGCTTATACCTATATTTGCTACCAATACATTGCTTATACCGATATTTGCTACCAATACATTGCTTATACCGATATTTGCTACCAATACATTGCTTATACCGATATTTACTACCAATACATTGCTTATACCGATATTTGCTAACAATACATTGCTTATACCGATATTTACTACCAATAAATTGCTTATTCCGATAGAAACGACCAATACATTGCTTATTCCGATATTTGCAACCAATACATTGCTTATACCGATATTTGCTACCAATACATTGCTTATACTGATATTTACTACAAATACATTGCTTATTCCGATATTTAGTACCAATTCATAGCTTATACCGATATTTGCTACCAATACATCGCTTATACCGATATGTTCTACCAATACATTGCTTATACCGATAGTTTATACCAATACATTGCTCATACCGATATTTGCTACCAATTCATTCCTTATACCGATATTTACTACCAATACATTGCTTATACCGATATTTTATAACTATACATTGCTCATATCGATATTTGCTACCAACACATCGCTTTTACCGATATGTTCTACCAATACATTGCTTATACCGATATTTTATACCAATACATTGCTCATACCGATATGTGCTACCAACACATTCCTTATACCGATATTTACTACCAATATATTGCTTATACCGATATGTTCTACCAATACATTGCTTATACCGATATTTGTTACAATACATTGCTTATTTCGATATTTGCTACCAATACATTGCTTATACCGATATTTTCTACCAATACATTGCTTATACCGATATTTGCTACCAACACATAGCTTATACCGATATGTTCTACCAATACATTGCTTATACCGATATTTGTTACCAATACATTGCTTATTCCGATATTTGTTACCAATACATTGCTTATACCGATATTTGTTACCAATACATTGCTTATTCCGATATTTGCTACCAATACATTGCTTATTCCGATATTTACTACCAATTCATAGCTTATACCGATATTTGCTACCAATACATTCCTTATACCGATATTTACTACCAATACATTGCTTATACCGATATTTTATACCAATACATTGCTTATACCGATATTTGCTACCAACACATCGCTTATACCGATATGTATACAATACATTGCTATACCGATATTTATACCAATACATTGCCATACCGATATTTGCTACCAACACATCGCTTATACCGATATTTTATACAATACATTGCTTATACCGATATTTGCTACAATACATTGCTTATACCGATATTTCTACCAATACATTGCTTATACCGATATTTGCTACCAATACATTGCTTATACCGATATTTGATACCAATACATTGCTTATACCGATATTTGCTACAAATACATTGCTTATACCGATATTTGCTACCAATACATTGCTATACGGATATTTACTACCAATACATTGCTTATACCGATATTTGCTAACAATACATTGCTTATACCGATATTTACTACAAATACATTGCTTATACCGATATTTTACCAATCATGCTTATACTGATATTTGCTACCAATACATCGCTTATACCGATATTTGCTACAAATACATTGCTTATACCGATATTTGCTACCAATACATTGCTATACGGATATTTACTACCAATACATTGCTTATACCGATATTTGCTAACAATACATTGCTTATACTGATATTTACTACAAATACATTGCTTATTCCGATATTTAGTACCAATTCATAGCTTATACTGATATTTGCTACCAATATATCGCTTATACTGATATGTTCTACGAATACATTGCTTATACCGATAGTTTATACCAATACATTGCTCATTCCGATATTTACTCCCAATTCATAGCTTATACCGATATTTGCTACCAATACATTCCTTATACCGATATTTAGTACCAATATATTGCTTTTACAAATGTTTTATACGAATACATTGCTTATACTGATATTTGCTACGAACACATCGCTTATACCGAAATGTTCTATCAATACATTGCTTATACCGATAGTTTATACCAATACATTGCGCATACCGATATTTGCTACCAACACATCGCTTATACCGATATGTTCTAACAATACATTGCTTATACTGATATTTGCTACAAATACATTGCTTATACCGATATTTGCTACCAATACATTGCTTATACCGATATTTGCTACCAATACATTGCTTATACCGATATTTGCTACCAATACATTGCTTATACCGATATTTGCTACAAATACATTGCTTATACAGATATTTGCTACCAATACATTGCTTATACGGATATTTACTACCGATACATTGCTTATACCGATATTTGCTAACAATACATTGCTTATACCGATATTTACTACAAATACATTGCTTATTCCGATATTTAGTACCAATTCATAGCTTATACTGATATTTGCTACCAATACATCGCTTATACCGATATGTTCTACCAATACATTGCTTATACCGATAGTTTATACCAATACATTGCTCATACCGATATTTGCTACAAATTCATTCCTTATACCGATATTTACTACCAATACATTGCTTATACCGATATTTTATACCAATACATTGCTCATATCGATATTTGCTACCAACACATCGCTTTTGCCGATATGTTCTACCAATACATTGCTTATACCGATATTTTATACCAATACATTGCTCATACCGATATGTGCTACCAACACATTCCTTATACCGATATTTACTACCAATATATTGCTTATACCGATATGTTCTACCAATACATTGCTTATACCGATATTTGTTACCAATACATTGCTTATTCCGATATTTGCTACCAATACATTGCTTATACCGATATTTTCTACTAATACATTGCTTATTCCGATATTTAGTACCAATTCATAGCTTATACCGATATTTGCTACCAATACATTCCTTATACCGATATTTACTACCAATACATTGCTTATACCGATATTTTATACCAATACATTGCTCATACCGATATTTGCTACCAACACATCGCTTATAACGATATGATATACCAATACATTGCTTATACCGATATTTTATACCAATACATTGCTCATACCGATATTTGCTACCAACACATCGGTTATACCAATATGTTCTACTAAAACATTGCTTATACTGATATTTGTTACCAATACATTGCTTATTCCGATATTTGTTACCAATACATTGCTTATACCGATATTTGTTACCAATACATTGCTTATTCCGATATTTGCTACCAATACATTGCTTATTCAGATATTTACTAACAATTCATAGCTTATACCGATATTTGCTACCAATACATTCCTTATACCGATATTTACTACCAATACATTGCTTATACCGATATTTTATACGAATACATTGCTTATACTGATATTTGCTACCAGAACATCGCTTATACCGATATGATATATCAATACATTGCTTATACCGATAGTTTATACCAATACATTGCGCATACCGATATTTGCTACCAACACATCGCTTATACCGATATGTTCTACAAATACATTGTTTATACCGATATTTGCTACAAATATATTGCTTATACCGATATTTGCTACCAATACATTGCTTATACCGATATTTGCTACCAATACATTGCTTATACCGATATTTGATACCAATACATTGCTTATACCGATATTTGCTACAAATACATTGCTTATACCGATATTTGCTACCAATACATTGCTATACGGATATTTACTACCAATACATTGCTTATACCGATATTTGCTAACAATACATTGCTTATACTGATATTTACTACAAATACATTGCTTATTCCGATATTTAGTACCAATTCATAGCTTATACTGATATTTGCTACCAATATATCGCTTATACTGATATGTTCTACGAATACATTGCTTATACCGATAGTTTATACCAATACATTGCTCATACCGATATTTGCTACCAATTCATTCCTTATACCGATATTTACTACCAATACATTGCTTATACCGATATTTTATACTAATACATTGCTCATATCGATATTTGCTACTAACACATCGCTTTTACCGATATGTTCTACCAATACATTGCTTATACCGATATTTGTTACCAAAACATTGCTTATTCCGATATGTTCTACCAATACATTGCTTATACCGATATTTGTTACCAATACATGGCTTATTCCGATATTTGTTACCAATACATTGCTTATACCGATATTTGTTACCAATACATTGCTTATTCCGATATTTGCTACCAATACATTGCTTATTCCGATATTTACTACCAATTCATAGCTTATACCGATATTTGCTACCAGTACATTCCTTATAATGATATTTACTACCAATACATTGCTTATACCGATATTTTATACTAATACATTGCTTATACCGATATTTGCTACCAACACATCGCTTATACCGATATGTTCAACCAATACATTGCTTATACCGATTGTTTATACCAATACATTGCTCATACCGATATTTGCTACCAACACATCACTTATACTGATATGTTCTACCAATACATTGCTTATACCGATATTTGCTACCAATACATTGCTTATACCGATATTTGCTACCAATACATTGCTTATACTGATATTTGCTACCAATACATTGCTTATACCTATATTTGCTACCAATACATTGCTTATACCGATATTTGCTACCAATACATTGCTTATACCGATATTTGCTACCAATACATTGCTTATACCGATATTTACTACCAATACATTGCTTATACCGATATTTGCTAACAATACATTGCTTATACCGATATTTACTACCAATAAATTGCTTATTCCGATAGAAACGACCAATACATTGCTTATTCCGATATTTGCAACCAATACATTGCTTATACCGATATTTGCTACCAATACATTGCTTATACTGATATTTACTACAAATACATTGCTTATTCCGATATTTAGTACCAATTCATAGCTTATACCGATATTTGCTACCAATACATCGCTTATACCGATATGTTCTACCAATACATTGCTTATACCGATAGTTTATACCAATACATTGCTCATACCGATATTTGCTACCAATTCATTCCTTATACCGATATTTACTACCAATACATCGCTTTACCGATATTTCTACCAATACATTGCTTATACCGATATTTTATACCAATACATTGCTCATACCGATATTGCTACCAACACATTCCTTATACCGATATTTACTACCAATATATTGCTTATACCGATATGTTCTACCAATACATTGCTTATACCGATATTTGTTACCAATACATTGCTTATTCCGATATTTGCTACCAATACATTGCTTATACCGATATTTTCTACCAATACATTGCTTATTCCGATATTTATACCAATCATAGCTTATACCGATATTTGCTACCAATACATTCTTATACCGATATTTACTACCAATACATTGCTTATACCGATATTTTATACAATACATTGCTTATACCGATATTTTATACCAATACATTGCTCATACCGATATTTGCTACCAACACATCGCTTATACCGATATGTTCTACCAATACATTGCTTATACCGATATTTGCTACCAATACATTGCTTATACCGATATTTGCTACCAATTCATTCCTTATACCGATATTTACTACCAATACATTGCTTATACCGATATTTTATACTAATACATTGCTCATATCGATATTTGCTACTAACACATCGCTTTTA
This sequence comes from Archivesica marissinica, assembly GCA_014843695.1. NCBI lineage: Eukaryota > Metazoa > Mollusca > Bivalvia > Venerida > Vesicomyidae > Archivesica > Archivesica marissinica. Next base: position 32,663,911 of record CM026388.1, read on the forward strand.
CCGATATGTTCTACCAATACATTGCTTATACCGATATTTGTTACCAAAACATTGCTTATTCCGATATGTTCTACCAATACATTGCTTATACCGATATTTGTTACCAATACATTGCTTATTCCGATATTTGTTACCAATACATTGCTTATACCGATATTTGTTACCAATACATTGCTTATTCCGATATTTGCTACCAATACATTGCTTATTCCGATATTTACTACCAATTCATAGCTTATACCGATATTTGCTACCAGTACATTCCTTATAATGATATTTACTACCAATACATTGCTTATACCGATATTTTATACTAATACATTGCTTATACCGATATTTGCTACCAACACATCGCTTATACCGATATGTTCAACCAATACATTGCTTATACCGATTGTTTATACCAATACATTGCTCATACCGATATTTGCTACCAACACATCACTTATACCGATATGTTCTACCAATACATTGCTTATACCGATATTTGCTACCAATACATTGCTTATACCGATATTTGCTACCAATACATTGCTTATACTGATATTTGCTACCAATACATTGCTTATACCGATATTTGCTACCAATACATTGCTTATACCGATATTTGCTACCAATACATTGCTTATACCGATATTTGCTACCAATACATTGCTTATACCGATATTTACTACCAATACATTGCTTATACCGATATTTGCTAACAATACATTGCTTATACCGATATTTACTACCAATAAATTGCTTATTCCGATAGAAACGACCAATACATTGCTTATTCCGATATTTGCAACCAATACATTGCTTATACCGATATTTGCTACCAATACATTGCTTATACTGATATTTACTACAAATACATTGCTTATTCCGATATTTAGTACCAATTCATAGCTTATACCGATATTTGCTACCAATACATCGCTTATACCGATATGTTCTACCAATACATTGCTTATACCGATAGTTTATACCAATACATTGCTCATACCGATATTTGCTACCAATTCATTCCTTATACCGATATTTACTACCAATACATTGCTTATACCGATATTTTATACCAATACATTGCTCATATCGATATTTGCTACCAACACATCGCTTTTACCGATATGTTCTACCAATACATTGCTTATACCGATATTTTATACCAATACATTGCTCATACCGATATGTGCTACCAACACATTCCTTATACCGATATTTACTACCAATATATTGCTTATACCGATATGTTCTACCAATACATTGCTTATACCGATATTTGTTACCAATACATTGCTTATTCCGATATTTGCTACCAATACATTGCTTATACCGATATTTTCTACCAATACATTGCTTATTCCGATATTTAGTACCAATTCATAGCTTATACCGATATTTGCTACCAATACATTCCTTATACCGATATTTACTACCAATACATTGCTTATACCGATATTTTATACCAATACATTGCTTATACCGATATTTTATACCAATACATTGCTCATACCGATATTTGCTACCAACACATCGCTTATACCGATATGTTCTACCAATACATTGCTTATACCGATATTTGTTACCAATTCATAGCTTATACCGATATTTGCTACCAATACATTCCTTATACCGATATTTACTACCAATACATTGCTTATACCGATATTTTATACGAATACATTGCTTATACCGATATTTGCTACCAACACATCGCTTATACCGATATGATCTATCAATACATTGCTTATACCGATAGTTTATACCAATACATAGCGCATACCGATATTTGCTACCAACACATCGCTTATACCGATATGTTCTACCAATACATTGCTTATACCGATATTTGCTACAAATACATTGCTTATACCGATATTTGCTACCAATATATTGCTTATACCGATATTTGCTACCAATACATTGCTTATACCGATATTTGCTACCAATACATTGCTTATACCGATATTTGCTACCAATACATTGCTTATACCGATATATGCTACCAATACATTGCTTATACGGATATGTACTACCAATACATTGCTTATACCGATATTTGCTAACAATACATTGCTTATACCGATATTTACTACAAATACATTGCTTATTCCGATATTTAGTACCAATTCATAGCTTATACTGATATTTGCTACCAATATATCGCTTATACTGATATGTTCTACCAATACATTGCTTATACCGATATTTGCTACCAATACATTCCTTATACCGATATTTACTACCAATACATTGCTTATACCGATATTTTATACCAATACATTGCTCATATCGATATTTGCTACCAACACATCGCTTTTACCGATATTTGCTACCAATACATTGCTTATACGATATATGCTACCAATACAGCTTATACGATATGTACTACCATACATTGCTTATACCGATATTGCTAACAATGCATTGCTTATACCGATATTTACTACAAATACATTGCTTATTCCGATATTTAGTACCATATAGCTTATACTGATATTTGCTACCAATATATCGCTTATACTGATATGTTCTACTAATACATTGCTCATACTGATATTTGCTACCAATTCATTCTTTATACCGATATTTACTACCAATACATTGCTTATACCGATATTTTATACCAATACATTGCTCATACCGATATTTGCTACCAACACATAGATTATACCGATATTTTCTACCAATACATTGCTTATACCGATATTTGTTACCAATACATTGCTTATTCCGATATTTGTTACCAATACATTGCTTATACCGATATTTGTTACCAATACATTGCTTATTCCGATATTTGCTTCCAATACATTGCTTATACCGATATTTGTTACCAATACATTGCTTATTCCGATATTTGTTACCAATACATTGCTTATACCGATATTTGTTACCAATACATTGCTTATTCCGATATTTGCTACCAGTACATTCCTTATACCGATATTTGTTACCAATACATTGTTATACCGATATTTGCTACCAATACATCGCTTATACCGATATGTTCTACCAATACATTGTTTATACCGATAGTTTATACTAATACATTGCTCATACCGATATTTGCTACCAATTCATTCCTTATACCGATATTTACTACCAATACATCGCTTATACCGATATGTTCTACCAATACATTGCTTATACCGATAGTTTATACCAATACATTGCTCATACCGATATGTGCTACCAACACATTCCTTATACCGATATTTACTACCAATATATTGCTTATACCGATATGTTCTACCAATACATTGCTTATACCGATATTTGTTACCAATACATTGCTTATTCCGATATTTGCTACCAATACATTGCTTATACCGATATTTTCTACCAATACATTGCTTTTTCCGATATTTAGTACAAATTCATAGCTTATACCGATATTTGCTACCAATACATTCCTTATACCGATATTTACTACCAATACATTGCTTATACCGATATTTTATACCAATACATTGCTGATACCGATATTTGCTACCAACACATCGCTTATAACGATATGATATACCAATACATTGCTTATACCGATATTTTATACCAATACATTGCTCATACCGATATTTGCTACCATCACATCGGTTATACCGATATGTTCTACCAAAACATTGCTTATACCGATATTTGTTACCAATACATTGCTTATACCGATATTTGTTACCAATACATTGCTTATACCGATATTTGCTACCAATACATGGCTTATTCCGATATTTGCTACCAATACATTGCTTATTCCGATATTTACTACCAATTCATAGCTTATACCGATATTTGCTACCAATATATTCCTTATACCGATATTTACTACCAATACATTGCTTATACCGATATTTTATACGAATTCATTGCTTATACCGATATTTGCTACCAACACATCGCTTATACCGATATGATCTATCAATACATTGCTTATACTGATAGTTTATACCAATACATTGCGCATACCGATATTTGCTACCAACACATCGCTTATACCGATATGTTCTACCAATACATTGCTTATACCGATATTTGCTACAAATACATTACTTATACCAATATTTGCTACCAATACATTGCTTATACCGATATTTGCTACCAATACATTGTTAATACCGATATTTGCTACCAATACATTGCTTATACCGATATTTGCTACCAATACATTGCTTATACCGATATTTGCTACCAATACATTGCTTATACGGATATTTACTACCAATACATTGCTTATACCGATATTTGCTAACAATACATTGCTTATACCGATATTTACTACAAATACATTGCTTATTCCGATATTTAGTACCAATTCATAGCTTATACTGATATTTGCTACCAATATATCGCTTATACTGATATGTTCTACCAATACATTGCTTATACCGATAGTTTATACCAATACATTGCTCATACCGATATTTGCTACCAATTCATTCCTTATACCGATATTTACTACTAATACATTGCTTATACCGATATTTTATACCAATACATTGCTTATACCGATATTTGTTACCAATACATTGCTTATTCCGATATTTGTTACCAATACATTGCTTATATCAATATTTGCTACCAACACATCTCTTTTACCGATATGTTCTACCAATACATTGCTTATACCGATATTTTATACTAATACATTGCTCATACCGATATTTGCTACCAACACATCGCTTATACCGATATGTTCTACCAATATATTGCTTATACCGATATTTGTTACCAATACATTGCTTATTCCGATATTTGTTACCAATACATTGCTTATACCGATATTTGTTACCAATACATTGCTTATTCCGATATTTGCTACCAATACATTGCTTATACCGATATTTGTTACCAATACATTGCTTATTCCGATATTTGTTACCAATACATTGCTTATACCGATATTTGTTACCAATACATTGCTTATTCCGATATTTGCTACCAGTACATTCCTTATACCGATATTTACTACCAATACATTGCTTATACCGATATTGTATACTAATACATTGCTTATACCGATATTTGCTACCAACACATCGCTTATACCGATATGTTCAACCAATACATTGCTTATATCGATTGTTTATACCAATACATTGCTCATACCGATATTTGCTACCAACACATCACTTATACTGATATGTTCTACCAATACATTGCTTATACCGATATTTGCTACCAATACATTGCTTATACAGATATTTGCTACCAATACATTGCTTATACTGATATTTGCTACCAATACATTGCTTATACCGATATTTGCTACTAATACATTGCTTATACCGATATTATCTACCAATACATTGCTTATACCGATATATACTACCAATACATTGCTTATACCGATATTTGCTACCAATACATTGCTTATACCGATATTTACTACCAATACATTGCTTATACCGATATTTGCTAACAATACATTGCTTATAACTATATTACGTTACGATTGTGTCCTTAGGCAAGGCATTTAAATTCCACATTGCCTCTTCTCTCCCTCGTGGCGATGGATTCCATCAGGAATGAGGTCTCGAGAGTGATTTATATAAGTTGAAAGAACTTGTTTCGCAATCGAGCTAAAATAAATTTGTATAAAAAAATATATAACTATATTTACTACCAATACATTGCGCATACCGATATTTGCTAATAATACATTGCTTATACCGATATTTGCAACCAATACGTTGCTTATTCCGATATTTGTTATACCGATATTTTATACCAACACATTCCTTATACCGATATTTACTAACAATACATTCCTTATACCGATATTTTCTACCAATACATTGATTATTCCGATATTTGCTACCAATACATGGCTTATACCGATATTTGCTACCAATACATTGCCTATACCGATATTTTATACCAATACATTGCTCATACCGATATTTGCTACCAACACATTCCTTATACCGATATTTACTACCAATATATTGCTTATACCAATATGTTCTACCAATACATTGCTTATACCGATATTTGTTACCAATACATTGCTTATTCCGATATTTGCTACCAATATATTGCTTATACCGATATTTTCTACCAATACATTGCTTATTCCGATATTTAGTACCAATTCATAGCTTATACCGATATTTGCTACTAATACATTCCTTATACCGATATATACTACCAATACACAGCTTATACCGATATTTTATAACAATACATTGCTCATACCGATATTTGCTACCAACACATCGCTTATAACGATATGTTCTACCAATACATTGCTTATTCCGATATAAACGACCAATACATTGCTTATACCGATATTTGAAACAAATACATTGCTTATACCGATATTTGCTACCAATACATTGCTTATACCGATATTTACTACCAATACATTGCTTATACCGATATTTGCTAAGAATACATTGCTTATAACTATATTTACTACCAATACATTGCGCATACCGATATTTGCTAATAATACATTGCTTATACCGATATTTGCATCCAATACCTTGCTTATTCCGATATTTGTTATACCGATATTTTATACCAATACATTCCTTATACCGATATTTACTACCAATACATTCCTTATACCGATATTTGCTATCAATACATTGCTTATACCGATATTTGCTACCAATATATTGCTTATACCGACATTTGCTACGAATACATTCCTTATACCGATATTTACTACCAATATATTCCGTATGCCGATATTTTATACCAATACATTGCGCATACCGATATTTGCTAATAATACATTGCTTATACCGATATTTGCAACCAATACGTTGCATATCCGATATTTGTTATACCAATATTTTATACCAATACATTCCTTATACCGATATTTACTACCAATACATTCCCTATACCGATATTTGCTACCAATACATTGCTTATACCGATATTTGCTACCACTACATTGCTTATACTGATATTTGCTACCAATACATTGCTTATACCGATATTTTATACCAATACATTGCTCATACCGATATTTGCTACCAACACATTCCTTATACCGATATTTACTACCAATATATTGCTTATACCGATATGTTCTACCAATACATTGCTTATACCGATATTTGTTACCAATACATTGCTTATTCCGATATTTGCTACCAATACATTGCCTATACCGATATTTTCTACCAATACATGGCTTAATCCGATATTTGCTACAAACACATGGTTTATTCCAATAGTTGCTACCAATACATTGCTTATTCCGATATTTACTACCAATTCATAGCTTATACCGATATTTGCTACCAATACATTCCTTATACCGATATTTACTACCAATACATTGCTTATACCGATATTTTATACATACATTCTATACCGATATTTGCTACCAACACATCGCTTATACCGATATGTTCTACCAATACATTGCTTATACCGATATTTTATACCAATACATTGCTCATACCGATATTTGCTACCAATTCATTCCTTATACCGATATTTACTACCAATACATTGCTTATACCGATATTTTTTACCAATACATTGCTCATACCGATATTTGCTACCAATACATCGCTTATACCGATATGTTCTACCAATACATTGCTTATACCGATATTTTATACCAATACATTGCTCATACCGATATTTGCTACCAACACATCGCTTATACCGATATGTTCTACCAATACATTGCTTATACCGATATTTGCTACCAATACATTGCTTATACCGATATTTGCTACCAATACATTGCTTATACCGATATTTGCTACCAATACATTGCTTATACCGATATTTACTACCAATACATTGCGTATACCGATATTTGCTACCAATACATTGCTTATACCGATATTTGCAAACAATACATTGCTTATTCCGATATTTGCTACAAATACATTCCTTATACCGATATTTACTACCAATATATGGCTTATACCGATATTTGCTACAAATATATTCCTCATACCGATATTCTACCAATACATGCTATACCGATATTTGCTACCAATACATTCCTTAACCGATATTTACCACCAATACTGAATATACCGATATTTTCTACCAATAAATTGATTATTCCGATATTTGCTACCAATACATGGCTTATTCCGATATTTACTACCAATTCATAGCTTATACCGATATTTGCTACCAATACATTCCTTATACCGATATTTACTACCAATACATTGCTTATACCGATATTTTATACCAATACATTGCTTATACCGATATTTGCTACCAACACATCGCTTATACCGATATGTTCTACCAATACATTGCTTATACCGATAGTTTATACCAATACATTGCTCATACCGATATTTGCTACCAACACATCGCTTATACCGATATGTTCTACCAATACATTGCTTATACCGATATTTGCTACCAATACATTGCTTATACCGATATTTGCTACCAATACATTGCTTATACCGATATTTGCTAGCAATACACTGCTTATACCGATATTTGCTACCAATACATTGCTTATACAGATATTTGCTACCAATACATTGCTTATACCGATATTTACTACCAATACATTGCTTATACCGATATTTAACCAACCTACCAACACATTGCTTATACCGATATATTCTACCAATACATTGCATATACCGATATTTGCTACCAATACATTGCTTATACCGATATTTTCTACCAATACATTGCGTATACCGATATTTTCTAACAATACATTGCTTATACCGATATTTGCTACAAACACATCGCTTATTCCGATATTTGCTACCAATACATTGCTTATACCGATATTTGCTACCAATACATTGCTTATACCGATATTTGCTACCAATACATTCCTTATACCGATATTTACTACCAATACATTGCTTATACCGATATTTTATACCAATACATTGCTCATACCGATATTTGCTACCAATACATCGCTTATACCGATATGTTCTACCAATACATTGCTTATACCGATAATTTATACCAATACATTGCTCATACCGATATTTGCTACCAATTCATTCCTTATACCGATATTTACTACCAATACATTGCTTATACCGATATTTTATACCAATACATTGCTTATACCGTATTTGCTAACAAAATATTGCTTATACCGATATTTGCTACAAATACATTGCTTATTCCGATATTTGCTACCAATACATTGCTTATACCGATATTTGCTACCAATACATTCCTTATACCGATATTTACTACCAATACATTGCTTATACCGATATTTTATACAAATACATTGCTGATACCGATATTTGCTACCAACACATCGCTTATACCATAGTTCACAATACATTGCTTATACCGATATTTATACCAATACATTGCTTATACCGATATTTGCTACCAATACATACCTTATACCGATATTTACTACAAATACATTGCTTATACCGATATTTTATACCAATACATTGCTCATATCGATATTTGCTACCAACACATCGCTTATACCGATATGTTCTACCAATACATTGCTTATACCGATATTGTATACCAATACATTGCTCATACCGATATTTGCTACCAACACATCGCTTATACCGATATATTCTACCAATACATTGCTTATACCGATATTTGTTACCAATACATTGCTTATTCCGATATTTGTTACCAATACATTGCTTATACCGATATTTGTTACCAATACATTGCTTATTCCGATATTTGCTACCAATACATTGCTTATTCCGATATTTACTACCAATTCATAGCTTATACACGATATTTGCTACCAATACATTCCTTATACCGATATTTACTACCAATACATTGCTTATACCGATATTTTATACTAATACATTGCTTATACCGATATTTGCTACCAACACATCGCTTATACCGATATGTTCTACCAATACATTGCTTATACCGATAGTTTATACCAATACATTGCTCATACCGATATTTGCTACCAACACATCGCTTATACCGATATTTTCTACCAATACATTGCTTATACCGATATTTGCTACCAATACATTGCTTATACCGATATTTGCTACCAATACATTGCTTATACCGATATTTGCTACCAATACATTGCTTATACCGATATTTGCTACCAATACATTGCTTATACCGATATATGCTACCAATACATTGCTTATACCGATATTTTCTACCAATACATTGCTTATACCGATATTTGCTACAAACACATGGCTTATACCAATAGTTGCTACCAATACATTGCTTATTCCGATATTTACTACCAATACATAGCTTATACCGATATTTGCTACCAATACATTCCTTATACCGATATTTACTACCAATACATTGCTTATACCGATATTTGCTACCAACACATCGCTTATACCGATATGTTCTACCAATACATTGCTCATACCGATATTTATACTAATATATTGCTCATACCGATATTTGCTACCAACACATCGCTTATACCGATATTTTCTACCAATACATTGATTATTCCGATATTTGCTACCAATACATGGCTTATACCGATATTTGCTACCAATACATTGCTTATTCCGATATTTTATACCAATACATTGCTCATACCGATATTTGCTACCAACACATTCCTTATACCGATATTTACTACCAATATATTGCTTATGCCGATATGTTCTACCAATACATTGCTTATACCGATATTTGTTACCAATACATTGCTTATTCCGATATTTGCTACCAATACATTGCCTATACCGATATTTTCTACCAATACATGGCTTATTCCGATATTTGCTACAAACACATGGTTTATTCCAATAGTTGCTACCAATACATTGCTTATTCCGATATTTACTACCAATTCATAGCTTATACTGATATTTGCTACCAATACATCCTATACGATATTATATACCAATACATTGCTCATACCGATATTTGCTACCAACACATCGCTTATACCGATATGTTCTACCAATACATTGCTTATACCGATAGTTTATACCAATACATTTCTCATACCGATATTTGCTACCAATACATTCCTTATACCGATATTTACTACCAATACATTGCTTATACTGATATTTTATACGAATACATTGCTCATATCGATATTTGCTACCAACACATCGCTTATACCGATATGTTCTACCAATACATTGCTTATACCGATATTTTATACCAATACATTGCTCATACCGATATTTGCTACTAACACATCGCTTATACCGATATGTTCTACCAATACATTGCTCATACCGATATTTGTTACCAATACATTGCTTGTACCGATATTTTTACCAATACATTGCTTATTCCGATATTTGCTACCAATACATTGCTTATTCCGATATTTACTACCAATTCATTGCTTATACCGATATTTGTTACCAATACATTGCTTATACCGATATTTTTACCAATACATTGCTTATTCCGATATCTGTTAATAATATATTGCTTATACCGATATTTTTACCAATACATTGCTTATTCTGATATTTGCTACCAATACATTGCTTATTCCGATATTTACTACCAATTCATAGCTTATACCGATATTTGCTACCAATACATTCCTTATACCGATATTTTATACCAATACATTGCTTATACCGATATTTGCTACCAACACATCGCTTATACCGATATGTTCTACAAACAACCAACACAACACAACCAAACCAACACAACCAACTACCAATAAATTGATTATTCCGATATTTACTACCAATACATTGCTTATACCGATATTTGCTACCAATACATTGCTTATACCGATATTTTACCAAACACACCAACACAAAACTATACCGATATTTTTACCAATACATTGCTTATTCTGATATTTGCTACCAATACATTGCTTATTCCGATATTTACTACCAATTCATAGCTTATACCGATATTTGCTACCAATACATTCCTTATACCGATATTTTATACCAATACATTGCTTATACCGATATTTGCTACCAACACATCGCTTATACCGATATGTTCTACCAATACATTGCTCATACCGATATTTGCTACTAGTACATTGCTTATACCGATATTTGATACCAATACATTGCTTATACCGATATTTGCTACCAATACACTGCTTATACCGATATTTGCTACCAATACATTGCGTATACAGATATTTGCTACCAATACATTGCTTATACCGATATTATTACCAATACATTGCTTATACCGATATTTATACCAATACATTGCTCATACAGATATTTGCTACCAACACATTGCTTATACCGATATATTCTACCAATACATTGCATATACCGATATTTGCTACCAATACATTGCTTATACCGATATTTTCTACCAATACATTGCTTATACCGATATTTGCTAACAATATATTGCTTATACCGATATTTGCTACAAAATACATCGCTTATTCCGATATTTGCTACCAATATATTGCTTATACCGATATTTGCTACCAATACATTGCTTATACCGATATTTGCTAACAATACATTGCTTATACCGATATTTGCAAACAATACATTGCTAATTCCGATATTTGCTACCAATACATTGCTTATACCGATATTTACTACCAATACATTGCTTATACCGATATTTTATACGAATACATTGCTCATACCGATATTTGCTACCAACACATCGCTTATACCGATATGTTCTAGCAATACATTGCTTATACCGATATTTTATACCAATACATTGCTCATATCGATATTTGCTACCAACACATCGCTTATACCGATATGTTCTACCAATACATTGCTTATACCGATATTGTATACCAATACATTGCTCATACCGATATTTGCTACTAACACATCGCTTATACCGATATATTCTACCAATACATTGCTTATACCGATATTTGTTACCAATACATTGCTTATTCCGATATTTGTTACCAATACATTGCTTATACCGATATTTGTTTCCAATACATTGCTTATTCCGATATTTGCTACGAATACATTGCTTATTCCGATATTTACTACCAATTCATAGCTCATACACTGATATTTGCTACCAATACATTGCTTATACCGATATTTACCATCAATACATTGCTTATACCGATATGTTTACCAATACATTGCTTATACCGATATTTGCTACCAATACATTGCTTATTCCGATATTTGCTACCAATACATGGCTTATTCCGATATTTCCTACAAACACATGGTTTTTTCCAATAGTTGCTAGGAATACATTGCTTATTCCGATATTTACTACCAATACATTGCTTATACCGATATTCTATACCAATACATTGCTCATACCGATATTTGCTACCAACACATCGCTTATAACGATATGTTCTACCAATACATTGCTTATACCGATATTTTATACCAATACATTTCTCATACCGATATTTGCTACCAACACATCGCTTATACCGATATGTTCTATCAATACATTGCTTATACCGATATTTGTTATAAATACATTGCTTATTCCGATATTTGTTACCAATACATTGCATATACCGATATTTGTTGCCAATACATTGCTTATTCCGATATTTGCTACTAATACATTGCTTATTCCGATATTTGCTACCAATTCATAGCTTTTACTGATATTTACTACCAATACATTCCTTATACCGATATTTACAACCAATACATTGCTTATACCGATATTTTATACCAATACATTGCTCATACCGATATTTGCTACCAACACATCGCTTATACCGATATGTTCTACCAATACATTGCTTATACCGATAGTTTATACGAATATATTGCTCATACCGATATTTGCTACCAATACATTGCTTATACCGATATTTATACCAATACATTGCTTATACCGATATTTGCTACCAACACATTCCTTATACCGATATTTACTACCAATTATTGCTTATACCGATATGTTTATACAAATACATTGCTTATACCGTATTTGCTACCAATACATTGCTTATACCGATATTTCTACCAATACATTGCTTATACCGATATGTTCTACCAATACATTGCTTATTCCGATATTTGCTACCACACATGGCTTTTCCGATATTTGCTACAATACATTGCTTATACCGATATTTACTACTACCATACATTGCTTATACCGATATTTCTACACCAATAATTGCTTATACCGATATTTGCTACCACACATCGCTTATATACCGATATTTACTACCAATACATTGCTTATACCTATATTTTATACCAATACATTGCTCATACCGATATTTGCTACCAACACATAGATTATACCGATATTTTCTACCAATACATTGCTTATACCGATATTGCTACCAATACATGGCTTATACCGATATTTGCTACCAATACATTGCTTATACCGATATTTTATACCATACATTGCTCTACCGATATTTGCTACTACCAACACATTGCTTATACCGATATTTACTACCAATACATTGCTTATACCGATATGTTCTACCAATACATTGCTTATACCGATATTTGTACCATTACTTGCTTATACCGATTTTGCTTACCAATAATTGCTTATAACGATATTTTCTACCAATACATTGCTTATCCGATATTTGCTACAAACACATGGTTTATTCCAATAGTTGCTACCAATACATTGCTTATTCCGATATTTACTACCAATTCATAGCTTATACTGATATTTGCTACCAATACATTCCTTATATCGATATTTTATACCAATACATTGCTCATACTGATATTTGCTACCAACACATCGCTTATACCGATATGTTCTACCAATACATTGCTTATACCGATAGTTTATACCAATACATTGCTCATACCGAGATTTGCTACCAATTCATTCCTTATACCGATATTTACTACCAATACATTGCTTATTCCGATATTTGCTACCAATACATTGCTTATTCCGATATTTACTACCAATTCATTGCTTATACCGATATTTGTTACCAATACATTGCTTATACCGATATTTTTACCAATACATTGCTTATTCTGATATTTGCTACCAATACATTGCTTATTCCGATATTTACTACCAATTCATAGCTTATACCGATATTTGCTACCAATACATTCATTATACCGATATTTTATACCAATACATTGCTTATACCGATATTTGCTACCAACACATCGCTTATACCGATAT
>CM026388.1:32679907-32697562 GCA_014843695.1 Archivesica marissinica
CCTTATATAACCTCTATGTGTCGACATTAATTATCATGTCTACACTGATCCCATAAACATATTTTTATATTCCCCCCACAACATATATAAAAACCTCATTTGTTTATAATAATGACTATGCACATACTATATTAAGTAATGCATAACGTTGATACTGTCATGCTATGTACTTATCTGTATATATATTATGTTAATAATACTATGAAATTATGAGGAATAAACAACAATAATGAAAAAACCAAAAAAAAACCTGAAGGGATTCTGGAATGTGTCTCTGTCTGTATCATTGCACTATCCTCCAAATATCTAAGATCACTAAGCTCTGAATGAGGCGTCGCTGATATGGGCAACAGGTAGCAACGATAAATAAACGTAAAACACACACAAAAATACACAGAATAAAGCGTATATTAAGTGGATTTATATCAACTTAAGTGCTTGAATACAATAAACATGTGAAGGAAATAATACAATGGTTAAATGTTTTTGTTTTATGTGACTTATGAGTCACCTCTTACGAACATCAGAACTACCCGACTCCTATCCGTGTAGGCCATTGACTGCTTGTTATCAGCTATTAAGCTTGTGCGTCTGATTCATTACGTGCACGGTGTAAAGCGCCGACACGAGACCTCGGTTTAAAGTCCCATCTGAAAGACTGTTAATGTTATTAGGGTCAAACGGGGGATGCTAAGCTTACTATTCTTACGTTTATATTTGTACTTTCGTCAATCATATATACATAAATATCGCCATACCTTGGACCCATTTCTAGTATGCAGTGGAATAAATTCAATAAAACGTTTAGCATTCATTTCAATCCACGTGTATTCCTTGTACAATAGATATAAAGATTTTAGCTTTATGTCGAAGTAATTTGTTCGGTCCGACGGAATTCGACATAGCGGATGTAGACTGTAGTTCACTTGACCCGATTATGTTCAAACATATTGTTCCATTTTGAACTGTAGATTAAGTACTTGGTATGAGGCAAATGATAAAGTATGACAAACGAATATCCGGTAAAATGTTTGACGCATTACCATCTTTGTATTCAGCTGTACAATCATTTGTAAGGGTTAATCTGTTTAAGAGTGAATTCTTTGGTGCCAAATGTGGTTTACGTCAGGGTGTATAGTTTCACCTCTTTTGTTTAATTTATACATAAATTACTTGTTTCCATATCTTAGACACAACTGGTATCGCTATTGGGGACGAGAACATTTGTCTTATGATCAATACTGATGGTATTGTGTTACTAACGGAGTCTACATATTTCTTTAAATGGTTGGATATGACTGTACATTCCTAAAAGTAATGTTGTGCATTTTCGTCCATAGGCAGATTTCTGTACCCAGTTTAGGTTCATGTGAGCAATGAATGAGATTAATATTGTTAAGAGAGATACTTACTTAGGTGTTGTTTTGCAAGGACATTTGGATTATACTGTTAAATCTGTTTCTGAGAGTGTCAGTCGTGCATCTGGCTTGCTTATTGCAAAGTGTAAAACAACTGGCGATTTGCCCTATGATGTTTTACAAAGTTATACGATTCGGTAGTTTGGTCTATGCTCAATCACAGTCGATCATAGTTGTGAATTGAAGCCGTTCATAATATGGCATGCTTCTCGGTGTTCATATATTTACATATAATCAATCAATAGAGGTTATTTTTCTTTATCTGTTGTTAAGTTTGACAATTAACCTCTGCTTTGGTCTTGACTGTGAACCAGTATTCAAACGAGAACGCCAGAAATGGACTCCCCATCCTAGAAACCATTAACAGAGGTACTACACGACATTTGATGTCATCGAGATCAATATTTGAAAATCTGTCGAAATGCAAGGTGACATTATTGAAATCTGAAAAATGCATAAGGTTTTACAAGTAGCAACTAAACCTATTTTAGATCCTACTCGCCTAACAATATATAATATATTTCCATCAAAAACGTTTACAGTAGTTAGCATGACAGGGTCCAACATGTTTGCAACTTAACTATCGATACTTTCATTATGAATACGGCATCGACTACTATGCTTGGCTGTCCCATTAGCGCAGTTGTTAGCGTGCTCGCTTCTCATCAATGTAACCCGGGTTCGATCCTCGCAACGGGAAGTATGTGAGATGGTACGGTGGTCGCCAGCTCGGACAGGTGTGTTTTCTCCGGGTACTCCGGTTTCCTCCCACACGAATGACCACAAATACGCTGTCATCCGAGCCAAAGGAATTGATTAATATACGTTCTTAGAACTTGCTTCGCAATCGTTGTAGACTTAATAAAGTTTATTCTAACCACTATGCGAGTGGCACTATGGGCACATAATAAAGCTAGTATTTCTTGTAGAAATGATGGGAAGAGTCATCATAAGGTTTATTATTTTGAAATGATGAGATGCAATTAAATATTACTACAGTGAAACCCCTCAAAACCTGAACCCCTCCATCTAAGCTGGAATTCCCTCCAAACCGAACACATTTCTTTGTCCTAAATTGTTCAATTCTGTGTTCATTGTAATAAAACCTCTGTAAACAGGAACCCTTCTTTTGCGAATACCGAGCATATTTTTAAAACAATATGTGCATTTTCAACTGTAATGTACCCCTGTAAACCGGATAGCAATTTGTCCTCATCAAATATGGAACTCTGCTCCGTGGAAGCCGTGATAGCGCAGTAGAAACTCGTTCGCTTCATGAGCGAAAGGTCCGGAGTTCGAGCCCCACTGGAACCGTTACGATTTTGCCCTTAGGCAAGGCATTAAATTTCACATTGCCTCTTCTCTCTCCTTCATGGCGATAGATTCCATCAGGAATGAGGTCTCGAGAGTGATTAATATAAGTTGAAATAACGTGTTGCGCAATCGAGCTAAAATAAAGTTGTATAAACTAAATATGAAACTAACTATTCTTTTAAATGTACAACTGTCAGCTATTTTATTTTCATACTATTATATTGTACACTTAAAATTAATAAGTTATTTACTAACTGTCAGCCATAAATATGTCTCAGCCTATACCTAGGCTTTCACAGTTGATTTGTTAACTTATGAGAAATGTACCCAACTATGAAAACCCCCTCTAAATCGAAAACCCCTCCAAACCAAACTTTACCTCTGGTCCGAGGGCGATATGTTTAGAGTGGTTTTACTGTACTACTAATATTAACTGTATAGTCGCCTAAGCTGTTGGCGCGACCTCAACACACATAAAATAATCAAAACAAATACTCAATCAATACTCGAAACTAATATCTTACTAGGACTCTGATTGGTCGACCTCATAATTGGTTCTATTTCCAAGTGATGTGGCTGTGCCAAGGACATGTAGTAGGCGGTATATGCCAATAGAGCCAGTGAGAACTGTACCAGAAACACGTACTTGACTGCAGAGCTTTGTGCCATCCTGCAAAACAAACAGAGTGATTGATTTACCGAACACATACATGCAATATCAGTACAGTTTAACAAGATGACACATTAACGTATCAGATATATACTTTACCAAATCAGTAGAGCCTACACTAGACGAGGGAAATTGGCTTAAAGTTATCAGATATATATTTTACCAAACCAGTAGAGCCTACATTAGACGAGGGAAATTGGTTTAAAGTTATCATATATATACTTTACCATACCAGTAGAGCCTACATTAGACGAGGGAAATTGGTTTAAAGTTATCAGATATATACACACCATACCAGTAGAGCCTACATTAGACGAGGGAAATTGGCTTAAAGTTATCATATATATATACAGACCATACCAGTAGAGCCTGCATTAGACGAGGGAAATTGGATTAAAGTTATCATATATATACTTTACCATACCAGTAGAGCCTACATTAGACGAGGGAAATTGGTTTGAAGTTATCATATATATACTTTACCATACCAGTAGAGCCTACATTAGACGAGGGAAATTGGATTAAAGTTATCAGATATATACTTTCCCATACCAGTAGAGCTTACATTAGACAAGGGAAATTGGATAAAGTTATCAGACATATATACACCATACCAGTAGAGCCTACAATAGACGAAGGAAATTGGTTTAAAGTTATCAGACATATACACACCAAACCGGTACAGCCTACAATAGACGAGGAAAATTGGATTAAGGTTATCAGATATATACACACCATACCAGTAGAGCCTATATTAGACGAGGGAAATTGGTTTAAAGTTATCATATATATAAACAACATACAAGTAGAGCCTACATTAGACGAGGGAAATTGGATTAAAGTTATCAGATATATACTTTACCATACCAGTAGAGCCTACATTAGACGAAGGAAATGGGATAAAGTTATCAGAGATATATACACCATACCAGTAGAGCCTACATTAGACGAGGGGAATTGGATTAAAGTTATCAGATATATACTTTACCATACCAGTAGAGCCTACATTAGACGAGGGAAATTGGATAAAGTTATCATACATATATACAAAATACAAGTAGAGCCTACAATAGACGAGGGAAATTGGTTTAAAGTTATAAGACATATACACACCATACCAGTACAGCCTACATTAGACGAGGGAAATTGGATAAAAGTTATCAGATATATACACACCTTACCAGTAGCGCCTACATTAGACGAGGAAATTGGTTTAAAGTTATCAGATATATACTTTACCATACCAGTAGAGCCTACATTAGACGAGAGAAATTGGTTTAAAGTTATCAGATATATACACACCATACAAGTATATCCTACATTAGACGAGGGAAATTGGTTTAAAGTTATCAGATTTATACACACCTTACCAGTAGCGCCTACATTAGACGAGGAAATTGGTTTAAAGTTATCAGATATATAATTTACCATACCAGTAGAGCCTACATTAGACGATGGAAATTGGTTTAAAGTTATCCGATATATAATTTACCATACCAGTAGAGACTACAATAGACGAGGGAAATTGGTTTAAAGTTATCAGATATATACACACCATACCAGTAGAGCCTACATTAGACGAGGGAAATTGGTTTAAAGTTATCCGATATATACGATACCATACCAGTAGAGCCTACAATAGACGAGGGAAATTGGTTTAAAGATATAAGATATATACACACCATACCAGTAGAGCCTACATTAGACGAGGGAAATTGGATAAAGTTATCAGACATATATCATATATACACCATAAAAGTAGAGCCTACATTAGACGAGGGAAATTGGATTAAAGTTATCATATATATACTTTACAATACCAGTAGAGCCTACATTAGACGAGGGAAATTGGTTTAAATTTATCAGATATATACACAACATACCAGTAGAACCTACATTAGACGAGGGAAATTGGTTAAAGTTAGGAGATATATACACACCATATGAGTAGAGCCTACAATAGACGAGGGAAATTGGTTTAAAGTTATCATATATATACTTTACCATACCAGTAGAGCCAACATTAGACGAGGGAAATTGGATAAAGTTATCAGACATATATACACCATACCAGTACAGCCTACATTAGACGAGGGAAATTGGATTAAAGTTATCAGATATATACACACCATACCAGTAGAGCCTACATTAGACGAGGAAATTGGTTTAAAGTTATCAGATATATACTTTACCATACCAGTAGAGCCTACATTAGACGAGGGGAATTGATTTAAAGTTATCGGATATATACACCATACGAGTAGAGCCTACATTAGACGAGGGAAATTGGATAAAGTTATCAGACATATATACACCATACAAGAAGAGCTTACAATAGACGAGGGAAATTGGTTTAAAGTTATAAGACATATACACACCATACCAGTAGAGCCTACATTAGACGAGGAAATTTGTTTAAAGTTATCAGATATATACTTTACCATACCAGTAGAGCCTACATTAGACGGGGAAATTGGTTTAAAGTTATCAGATATATACATTACCATACCAGTAGAGCCTACATTAGACGAGGGGAATTGATTTAAAGTTATCCTATATATACACACCATACGAGTACATCCTACATTAGACGAGGGAAATTGGATTAAAGTTATCAGATATATACTTTACCATACCAATAGAGCCTACATTAGACTAGGGAAATTGGATAAAGTTATCAGACATATATACACCATACAAGTAGAGCCTACAATAGACGAGGGAAATTGGTTTAAAGTTATCAGATATATACAAACCATACAAGTAGAACCTACATTAGACGAGGGAAATTGGTTTACAGTTATCAGATATATACACACCATACAGTAGATCATACATTAGTCGAGGGAAATTGGTTTAAAGTTATCCAATATATACATTACCATACCAGTAGAGCCTAAAATAAACGAGGGAAATTGGTTTAAAGTTATAAGATATATACACACCATACCAGTAGAGCCTACATTAGACGAGGGCAATTGGTTTAAAGTTATCCGATATATACTTTAACATACCATTAGAGCCTACAATAGACGAGGGATATTGGTTTAAAGTTATCAGATATATACACACCATACCAGTAGAGCCTACATTAGACGAGGTAAATTGGTTTAAAGTTATCCGATATATACTTTACCATACAAGTAGAGCCTACAATAGACGAGGGAAATTGGATAAAGTTATCAGACATATGTCATATATACATCATACAAGTAGAGCCTACAATAGACGAGGGAAATTGATTTAAAGTTATCAGACATATACACACCATACCAGTAGAGCCTACATTAGACGAGGCAAATTGTTCTAAAGTTATAAGATATATACACACCATACCAGTAGAGCGTACATTAGACGAGGAAATTGGTTTAAAGTTATCAGATATATACTTTACCATACCAGTAGAGCCTACATTAGACGAGGGAAATTGGTTTAAAGTTATCAGATATATATACACCATACAAGTAGAGCCTACAATAGACGAGGGAAATTGGTTTAAAGTTATCAGATATATACTTTACCATACCAGTAGAGCCTACATTAGACGAGGGAAATTGGTTTAAAGTTATCATATATATACACAACATACCAGTAGAACCTACATTAGACGAGGGAAATTGATTTGAAGTTATCGGATATATACACACCATACCAGTAGAGCCTACAATAGACGATGGAAATTGGTTTAACGTTATCAGATATATACTTTACCATACCAGTAGAGCATACATTAGACGAGGGAAATTGGTTTAAAGTTATCAGATATATACACACCATACAAGTAGAACCTATATTAGACGAGGGAAATTGTTTTAAAGTTATCAGATATATACTTTACCATACCAGTAGAGCATATATTAGACGAGGGAAATTGGTTTAAATTTATCAGATATATAATTTACCATACCAGTAGAGCCTACATTAGACGAGGGAAATTGGTTTAAAGTTATCCGATATATACTTTACCATACCAGTAGAGCCTACAATAGACGAGGGAAATTGGTTTAAAGTTATAAGATATATACACACCATACCAGTAGAGCCTACATTAGACGAGGGAAATTGGATAAAATTATCAGAATATACATATATACACCATAAAAGTAGAGCCTACAATAGACGAGGGAAATTGGTTTAAAGTTATAAGATATATACCCACCATAACAGTAGAGTCTACATTAGACGAGGACATTGGTTTAAAGTTATCAGATATATACACACCATACAAGTAGAACCTATATTAGACGAGGGAAATTGTTTTAAAGTTATCAGATATATACTTTACCATACCAGTAGAGCATATATTAGACGAGGGAAATTGGTTTAAATTTATCAGATATATACACACCATACAAGTAGAACCTATATTAGACGAGGGAAATTGTTTTAAAGTTATCAGATATATACTTTACCATACCAGTAGAGCATATATTAGACGAGGGAAATTGGTTTAAATTTATCAGATATATAATTTACCATACAAGTAGAGCCTACATTAGACGAGGTAAATTGGTTTAAAGTTATCCGATATATACTTTACCATACCAGTAGAGCCTACAATAGACGAGGGAAATTGGTTTAAAGTTATCAGATATATACACACCATACCAGTAGAGCCTACATTAGACGAGGGAAATTGGATAAAGTTATCAGACATATATCATATACACACCATACCAGTAGAGCCTACATTAGACGAGGGAAATTGTTTTAAAGTTATAAGATATATACCCACCATAACAGTAGAGTCTACATTAGACGAGGACATTGGTTTAAAGTTATCAGATATATATTTACCATACCAGTAGAGCCTGCATTAGACGAGGGAAATTGGTTTAATGTTATAATATATATACTTTACCATACCAGTAGAGCCTACATTAGATGAGGGAAATTGGTTTAAAATTATCATATATATACTTTACCATACCAGTAGAGCCTACATTAGACGAGGGAAATTGGTTTAAAGTTATCAGATATATATACAACATACCAGTAGAGCCTATATTAGACGAGGGAAATTGGTTTAAAGTTATGAGATATATACACACCATACGAGTAGAGCCTACATTAGACGAGGGAAATTGGTTTAAAGTTATCAGATATATACTTTACCATATCAGTAGAGCCTACATTAGACGAGGGAAATTGGATAAAGTTATCAGACATATATACACCATACAAGTAGAGCCTACAATAGACGAAGGAAATTGGTTTAAAGTTATCAGACATATACACACCATACCAGTACAGCCTACTTTAGACGAGGGAAATTGGATAAAAGTTATCAGATATATACACACCATACCAGTAGAGCCTACAATAGACGAGTAAATTGGTTTAAAGTTATCAGATATATAATTTACCATACCAGTAGAGCCTACATTAGACGAGGGAAATTGGTTTAAAGTTATCAGATATATACACACCATACGAGTAGAGCCTACATTAGACGAGGGAAATTGGTTTAAAGTTATCAGATATATACTTTACCATACCAGTAGAGCCTACATTAGACGAGGGAAATTGGTTAAAGTTATCAGATATATACACCATACAGTAGAGCCACATAGACGAGGAAATTGTTTAAATTATCAATATACACCATACCAGTAGAGCCTACATTAGACGAGGGAAATTGGTTTAAAGTTATCAGATATATACACACCATACCAGTAGAGCCTACATTAGACGAGGAAATTGGTTTAAAGTTATCAGATATATAATTTACCATACCAGTAGAGCCTACATTAGACGAGGGAAATTGGATAAAGTTATCAGACATATATAGACCATACAAGTAGAGCTTACAATAGACGATGGAAATTGGTTTAAAGTTATAAGACATATACACACCATACCAGTAGAGCCTACATTAGACGAGGAAATTGGTTTAAAGTTATCAGATATATACTTTACCATACCAGTAGAGCCTACATTAGACGAGGGAAATTGGTTTAAAGTTATCAGATATATTCACACCATACAAGTAGAGCCTACATTAGACGAGGGAAATTGGTTTAAAGTTATCAGATATATACTTTACCATACCAGTAGAGCATATATTAGACGAGGGAAATTGGTTTAAATTTATCAGATATATAATTTACCATACCAGTAGAGCCTACATTAGACGAGGGAAATTGGTTTAAAGTTATCCGATATATACTTTACCATACCAGTAGAGCCTACAATAGACGAGGGAAATTGGTTTAAAGTTATCCGATATATACTTTACCATACCAGTAGAGCCTACAATAGACGAGGGAAATTGGTTTAAAGTTATAAGATATATACACACCATACCAGTAGAGCCTACATTAGACGAGGGAAATTGGTTTAAATTTATCCGATATATACTTTACCATACCAGTAGAGCCTACAATAGACGAGGGAAATTGGTTTAAATTTATCCGATGTATACATACCATACCAGTGGATCCTACATTAGACGAGGGAAATTGGTTTAAAGTTATCCGATATAAACTTTACCATACCAGTAGAGCCAACAATAAACGAGGGAAATTGGTTTAAAGTTATAAGATATATACACACCATACCAGTAGAGCCTACATTAGACGGGGGAAATTGGATTAAATTATCAGACATATATCATATATACACCATACAAGTAGAGCCAACAATAGACGAGGGAAATTGGTTTAAAGTTATCAGACATATACACACCATACCAGTAGAGCCTACATTAGACGAGGGAAATTGTTTTAAAGTTATAAGATATATACACACCATACCAGTAGAGCCTACAATAGACGACGGAAATTGGATTAAAGTTATCAGATATATACACACCATACCAGTAGAGCCTACATTAGACGAGGAAATTGGTTTAAAGTTATCAGATATATACTTTACCATACCAGTAGAGCCTACATTAGACGATGGAAATTGGTTTAAAATTATCAGATATATACACACCATACCAGTAGAGCCTACAATAGACGAGGGAAATTGGTTTAAAGTTATCAGATATATACACAACATACCAGTAGAGCCTACATTAGACGAGGGAAATTGATTTAAAGTTATCGCATATATACACACCATACCAGTAGAGCCTACAATAGACGAAGGAAATTGGTCAGTTATCAGACATATACACACCATACCAGTACAGCCTACATTAGACGAGGAAAATTGGATTAATGTTATCAGATATATACACACCATACCAGTAGAGCCTACATTAGACGAGGAAATTGGTTTAAATTTATCAGATATATACCTTACTATACCAGTAGAGCCTACATTAGACGAGGGGAATAGATTTATAGTTATCGGATATATACACACCATACGAGTAGATCCTACATTAGACGAGGGAAATTGGATTAAAGTTATCAGATATATACTTTACCATACCAGTAGAGCCTAATTTAGACGAGGGAAATTGGATAACGTTATCAGACATATATACACCATACAAGTAGAGCCTACAATAGACGAGGGAAATTGGTTTAAAGTTATAAGACATATACACACCATACCAGTACAGCCTACTTTAGACGAGGGAAATTGGATTAAAGTTATCAGATATATACACACCATACCAGTAGAGCCTACATTAGACGAGGAAATTGGTTTAAAGTTATCAGATATATAATTTACCATACCAGTAGAGCCTACATTAGACGAGGGAAATTGATTAAAGTTATCGGATATATACACACCATACGAGTAGAGCCTACATTAGACGAGGGAAATTGGATTAAAGTTATCAGATATATACTTTACCATACCAGTAGAGCCTACATTAGACGAGGGAAATTGGATAAAGTTATCAGACATATATAGACCATACAAGTAGAGCCTACAATAGACGAGGGAAATTGGTTTAAAGTTATAAGACATATACACACCATACCAGTAGAGCCTACATTAGACGAGGAAATTGGTTTAAAGTTATCAGATATATACTTTACCATACCAGTAGAGCCTACAATAAACGAGGGAAATTGGTTTAAAGTTATAAGATATATACACACCATACCAGTAGAGCCTACATTAGACGGGGGAAATTGGATAAATTATCAGACATATATCATATATACACCATACAAGTAGAGCCTACAATAGACGAGGGAAATTGGTTTAAAGTTATCAGACATATACACACCATACCAGTAGAGCCTACATTAGACGAGGGAAATTGTTTTAAAGTTATAAGATATATACACACCATACCAGTAGAGCCTACAATAGACGACGGAAATTGGATTAAAGTTATCAGATATATACACACCATACCAGTAGAGCCTACATTAGACGAGGAAATTGGTTTAAAGTTATCAGATATATACTTTACCATACCAGTAGAGCCTACATTAGACGATGGAAATTGGTTTAAAGTTATCAGATATATACACACCATACAAGTAGAGCCTACAATAGACGAGGGAAATTGGTTGAAAGTTATCAGATATATACTTTACCATACCAGTAGAGCCTACATTAGACGAGGGAAATTGGCTTAAAGTTATCATATATATACACAACATACCAGTAGAGCCTACTTTAGACGAGTGAAATTGATTTGAAGTTATCGGATATATACACACCATACCAGTACAGCCTACATTAGACGAGGAAAATTGGATTAACGTTATCAGATATATACACACCATACCAGTAGAGCCTACATTAGACGAGAAATTGGTTTAAAGTTATCAGATATATACCTTACCATACCAGTAGAACATACATTAGACGAGGGGAATTGATTTAAAGTTATCGGATATATACACACCATATGAGTAGATCCTACATTAGACGAGGAAATTGGATTAAAGTTATTAGATATATACACACCATACCAGTAGAGCCTACATTAGACGAGGAAATTGGTTTAAAGTTATCAGATATATAATTTACCATACCAGTAGAGCCTACATTAGACGAGGGGAATTGATTTAAAGTTATCGGATATATACACACCATACGAGTAGAGCCTACATTAGACGAGGGAAATTGGATTAAGGTTATCATATATATACTTTACCATACCAGTAGAGCCTACATAAGCGACGAAATTGGATAAAGTTATCAGATATATACACACCATACAAGTAGAACCTACATTAGACGAGGGAAATTGGTTTAAAGTTATCAGATATATACTTTACCATACCAGTAGAGCATATATTAGACGAGGGAAATATGGTTTAAAGTTACCAGATATATAATTTACCATACCAGTAGCGCCTACATTAGACAAGTGAAATTGGTTTAAAGTTATCAGATATATACTTTACCATAGCAGTAGATCCTACATTAGACGAGGGAAATTGGTTTAAAGTTATCTAATATATACTTTACCATACCAGTAGAGCCTAAAATAAACGAGGGAAATTGGTTAAAGTTATAAGATATAGACACACCATACCAGTAGAGCCTACATTAGACGAGGGAAATTGGTTTAAAGTTATACGATATATACTTTACCATACCAGTAGAGCCTACAATAGACGAGGGAAATTGGTTTAAAGTTATCAGATATATACACACCATACCAGTAGAGCCTACATTAGACGAGGGAAATTGGTTTAAAGTTATCCTATATATACACACCATACCAGTAGAGCCTACATTGACGAGGGAAATTGGATAAAGTTATCAGACATATGTCATATAGTGGAAATTGGTTTAAAGTTATCAGATATATACTTTACCATATCAGTAGAGCCTACATTAGACGAGGGAAATTGGATAAAGTTATCAAACATATATACACCATACAAGTAGAGCCTACAATAGACGAAGGAAATTGGTTTAAAGTTATCAGACATATACACACCATACCAGTACAGCTTACATTAGACGAGGGAAATTGGATTAAAGTTATCAGATATATACACACCATACCAGTAGAACCTACATTAGACGAGGAAATTGGTTTAAAGTTATCAGATATATAATTTACCATACCAGTAGAGCCTACATTAGACGAGGGAAATTGGTTTAAATGTATCCGGTAAATACTTTACCATA
Organism: Archivesica marissinica; assembly: GCA_014843695.1. Taxonomy (NCBI): domain Eukaryota; kingdom Metazoa; phylum Mollusca; class Bivalvia; order Venerida; family Vesicomyidae; genus Archivesica; species Archivesica marissinica. Next base: position 32,693,318 of record CM026388.1, read on the forward strand.
CCAGTAAAGCCTACAATAGACGAGGGAAATTGGTTTAAAGTTTTCCGATATATACTTTACCATACCAGTAGAGCCTACAATAAACGAGGGAAATTGGTTTAAAATTATAAGATATATACACACCATACCAGTAGAGCCTACATTAGACGAGGGAAATTGGTTTAAATTTATCCTGTAAATAATTTACCATACCAGTAGAGCCTACAATAGACGAGGGAAATTGGTTTAAAGTTATCCGATATATACTTTAACATACCAGTAGATCCTACATTAGACGAGGGAAATTGGTTTAAAGTTATCAGATATACACACACCATACAAGTAGAGCCTACAATAGACGAGGGAAATTGGTTTAAAGTTATCAGATATATACTTTACACTACCAATAGAGCCTACATTAGACGAGGGAAATTGGTTTAAAGTTATCAGATATATACACACCATACAAGTAGAGCCTATAATAGACTAGAGAAATTGGTTTAAAGTTATCCGATATATACAAAGCATACCAGTAGAGCTTACCTTAGACGAGGGAAATTGGTTTAAAGTTATCAGATATATACTTTACCATACAAGTAGAACATAAATTAGACGAGGAAAATTGGTTTAAAGTTATAAGATATATACACACCATACTAGTAGAGCCTACATTAGACGAGGGTAATTGGTTTAAAGTTATCAGATATATACTTTACCATACCAGTAGAGCCTACAATAGACGATGGTAATTGGTTTAAAGTTATAAGATATATACACACCATACCAGTAGAGCCAACATTAGACGAGGGAAATTGGTTTAAAGTTATCCGATATATACTTTACCATACCAGAAGAGCATACAATAGTCGAGGGAAATTGTTTAAAGTTATCAGATATATACACACCATACAAGTAGAGCTTACATTAGACGACGGATATTGGTTTAAAGTTATCCGAAATATACTTTACCATACCAGTAGAGCCTACATTAGACGAGGTAAATTGGTTTAAAGTTATAAGATATATACACACCATACTAGTAGAGCCTACATTAGACGAGGGAAATTGGTTTAAAGTTATTGGATATATACACACCATACAAGTAGAGCCTACATTAGACGAGGGAAATTGGTTTAAAGTTATCAGATATATACTTTACCATACCAGTAGAGCCTACATTAGACGAGGGAAATTGGATTAAAGTTATCAGATATATACTTTACCATACCAGTATAGCCTACAATAGATGAGGGTAATTGGTTTAAAGTTATCAGATATATACACACCATACAAGTAGAGCATACATTAGACGAGGGAAATTGGTTTAAAGTTATCCGATATATACATTACCATACCAGTAGAGCCTACATTAGACGAGGGAAATTGGTTTAAAGTTATCAGATATATAACACCATACCAGTAGAGCCTACATTAGACGAGGGAAATTGGTTTAAAGTTATCAGATATATACTTTACCATACCAGTAGAGCCTACAATAGACGAGGGAAATTGGTTTAAAGTTATCAGATATATACACACCATACAAGTAGAGCCTACATTAGACGAGGGAAATTGGTTTAAAGTTATCGATATATATTTACCATACCAGTAGCCTACATTGACAGGGAAATTGTTTAAATTACAGATATATACTTTACCATACCAGTAGAGCCTACACAGACGAGGGAAATTGGTTTAAAGTTATCAGATATATACACACCATACAAGTAGAGCCTACATTAGACGAGGAAATTGGTTTAAAGTTATCCGATATAAATTTACCATACCAGTAGAGCCTATAATAGACGAGAGAAATTGGTTTAAAGTTATCAGATATATACAAACCATACCAGTAGAGCCTACATTAGACGAGGGAAATTGGTTTAAAGTTATCAGATATATACTTTACCATACAAGTAGAACATAAATTAGACGAGGGAAATTGGTTTAAAGTTATCAGATATATACTTTACCATACCAGTAGAGCCTACATTAGACGAGGGAAATTGGTTTAAAGTTATCAGATATATACTTTACCATACCAGTAGAGCCTACAATAGACGAGGGAAATTGGTTTAAAGTTATCAGATATATACACACCATACAAGTAGAGCCTACATTAGACGAGGGAAATTGGTTTAAAGTTATCCGATATATACTTTACCATACCAGTAGAGCCTACAATAGACGAGGGAAATTGGTTTAAAGTATAGTAAACCATCAAAGCCTACATAGACGAGGGAAATGAAGTTTCTATATAACCCAACAATACTAATAGACGAGGGGAATTGGTTTAAAGTTATCAGATATATACTTTACCATACCAGTAGAGCCTACATTAGACGAGGGAAATTGTTTAAAGTTATCAGATATATACACACCATACAAGTAGAGCCTACATTAGACGAGGGAAATTGGTTAAAAGTTAACCGATATATACTTTACCATACCAGTAGAGCCTACAATAGACGAGGGAAATTGGTTTAAAGTTATAAGATATATACACACCATACCAGTAGTGCCTACATTAGACGAGATAAATTGGTTTAAAGTTATCAGATATACAGACCATACAAGTAGAGCCTACATTAGACGAGGGAAATTGGTTGAAAGTTATCAGATATATACGTTACCATACCAGTAGAACATACATTAGACGAGGGAAATTGGTTTAAAGTTATCAGATATATACTTTACCATACCAGTAGAGCCTACATTAGACGAGGGAAATTGGTTTAAAGTTATCAGATATATACTTTACCATACCAGTAGAGCCTACAATAGACGAGGGAAATTGGTTTAAAGTTATCAGATATATACACACCATACAAGTAGAGCATACATTAGACGAGGGAAATTGGTTTAAAGTTATCCGATATATACATTACCATACTAGTAGAGCCTACAATAGACGAGGGAAATTGGTTTAAAGTTATAAGATATATACACACCATACTAGTAGAGCCTACATTAGACGAGGGAAATTGGTTTAAAGTTATCAGATATATACACACCATACAAGTAGAGCCTACATTAGACGAGGGAAATTGGTTTAAAGTTATCAGATATATACACACCATACGAGTAGAGCCTACATTAGACGAGGGAAATTGGTTTAAAGTTATCAGATATATACACACCATACAAGTAGAGCCTACATTAGACGAGGGAAATTGGTTTAAAGTTATCCGATATATACTTTACCATACCAGTAGAGCATACAATAGACGAGGGAAATTGGTTTAAAGTTATAAGATATATACACACCATACCAGTAGAGCCTACAATAGACGAGGGAAATTGGTTTAAAGTTATAAGATATATACACACCATACCAGTAGAGCCTACATTAGACGAGGGAAATTGGTTTAAAGTTATCAGATATATACACACCATACAAGTAGAGCCTACATTAGACGAGGGAAATTGGTTTAAAGTTATCCGATATATACTTTACCATACCAGTAGAGCCTACAATAGACGAGGGAAATTGGTTTAAAGTTATAAGATATATACACACAATACCAGTAGTGCCTACATTAGACGAGATAAATTAGTTTAAAGTTATCAGATATACACAGACCATACAAGTAGAGCCTACATTAGACGAGGGAAATTGGTTTAAAGTTATCAGATATATACGTTACCATACCAGTAGAACATACATTAGACGAGGGAAATTGGTTTAAAGTTATCAGATATATACTTTACCATACCAGTAGAGCCTACATTAGACGAGGGAAATTGGTTTAAAGTTATCAGATATATACTTTACCATACCAGTAGAGCCTACAATAGACGAGGGAAATTGGTTTAAAGTTATCAGATATATACACACCATACAAGTAGAGCCTACATTAGACGAGGGAAATTGGTTTAAAGTTATCCGATATATACATTACCATACTAGTAGAGCCTACAATAGACGAGGGAAATTGGTTTAAATTTATAAGATATATACACACCATACCAGTAGAGCCAACATTAGACGAGGGGAATTGTTTAAAGTTATCAGATATATACACACCATACAAGTAGAGCTTACATTAGACGAGGGAAATTGGTTTAAAGTTATCCGATATATACTTTACCATACCAGTAGAGCCTACATTAGACGAGGGAAATTGGTTTAAAGTTATAAGATATATACACACCATACCAGTAGAGCCTACAATAGACGAGGGAAATTGGTTTAAAGTTATCAGATATATACACACCATACAAGTAGAGCCTACATTAGACGAGGGAAATTGGTTTAAAGTTATC
>CM026388.1:32698562-32729017 GCA_014843695.1 Archivesica marissinica
GGAAATTGTTTAAAGTTATCAGATATATACACACCATACTAGTAGAGCCTACATTAGACGAGGGAAATTGGTTTAAAGTTATCGGATATATACACACCATACCAGTAGAGCCTACATTAAACGAGGGAAATTGGTTTAAAGTTATCAGATATATACACACCATACCAGTAGAGCCTACATTAGACGAGGGAAATTGGTTTAAAGTTATCAGATATATACTTTACCATACCAGTAGAGCCTACAATAGACGAGGGAAATTGGTTTAAAGTTATCAGATATATACACACCATACAAGTAGAGCCTACATTAGACGAGGTAAATTGGTTTAAAGTTATCAGATATATACTTACCATACAAGTAGAGCATACATTAGACGAGGGAAATTGGTTTAAAGTTATAAGATATATACACACCATACCAGTAGAGCCTACATTAGACGAGGGAAATTGGTTTAAAGTTATCAGATATATACACACCATACAGTAGACCTACATTAGACGAGGGAAATTGTTTAAAGTTATCATGATACCACCATACAAGTAGAGCCTACATTAGACGAGGGAAATTGTTTAAAGTTATCAATATATAAACATACAGTAGACCTACAAACAAAAACAAACACCACAAACACATAGACGAGGGAAATTGTTTAAAGTTATCAGATATATACACACCATACCGTAGAGCTACAAGACGAGGGAAATTGGTTTAAAGTTATAAGATATATACACCCATACCAGTAGAGCCTACATTAGACGAGGAATTGGTTTAAAGTTATCAGATATATACACACCATACAGTAGAACAATAGAGAGGGAAATTGGTTTAAAGTTATCAGATATATACTTTACCATACCAGTAGAGCCTACAATAGACGAGGGAAATTGGTTTAAAGTTATCAGATATATAATTTACCATACAAGTAGAGCCTACATTAGACGAGGGAAATTGGTTTAAAGTTATCCGATATATACTTTACCATACCAGTAGAGCCTACAATAGACGAGGGAAATTGGTTTAAAGTTATCAGATATATACTTTACCATACCAGTAGAGCCTACAATAGACGAGGGAAATTGGTTTAAAGTTATCAGATATATACTTACCATACCAGTAGAGCCTACATTAGACGAGGGAAATTGGTTAAAGTTATCAGATATATATACCATACCAGTAGAGCCTACAATAGACGATGGAAATTGGTTTAAAGTTATAAGATATATACACACCATACCAGTAGAGCCTACATTAGACGAGGAAATTGGTTTAAAGTTATCAGATATATACTTTACCATACCAGTAGAGCCTACATTAGACGAGGGAAATTGGTTTAAAGTTATCAGATATATACACACCATACCAGTAGAGCCTACATTAGACGAGGGAAATTGGTTTAAAGTTATCAGATATATACTTTACCATACCAGTAGAGCCTACATTAGACGAGTGAAATTGGTTTAAAGTTATCAGATATATAATTTACCATACCAGTAGAGCCTACATTAGACGAGGGAAATTGGTTTAAAGTTATCAGATATATACACACCATACAGTAGAGCCTACATTAGACGAGGGAAATTGGTTTAAAGTTATCCGATATATACTTTACCATACCAGTAGAGCCTACAATAGACGAGGGAAATTGGTTTAAAGTTATAAGATATATACACACCATACCAGTAGAGCCTACATTAGACGAGGGAAATTGGATAAAGTTATCAGAAACATAACACCATAAGTAGAGCCTACAATAGACGAGGGAAATTGGTTTAAAGTTATCAGATATATACACACCATACGAGTAGAGCCTACATTAGACGAGGGAAATTGGATAAAGTTATCAGACATATATACACCATACAAGTAGAGCCCACAATAGACGAAGGAAATTGTTTAAATTATAGACTATACACCCATACCAGTACAGCCTACTTAGACGAGGGAAATTGGATTAAAGTTATCAGATATATACACACCATACCAGTAGAGCCTACATTAGACGAGGAAATTGGTTTAAAGTTATCAGATATATAATTTACCATACCAGTAGAGCCTACATTAGACGAGGGAAATTGGTTTAAAGTTATCAGATATATACACACCATACAAGTAGAGCCTACATTAGACGAGGGAAATTGGATAAAGTTATCAGACATATATACACCATACAAGTAGAGCCTACAATAGACGAGGGAAATTGGTTTAAAGTTATCAGATATATACACACCATACCAGTAGAGCCTACATTAGACGAGGAAATTGGTTTAAAGTTATCAGATATATACACACCATACAAGTAGAGCCTACATTAGACGAGGGAAATTGGTTTAAAGTTATCAGATATATACTTTACCATACCAGTAGAGCCTACATTAGACGAGGGAAATTGGTTTAAATTTATCAGATATATATACACCATACAAGTAGAGCCTACAATAGACGAGGGAAATTGGTTTAAAGTTATCAGATATATACACACCATACCAGTAGAGCCTACATTAGACGAGGGAAATTGGTTTAAAGTTATCAGATATATACTTTACCATACCAGTAGAGCCTACATTAGACGAGGGAAATTGGTTTAAAGTTATCAGATATATAACACCATACCAGTAGAGCCTACATTAGACGAGGGAAATTGGTTTAAAGTTATCGATATATACTTACCATACAGTAGAGCTACAATAGACGAGGGAAATTGGTTTAAAGTTATCAGATATATACTTTACCATACCAGTAGAGCCTACAATAGACGAGGGAAATTGGTTTAAAGTTATCAGATATATACACACCATACAAGTAGAGCCTACATTAGACGAGGGAAATTGGTTTAAAGTTATCCGATATATACTTTACCATACCAGTAGAGCCTACAATAGACGAGGGAAATTGGTTTAAAGTTATCAGATATATACTTACCATACCAGTAGAGCCTACATTAGACGAGGGAAATTGGTTTAAAGTTATCAGATATATACACACCATACCAGTAGAGCCTACATTAGACGAGGGAAATTGGTTTAAAGTTATAAGATATATACACACCATACCAGTAGAGCCTACATTAGACGAGATAAGTTGGTTTAAAGTTTTCAGATATACACACACCATACAAGTAGAGCCTCCAATAGACGAGGGAAATTGGTTTAAAGTTATCAGATATATACACACCATACCAGTAGTGCCTACATTAGACGAGATAAGTTGGTTTAAAGTTTTCAGATATACACACACCATAAAAGTAGAGCCTATAATAGACGAGAGACATTTGATTAAAGTTATCAGATATATACAAACCATACCAGTAGAGCCTACATTAGACGAGGGAAATTGGTTTAAAGTTATCAGATATATACGTTACCATACCAGTAGAACATACATTAGACGAGGGAAATTGGTTTAAAGTTATCAGATATATACTTTACCATACCAGTAGAGCCTACATTAGACGAGGGAAATTGGTTTAAAGTTATCAGATATATACTTTACCATACCAGTAGAGCCTACATTAGACGAGGGAAATTGGTTTAAAGTTATCAGATATATACACACCATACCAGTAGACCTACATTAGACGAGGGAAATTGGTTTAAGTTATCAGATATATACTTACCATACCAGTAGAGCCTACATTAGACGAGGGAAATTGGTTTAAAGTTATCAGATATATACTACCATACAGTAGAGCCTACATTAGACGAGGGAAATTGGTTTAAAGTTATCAGATATATACACACCATACAGTAGACCTACATTAGACGAGGGAAATTGGTTTAAAGTTATCAGATATATACTTTACCATACCAGTAGAGCCTACAATAGACGAGGGAAATTGGTTTAAAGTTATCAGATATATACACCATACCAGTAGAGCCTACATTAGACGAGGAAATTGGTAAGTTATCAGATATAACACCATACAAGTAGAGCCTACAATAGACGAGGGAATTGGTTTAAAGTTATCAGATATATACTTACCATACCAGTAGAGCCTACATTAGACGAGGGAAATTGGTTTAAAGTTATCAGATATATACACACCATACCAGTAGAGCCTACATTAGACGAGGGAAATTGGTTTAAAGTTATCAGATATATACTTTACCATACCAGTAGAGCCTACATTAGACGAGGGAAATTGGTTTAAAGTTATCAGATATATAATTTACCATACCAGTAGAGCCTACATTAGACGAGGGAAATTGGTTTAAAGTTATCAGATATATACTTTACCATACCAGTAGAGCCTACATTAGACGAGGGAAATTGGTTTAAATTATCAGATATATACACACCATACCAGTAGAGCCTACAATAGACGAGGGAAATTGGTTTAAAGTTATCAGATATATACACACCATACCAGTAGAGCCTACATTAGACGAGGGAAATTGGTTTAAAGTTATCAGATATATACACACCATACCAGTAGAGCCTACATTAGACGAGGGAAATTGGTTTAAAGTTATCAGATATATACTTTACCATACCAGTAGAGCCTACATTAGACGAGGGAAATTGGATAAAGTTATCAGATATATATAGACCATACAAGTAGAGCTTACAATAGACGATGGAAATTGGTTTAAAGTTATAAGATATATACACACCATACCAGTAGAGCCTACATTAGACGAGGAAATTGGTTTAAAGTTATCAGATATATACTTTACCATACCAGTAGAGCCTACATTAGACGAGGGAAATTGGTTTAAAGTTATCAGATATATACACACCATACAAGTAGAACCTATATTAGACGAGGGAAATTGGTTTAAAGTTATCAGATATATACTTTACCATACCAGTAGAGCATATATTAGACGAGGGAAATTGGTTTAAATTTATCAGATATATAATTTACCATACCAGTAGAGCCTACATTAGACGAGGGAAATTGGTTTAAAGTTATCAGATATATACACACCATACCAGTAGAGCCTACATTAGACGAGGGAAATTGGTTTAAAGTTATCCGATATATACTTTACCATACCAGTAGAGCCTACAATAGACGAGGGAAATTGGTTTAAAGTTATAAGATATATACACACCATACCAGTAGAGCCTACATTAGACGAGGGAAATTGGTTAAAGTTATCAGACATATATCATATATACACCATAAAAGTAGTGCCTACAATAGACGAGGGAAATTGGTTTAAAGTTATCAGATATATACACACCATACGAGTAGAGCCTACATTAGACGAGGGAAATTGGATTAAAGTTATCAGATATATAATTTACCATACCAGTAGAGCCTACCTTAGACGAGGGGAATTGATTTAAAGTTATCAGACATATACACTCCATACCAGTACAGCCTACTTTAGACGAGGGAAATTGGATTAAAGTTATCAGATATATACACACCATACCAGTAGAGCCTACATTAGACGAGGAAATTGGTTTAAAGTTATCAGATATATAATTTACCATACCAGTAGAGCCTACCTTAGACGAGGGGAATTGATTTAAAGTTATCGGATATATACACACCATACGAGTAGAGCCTACATTAGACGAGGGAAATTGGATTAAAGTTATCAGATATATAATTTACCATACCAGTAGAGCCTACCTTAGACGAGGGGAATTGATTTAAAGTTATCAGACATATACACTCCATACCAGTACAGCCTACTTTAGACGAGGGAAATTGGATTAAAGTTATCAGATATATACACACCATACCAGTAGAGCCTACATTAGACGAGGAAATTGGTTTAAAGTTATCAGATATATACTTTACCATACCAGTAGAGCCTACATTAGACGAGGGAAATTGGATAAATTTATCAGACATATATAGACCATACAAGTAGAGCTTACAATAGACGATGGAAATTGGTTTAAAGTTATAAGACATATACACACCATACCAGTAGAGCCTACATTAGACGAGGGAAATTGGTTTAAAGTTATCAGATATATACTTTACCATACCAGTAGAGCATATGTTAGACGAGGGAAATTGGTTTAAATTTATCAGATATATAATTTACCATACCAGTAGAGCCTACATTAGACGAGGGAAATTGGTTTAAAGTTATCCGATATATACTTTACCATACCAGTAGAGCCTACAATAGACGAGGGAAATTGGTTTAAAGTTATCCGATGTATACTTTACCATACCAGTAGAGCCTACAATAAACGAGGGAAATTGGTTTAAAGTTATAAGATATATACACACCATACCAGTATAGCCTACATTAGACGAGGGAAATTGGTTTAAATTTATCCGGTAAATACTTTACCATACCAGTAGAGCCTACAATAGACGAGGGAAATTGGTTTAAATTTATCCGATGTATACATTACCATACCAGTGGATCCTACATTAGACGAGGGAAATTGGTTTAAAGTTATCCGATATAAACTTTACCATACCAGTAGAGCCAACAATAAACGAGGGAAATTGGTTTAAAGTTATAAGATATATACACACCATACCAGTAGAGCCTACATTAGACGGGGGAAATTGGATTAAATTATCAGACATATATCATATATACACCATACAAGTAGAGCCAACAATAGACGAGGGAAATTGGTTTAAAGTTATCAGACATATACACACCATACCAGTAGAGCCTACATTAGACGAGGGAAATTGTTTTAAAGTTATAAGATATATACACACCATACCAGTAGAGCCTACAATAGACGACGGAAATTGGATTAAAGTTATCAGATATATACACACCATACCAGTAGAGCCTACATTAGACGAGGACATTGGTTTAAAGTTATCAGATATATACTTTACCATACCAGTAGAGCCTACATTAGACGATGGAAATTGGTTTAAAATTATCAGATATATACACACCATACAAGTAGAGCCTACAATAGACGAGGGAAATTGGTTTAAAGTTATCAGATATATACTTAACCATACCAGTAGAGCCTACATTAGACGAGGGAAATTGGTTTAAAGTTATCAGATATATACACACCATACAAGTAGAACCTATATTAGACGAGGGAAATTGGTTTAAAGTTATCAGATATATACTTTACCATACCAGTAGAGCATATATTAGACGAGTGAAATTGGTTTAAATTTATCAGATATATAATTTACCATACCAGTAGAGCCTACATTAGACGAGGGAAATTGGTTTAAAGTTATCAGATATATACACACCATACAGTAGATCCTACATTAGACGAGGGAAATTGGTTTAAAGTTATCCGATATATACTTTACCATACTAGTAGAGCCTACAATAGACGAGGGAAATTGGTTTAAAGTTATAAGATATATACACACCATACCAGTAGAGCCTACATTAGACGAGGGAAATTGGATAAAGTTATCAGAATATATATACACCATACAAGTAGAGCCTACAATAGACGAGGGAAATTGGTTTAAAGTTATCAGATATATACACACCATACGAGTAGAGCCTACATTAGACGAGGGAAATTGGTTAAAGTTATCAGATATATATACACCATACCAGTAGAGCCTACAATAGACGAGGGAAATTGGTTTAAGTTATCAGACATATACACCCATACCAGTAGAGCCTACATTAGACGAGGGAAATTGGTTTAAAGTTATCAGATATATACACACCATACCAGTAGAGCCTACATTAGACGAGGGAAATTGGTTTAAAGTTATCAGATATATACATACCATACCAGTAGAGCCTACATTAGACGAGGGAAATTGGTTTAAAGTTATCAGATATATACACACCATACCAGTAGAGCCTACATTAGACGAGGGAAATTGGTTTAAAGTTATCAGATATATACTTTACCATACCAGTAGAGCCTACATTAGACGAGGGAAATTGGTTTAAAGTTATCAGATATATACATACCATACCAGTAGAGCCTACATTAGACGAGGGAAATTGGTTTAAAGTTATCAGATATATACTTTACCATACCAGTAGAGCCTACATTAGACGAGGGAAATTGGTTTAAAGTTATCAGATATATACACACCATACCAGTAGAGCCTACATTAGACGAGGGAAATTGGTTTAAAGTTATCAGATATATACTTTACCATACCAGTAGAGCCTACAATAGACGAGGGAAATTGGTTTAAAGTTATCAGATATATACACACCATACCAGTAGAGCCTACATTAGACGAGGGAAATTGGTTTAAAGTTATCAGATATATACACACCATACCAGTAGAGCCTACATTAGACGAGGGAAATTGGTTTAAAGTTATCCGATATATACTTTACCATACCAGTAGAGCCTACAATAGACGAGGGAAATTGGTTTAAAGTTATAAGATATATACACACCATACCAGTAGAGCCTACATTAGACGAGGGAAATTGGTTTAAAGTTATCAGATATATACACACCATACCAGTAGAGCCTACATTAGACGAGGGAAATTGGTTTAAATTATCGTAATACCATACATAGACCTACATAGACGAGGGAAATTGGTTTAAAGTTATCAGATATACACACCATACCAGTAGAGCCTACATTAGACGAGGGAAATTGGTTTAAAGTTATCAGATATAACTTACCATACCAGTAACACACGAGGAAATTGGTTTAAAGTTATCAGATATATACAACCATACCAGTAGAGCCTACATTAGACGGGGAAATTGGTTTAAATTATCAGATATATACAACCATACAGTAGAGCCTACAATAGACGAGGGAAATTGGTTTAAAGTTATCACATATACACACCATACCAGTAGAGCCTACATTAGACGAGGGAAATTGTTTAAGTTATCAGATATATACACACCATACCAGTAGAGCCTACAATAGACGAGGGAAATTGGTTTAAAGTTATCAGATATATACACACCATACCAGTAGAGCCTACATTAGACGAGGAAATTGGTTTAAAGTTATCAGATATATACTTTACCATACCAGTAGAGCCTACATTAGACGAGGGAAATTGGTTTAAAGTTATCAGATATATACACACCATACCAGTAGAGCCTACAATAGACGAGGGAAATTGGTTTAAAGTTATCAGATATATACTTTACCATACCAGTAGAGCCTACATTAGACGAGGGAAATTGGTTTAAAGTTATCAGATATATACACACCATACCAGTAGAGCCTACAATAGACGAAGGAAATTGGTTTAAAGTTATCAGACATATACACACCATACCAGTACAGCCTACATTAGACGAGGGAAATTGGATTAAAGTTATCAGATATATACACACCATACCAGTAGAGCCTACATTAGACGAGGAAATTGGTTTAAATTTATCAGATATATACCTTACCATACCAGTAGAGCCTACATTAGACGAGGGGAATAGATTTATAGTTATCGGATATATACACACCATACGAGTAGATCCTACATTAGACGAGGGAAATTGGATTAAAGTTATCAGATATATACTTTACCATACCAGTAGAGCCTAATTTAGACGAGGAAATTGGATAAAGTTATCAGACATATATACACCATACAAGTAGAGCCTACAATAGACGAGGGAAATTGGTTTAAAGTTATAAGACATATACACACCATACAAGTACAGCCTACATTAGACGAGGGAAATTGGTTTAAAGTTATCAGATATATACTTTACCATACCAGTAGAGCATATATTAGACGAGGGAAATATGGTTTAAAGTTATCAGATATATAATTTACCATACCAGTAGAGCCTACATTAGACGAGGGAAATTGGTTTAAAGTTATCAGATATATACTTTACCATACCAGTAGAGCCTACAATAGACGAGGGAAATTGGTTTAAAGTTATCCGATATATACTTTACCATACCAGTAGAGCCTACAATAGACGAGGGAAATTGGTTAAAGTTATAAGATATATACACACCATACCAGTAGAGCCTACATTAGACGAGGGAAATTGGTTTAAAGTTATCAGATATATACTTTACCATACCAGTAGAGCCTACATTAGACGAGGGAAATTGGTTTAAAGTTATCATATATATACTTTACCATACTAGTAGAGCCTACATTAGACGAGGGAAATTGGTTTAAAGTTATCATATATATACTTTACCATACTAGTAGAGCCTACATTAGACGAGGGGAATTGATTTAAAGTTATCGGATATATACACACCATACGAGTAGAGCCTACAATAGACTAGGGAAATTGGATTAAAGTTATCAGATATATACTTTACCATACCAGTAGAGCCTTCATTAGACGAGGGAAATTGGATAAAGTTATCCGATATATACTTACCATACTAGTAAAGCATATGTTAGACGAGGGAAATTGGTTTAAATTTATCAGATATATAATTTACCATACCAGTAGAGCCTACATTAGACGAGGGAAATTGGTTTAAAGTTATCAGATATATACACACCATACAGTAGATCCTACATTACACGAGGGAAATTGGTTTAAAGTTATCCGATATATACTTTACCATACCAGTAGAGCCTACAATAGACGAGGGAAATTGGCTTAAAATTATCCGATATATACTTTACCATACCAGTAGAGCATATGTTAGACGAGGGAAATTGGTTTAAATTTATCAGATATATAATTTACCATACCAGTTGAGCCTACATTAGACGAGGGAAATTTGTTTAAAGTTATCCGATATATAATTTACAATACCAGTAGAGCCTACAATAGACGAGGGAAATTGGTTTAAAGTTATCCGATATATACTTTACCATACCAGTAGAGCCTACAATAAACGAGGGAAATTGGTTTAAAGCTATAAGATATATACACACCATACCAGTAGAGTCTACATTAGACGAGGGAAATTGGTTTAAATTTATCCGGTAAATACATTATCATACCAGTAGATCCTACAATAGACGACAGAAATTGGCTTAAAGTTATCCGATGTATAATTTACCATACCAGTAGATCCTACATTAGACGAGGGAAATTGGTTTAAAGTTATCCGATATATACTATACCATACCAGTAGAGCCTACAATAAACGAGGGAAATTGGTTTAAAGCTATAAGATATATACACACCATACCAGTAGAGCCTACATTAGAGGGGGTAAATTGGATAAATTATCAGACATATATCATATATACACCATACAAGTAGAGCCTACAATAGACGAGGGAAATTGGTTTAAAGTTATCAGACATATACACACCATACCAGTAGAGCCTACATTAGACGAGGGAAATTGTTTTAAAGTTATAAGATATATACACACCATACCAGTAGAGCCTACAATAGACGACGGAAATTGGTTTAAAGTTATCAGATATATACACACCATACAAGTAGAGCCTACATTAGACGAGGAAATTGGTTTAAAGTTATCAGATATATACTTTACCATACCAGTAGAGCCTACATTAGACGATGGAAATTGGTTTAAAGTTATCAGATATATACACACCATACCAGTACAGCTTACTTTAGACGAGGGAAATTGGATTAAAGTTATCAGATATATACACACATACCAGTAGAGCCAACATTAGACGAGGAAATTGGTTTAAAGTTATCAGATATATAATTTACCATACCAGTAGAGCCTACATTAGACGAGGGAAATTGGATTAAGGTTATCAGATATATACTTTACCATACCAGTAGAGCCTACATTAGACGACGGATATTGGATAAAGTTATCAGACATATATAGACCATACAAGTAGAGCTTACAATAGACGAGTGAAATTGGTTTAAAGTTATAAGACATATACACACCATACCAGTAGAGCCTACATTAGACGAGGAAATTGGTTTAAAGTTATCAGATATATACTTTACCATACCAGTAGAACCTACAATAAACGAGGGAAATTGGTTTAAAGTTATAAGATATATACACACCATACCAGTAGAGCCTACATTAGACGGGGGAAATTGGATAAATTATCAGACATATATCATATATACACCATACAAGTAGAGCCTACAATAGACGAGGGAAATTGGTTTCAAGTTATCAGACATATACACACCATACCAGTAGAGCCTACATTAGACGAGGGAAATTGTTTTAAAGTTATAAGATATATACACACCATACCAGTAGAGCCTACAATAGACGACGGAAATTGGATTAAAGTTATCAGATATATACACACCATACCAGTAGAGCCTACATTAGACAAGGAAATTGGTTTAAAGTTATCAGATATATACTTTACCATACCAGTAGAGCCTACATTAGACGATGGAAATTGGTTTAAAGTTATCAGATATATACACACCATACAAGTAGAGCCTACAATAGACGAGGGAAATTGGTTGAAAGTTATCAGATATATACTTTACCATACCAGTAGAGCCTACATTAGACGAGGGAAATTGGCTTAAAGTTATCAGATATATACACACCATACCAGTAGAGCCTACATTAGACGAGTGAAATTGATTTGAAGTTATCGGATATATACACACCATACCAGTACAGCCTACATTAGACGAGGAAAATTGGATTAACGTTATCAGATATATACACACCATACCAGTAGAGCCTACATTAGACGAGAAATTGGTTTAAAGTTATCAGATATATACCTTACCATACCAGTAGAACATACATTAGACGAGGGAATTGATTTAAAGTTATCGATATATACACACCATATGAGTAGATCCTACATTAGACGAGGAAATTGGATTAAAGTTATTAGATATATACACACCATACCAGTAGAGCCTACATTAGACGAGGAAATTGGTTTAAAGTTATCAGATATATAATTTACCATACCAGTAGAGCCTACATTAGACGAGGGAAATTGATTTAAAGTTATCGGATATATACACACCATACGAGTAGAGCCTACATTAGACGAGGGAAATTGGATTAAGGTTATCAATATATACACCATACAAGAGCCTACACAAAATAAAGTTATCAGATATATACACACCATACAAGTAGAGCCTACATTAGACGAGGGAAATTGGTTTAAAGTTATCAGATATATACTTTACCATACCAGTAGAGCATATATTAGACGAGGGAAATTGGTTTAAAGTTATCAGATATATAATTTACCATACCAGTAGAGCCTACATTAGACGAGGGAAATTGGTTTAAAGTTATCAGATATATACTTTACCATACCAGTAGAGCCTACATTAGACGAGGGAAATTGGTTTAAAGTTATCTAATATATACTTTACCATACCAGTAGAGCCTAAAATAGACGAGGGAAATTGGTTAAAGTTATAAGATATATACACACCATACCAGTAGAGCCTACATTAGACGAGGGAAATTGGTTTAAAGTTATCCGATATATACTTTACCATACCAGTAGAGCCTACAATAGACGAGGGAAATTGGTTTAAAGTTATCAGATATATACACACCATACCAGTAGAGCCTACATTAGACGAGGGAAATTGGTTTAAAGTTATCCGATATATACTTTACCATACCAGTAGAGCCTACATTAGACGAGGGAAATTGGTTTAAAGTTATCAGATATATACACACCATACCAGTAGAGCCTACATTAGACGAGGGAAATTGGTTTAAAGTTATCAGATATATACATACCATACCAGTAGAGCCTACATTAGACGAGGGAAATTGGTTTAAAGTTATCAGATATATACTTTACCATACCAGTAGAGCCTACAATAGACGAGGGAAATTGGTTTAAAGTTATCAGATATATACACACCATACCAGTAGAGCCTACATTAGACGAGGGAAATTGGTTTAAAGTTATCAGATATATACACACCATACCAGTAGAGCCTACATTAGACGAGGGAAATTGGTTTAAAGTTATCAGATATATACTTTACCATACCAGTAGAGCCTACATTAGACGAGGGAAATTGGTTTAAAGTTATCAGATATATACTTTACCATACCAGTAGAGCCTACAATAGACGAGGGAAATTGGTTTAAAGTTATCCGATATATACTTTACCATACCAGTAGAGCCTACATTAGACGAGGGAAATTGGTTTAAAGTTATCAGATATATACACCATACCAGTAGAGCCTACATTAGACGAGGAAATTGGTTTAAAGTTATCAGATATATACTTTACCATACCAGTAGAGCCTACATTAGACGAGGGAAATTGGTTTAAAGTTATCAGATATATACTTACCATACCAGTAGAGCCTACATTAGACGAGGGAAATTGGTTTAAAGTTATCAGATATATACTTTACCATACCAGTAGAGCCTACATTAGACGAGGGAAATTGGATAAAGTTATCAGACATATATACACCATACAAGTAGAGCCTACAATAGACGAGGGAAATTGGTTTAAAGTTATAAGATATATACACACCATACCAGTAGAGCCTACATTAGACGAGGGAAATTGGTTTAAAGTTATCAGATATATACACACCATACCAGTAGAGCCTACATTAGACGAGGAAATTGGTTTAAAGTTATCAGATATATACTTTACCATACCAGTAGAGCCTACATTAGACGAGGGAAATTGGTTTAAAGTTATCAGATATATACACACCATACAAGTAGAGCCTACATTAGACGAGGGAAATTGGTTTAAAGTTATCAGATATATACACACCATACCAGTAGAGCCTACATTAGACGAGGAAATTGGTTTAAAGTTATCAGATATATACTTTACCATACCAGTAGAGCCTACATTAGACGAGGGAAATTGGTTTAAAGTTATCAGATATATAATTTACCATACCAGTAGAGCCTACAATAGACGAGGGAAATTGGTTTAAAGTTATCAGATATATACACACCATACCAGTAGAGCCTACATTAGACGAGGGAAATTGGTTTAAAGTTATCCGATATATACTATACCATACCAGTAGAGCCTACAATAGACGAGGGAAATTGGTTTAAAGTTATAAGATATATACACACCATACCAGTAGAGCCTACATTAGACGAGGGAAATTGGATAAAGTTATCAGAATATATCATATATACACCATAAAAGTAGAGCCTACATTAGACGAGGGAAATTGGTTTAAAGTTATCATATATATACTTTACAATACCAGTAGAGCCTACATTAGACGAGGGAAATTGGTTTAAAGTTATCAGATATATACACACCATACCAGTAGAGCCTACATTAGACGAGGGAAATTGGTTTAAAGTTATCAGATATATACACACCATACCAGTAGAGCCTACAATAGACGAGGGAAATTGGTTTAAAGTTATCATATATATACTTTACCATACCAGTAGAGCCTACATTAGACGAGGGAAATTGGATAAAGTTATCAGACATATATACACCATACCAGTACAGCCTACATTAGACGAGGGAAATTGGATTAAAGTTATCAGATATATACACACCATACCAGTAGAGCCTACATTAGACGAGGAAATTGGTTTAAAGTTATCAGATATATACTTTACCATACCAGTAGAGCCTACATTAGACGAGGGGAATTGATTTAAAGTTATCGGATATATACACCATACGAGTAGAGCCTACATTAGACGAGGGAAATTGGATAAAGTTATCAGACATATATACACCATACAAGAAGAGCTTACAATAGACGAGGGAAATTGGTTTAAAGTTATAAGACATAAACACACCATACAAGTAGAGCCTACATTAGACGAGGAAATTTGTTTAAAGTTATCAGATATATACTTTACCATACCAGTAGAGCCTACATTAGACGGGGAAATTGGTTTAAAGTTATCAGATATATACATTACCATACCAGTAGAGCCTACATTAGACGAGGGGAATTGATTTAAAGTTATCCGATATATACACACCATACGAGTACATCCTACATTAGACGAGGGAAATTGGATTAAAGTTATCTGATATATACTTTACCATACCAGTAGAGCCTACATTAGACTAGGGAAATTGGATAAAGTTATCAGACATATATACACCATACAAGTAGAGCCTACAATAGACGAGGGAAATTGGTTTAAAGTTATAAGACATATACACAACATACCAGTACAACCTACATTAGACGAGGGAAATTGGTTTAAAGTTATCAGATATATACAAACCATACAAGGAGAACCTACATTAGACGAGGGAAATTGGTTTACAGTTATCAGATATATACACACCATACAGTAGATCCTACATTAGACGAGGGAAATTGGTTTAAAGTTATCCAATATATACATTACCATACCAGTAGAGCCTAAAATAAACGAGGGAAATTGGTTTAAAGTTATAAGATATATACACACCATACCAGTAGAGCCTACATTAGACGAGGGCAATTGGTTTAAAGTTATCCGATATATACTTTAACATACCATTAGAGCCTACAATAGACGAGGGATATTGGTTTAAAGTTATCAGATATATACACACCATACCAGTAGAGCCTACATTAGACGAGGGAAATTGGTTTAAAGTTATCCGATATATACTTTACCATACAAGTAGAGCCTACAATAGACGAGGGAAATTGGATAAAGTTATCAGACATATGTCATATATACATCATACAAGTAGAGCCTACAATAGACGAGGGAAATTGATTTAAAGTTATCAGACATATACACACCATACCAGTAGAGCCAACATTAGACGAGGCAAATTGTTCTAAAGTTATAAGATATATATACACCATACAAGTAGAGCCTACAATAGACGAGGGAAATTGGTTTAAAGTTATCAGATATATACTTTACCATACCAGTAGAGCCTACATTAGACGAGGGAAATTGGTTTAAAGTTATCATATATATACACAACATACCAGTAGAACCTACATTAGACGAGGGAAATTGATTTGAAGTTATCGGATATATACACACCATACCAGTAGAGCCTACAATAGACGATGGAAATTGGTTTAACGTTATCAGATATATACTTTACCATACCAGTAGAGCATACATTAGACGAGGGAAATTGGTTTAAAGTTATCAGATATATACACACCATACAAGTAGAACCTATATTAGACGAGGGAAATTGTTTTAAAGTTATCAGATATATACTTTACTATACCAGTAGAGCATATATTAGACGAGGGAAATTGGTTTAAATTTATCAGATATATAATTTACCATACCAGTAGAGCCTACAATAGACGAGTGAAATTGGTTTAAAGTTATCAGATATATACTTTACCATACCAGTAGAGCCTACAATAGACGAGGGAAATTGGTTTAATGCTATCAGATATATACAAACCATACAGTAGATCCTACATTAGACGAGGGAAATTGGTTTAAAGTTATCCGATATATACTTTGCCATACCAGTAGAGCCTACAATAGACGAGGGAAATTGGTTTAAAGTTATAAGATATATACACACCATACCAGTAGAGCCTACATTAGACGAGGGAAATTGGATAAAATTATCAGACATATATCATATATACACCATAAAAGTAGAGCCTACAATAGACGAGGGAAATTGGTTTAAAGTTATCAGACATATACACACCATACCAGTAGAGCCTACATTAGACGAGGGAAATTGTTTTAAAGTTATAAGATATATACCCACCATAACAGTAGAGTCTACACTAGACGAGGACATTGGTTTAAAGTTATCAGATATATATTTTACCATACCAGTAGAGCCTGCATTAGACGAGGGAAATTGGTTTAATGTTATAATATATATACTTTACCATACCAGTAGAGCCTACATTAGATGAGGGAAATTGGTTTAAAATTATCATATATATACTTTACCATACCAGTAGAGCCTACATTAGACGAGGGAAATTGGTTTAAAGTTATCAGATATATATACAACATACCAGTAGAGCCTATATTAGACGAGGGAAATTGGTTTAAAGTTATGAGATATATACACACCATACGAGTAGAGCCTACATTAGACGAGGGAAATTGGTTTAAAGTTATCAGATATATACTTTACCATATCAGTAGAGCCTACATTAGACGAGGGAAATTGGATAAAGTTATCAGACATATATACACCATACAAGTAGAGCCTACAATAGACGAAGGAAATTGGTTTAAAGTTATCAGACATATACACACCATACCAGTACAGCCTACTTTAGACGAGGGAAATTGGATAAAAGTTATCAGATATATACACACCATACCAGTAGAGCCTACAATAGACGAGTAAATTGGTTTAAAGTTATCAGATATATAATTTACCATACCAGTAGAGACTACATTAGACGAGGGAAATTAATTTAAAGTTATCGGATATATACACACTATACGAGTAGAGCCTACATTAGACGAGGGAAATTGGATTAAAGTTATCAGATATATACTTTACCATACCAGTAGAGCCTACATTAGACGAGGGAAATTGGATAAAGTTATCAGACATATATAGACCATACAAGTAGAGCTTACAATAGACGATGGAAATTGGTTTAAAGTTATAAGACATATACACATCATACCGGTAGAGCCTACATTAGACGAGGAAATTGGTTTAAAGTTATCAGATATATACTTTACCATACCAGTAGAGCCTACATTAGACAAGGGAAATTGGTTTAAAGTTATCAGATATATACACACCATACAAGTAGAACCTATATTAGACGAGGGAAATTGGTTTAAAGTTATCAGATATATACTTTACCATACCAGTAGAGCATATATTAGACGAGTGAAATTGGTTTAAATTTATCAGATATATAATTTACCATACCAGTAGAGCCTACAATAGACGAGGGAAATTGGTTTAAAGTTATCAGATATATACTTTACCATACCAGTAGAGCATACATTAGACGAGGGAAATTGGTTTAAAGTTATCAGATATATACACACCATACAAGTAGAACCTATATTAGACGAGGGAAATTGTTTTAAAGTTATCAGATATATACTTTACTATACCAGTAGAGCATATATTAGACGAGGGAAATTGGTTTAAAGTTATCAGATATATAATTTACCATACCAGTAGAGCCTACATTAGACGAGGGAAATTGGTTTAAAGTTATCAGATATATACTTTACCATACCAGTAGAGCCTACAATAGACGAGGGAAATTGGTTTAAAGTTATCAGATATATACAAACCATACAGTAGATCCTACATTAGACGAGGGAAATTGGTTTAAAGTTATCCGATATATACTTTACCATACCAGTAGAGCCTACAATAGACGAGGGAAATTGGTTTAAAGTTATAAGATATATACACACCATACCAGTAGAGCCTACATTAGACGAGGGAAATTGGATAAAATTATCAGACATATATCATATATACACCATAAAAGTAGAGCCTACAATAGACGAGGGAAATTGGTTTAAAGTTATCAGACATATACACACCATACCAGTAGAGCCTACATTAGACGAGGGAAATTGTTTTAAAGTTATAAGATATATACACACCATAACAGTAGAGTCTACATTAGACGAGGACATTGGTTTAAAGTTATCAGATATATATTTTACCATACCAGTAGAGCCTGCATTAGACGAGGGAAATTGGTTTAATGTTATAATATATATACTTTACCATACCAGTAGAGCCTACATTAGACGAGGGAAATTGGTTTAAAATTATCATATATATACTTTACCATACCAGTAGAGCCTACATTAGACGAGGGAAATTGGTTTAAAGTTATCAGATATATATACAACATACCAGTAGAGCCTACATTAGACGAGGGAAATTGGTTTAAAGTTATGAGATATATACACACCATACGAGTAGAGCCTACATTAGACGAGGGAAATTGGTTTAAAGTTATCAGATATATACTTTACCATATCAGTAGAGCCTACATTAGACGAGGGAAATTGGATAAAGTTATCAGACATATATACACCATACAAGTAGAGCCTACAATAGACGAAGGAAATTGGTTTAAAGTTATCAGACATATACACACCATACCAGTACAGCCTACTTTAGACGAGGGAAATTGGATAAAGTTATCAGATATATACACACCATACCAGTAGAGCCTACAATAGACGAGTAAATTGGTTTAAAGTTATCAGATATATAATTACCATACCAGTAGAGCCTACATTAGACGAGGGAAATTAATTTAAAGTTATCGGATATATACACACTATACGAGTAGAGCCTACATTAGACGAGGGAAATTGGATTAAAGTTATCAGATATATACTTTACCATACCAGTAGAGCCTACATTAGACGAGGGAAATTGGATAAAGTTATCAGACATATATAGACCATACAAGTAGAGCTTACAATAGACGATGGAAATTGGTTTAAAGTTATAAGACATATACACATCATACCGGTAGAGCCTACATTAGACGAGGAAATTGGTTTAAAGTTATCAGATATATACTTTACCATACCAGTAGAGCCTACATTAGACAAGGGAAATTGGTTTAAAGTTATCAGATATATACACACCATACAAGTAGAACCTATATTAGACGAGGGAAATTGGTTTAAAGTTATCAGATATATACTTTACCATACCAGTAGAGCATATATTAGACGAGTGAAATTGGTTTAAATTTATCAGATATATAATTTACCATACCAGTAGAGCCTACATTAGACGAGGGAAATTGGTTTAAAGTTATCAGATATATACACACCATACAGTAGATCCTACATTAGACGAGGGAAATTGGTTTAAAGTTATCCGATATATACTTTACCATACTAGTAGAGCCTACAATAGACGAGGGAAATTGGTTTAAAGTTATAAGATATATACACACCATACCAGTAGAGCCTACATTAGACGAGGGAAATTGGATAAAGTTATCAGACATATATCATATATACACCATAAAAGTAGTGCCTACAATAGACGAGGGAAATTGGTTTAAAGTTATCAGATATATACACACCATACGAGTAGAGCCTACATTAGACGAGGGAAATTGGTTTAAAGTTATCAGATATATACTTTACCATATCAGTAGAGCCTACATTAGACGAGGGAAATTGGATAAAGTTATCAGACATATATACACCATACAAGTAGAGCCCACAATAGACGAAGGAAATTGGTTTAAATTATCAGACATATACACTCCATACCAGTACAGCCTACTTTAGACGAGGGAAATTGGATTAAAGTTATCAGATATATACACACCATACCAGTAGAGCCTACATTAGACGAGGAAATTGGTTTAAAGTTATCAGATATATAATTTACCATACCAGTAGAGCCTACCTTAGACGAGGGGAATTGGTTTAAAGTTATCGGATATATACACACCATACGAGTAGAGCCTACATTAGACGAGGGAAATTGGATTAAAGTTATCAGATATATACTTTACCATACCAGTAGAGCCTACATTAGACGAGGGAAATTGGTTTAAAGTTATCAGACATATAATTACCATACCAGTAAGCTACATAACGAGGAAATTGGTTAAAGTTACATATAACACCATACCAAGAGCTACAAACGAAAATTGTTAAAGTTATCAGAGTAGAGCCTACATTAGACGAGGGAAATTGGTTTAAAGTTATCAGATATATACACACCATACCAGTAGAGCCTACATTAGACGAGGGAAATTGGTTTAAAGTTATCAGATATATACTTTACCATACCAGTAGAGCCTACATTAGACGAGGGAAATTGGTTTAAAGTTATCAGATATATACTTTACCATACCAGTAGAGCCTACAATAGACGAGGGAAATTGGTTTAAAGTTATCAGATATATACACACCATACCAGTAGAGCCTACATTAGACGAGGGAAATTGGTTTAAAGTTATCCGATATATACTTTACCATACCAGTAGAGCCTACAATAGACGAGGGAAATTGGTTTAAAGTTATCAGATATATACACACCATACCAGTAGAGCCTACATTAGACGAGGGAAATTGGTTTAAAGTTATCCGATATATACTTTACCATACCAGTAGAGCCTACAATAGACGAGGGAAATTGGTTTAAAGTTATAAGATATATACACACCATACAGTAGAGCCTACATTAGACGAGGAAATTGGTTTAAAGTTATCAGATATATACACACCATACCAGTAAGCCTACATTAGACGAGGGAAATTGGTTTAAAGTTATCCGATATATACTTTACCATACCAGTAGAGCCTACAATAGACGAGGGAAATTGTTTAAAGTTATCAGATATATACACACCATACAAGTAGAGCCTACATTAGACGAGGGAAATTGGTTTAAAGTTATCCGATATATACACCATCCATACAGTAGAGCCTACATAGACGAGGGAATTGGTTAAGTTATCAGATATATACCACCATACCGTAGAGCCTACATTAGACGAGGAAATTGGTTTAAAGTTATCAGATATATATTTACCATACCAGTAGAGCCTACATTAGACGAGGGAAATTGGTTTAAAGTTATCAGATATATACCCCATACCAGTAGAGCCTACATTAGACGAGGGAAATTGGTTTAAAGTTATCAGATATATACTTACCATACCAGTAGAGCCTACATTAGACGAGGGAAATTGGTTTAAAGTTATCAGATATATACTTTACCATACCAGTAGAGCCTACATTAGACGAGGGAAATTGGTTTAAAGTTATCAGATATATACTTACCATACCAGTAGAGCCTACATTAGACGAGGGAAATTGGTTTAAAGTTATCAGATATATACTTTACCATACCAGTAGAGCCTACATTAGACGAGGGAAATTGGTTTAAAGTTATCAGATATATACACACCATACCAGTAGAGCCTACATTAGACGAGGGAAATTGGTTTAAAGTTATCAGATATATACTTTACCATACCAGTAGAGCCTACATTAGACGAGGGAAATTGGTTTAAAGTTATCAGATATATACACACCATACAAGTAGAGCCTACATTAGACGAGGGAAATTGGTTTAAAGTTATCCGATATATACTTTACCATACCAGTAGAGCCTACAATAGACGAGGGAAATTGGTTTAAAGTTATCAGATATATACACACCATACCAGTAGAGCCTACAATAGACGAGGGAAATTGGTTTAAAGTTATAAGATATATACACACCATACCAGTAGAGCCTACATTAGACGAGGGAAATTGGTTTAAAGTTATCCGATATATACTTTACCATACCAGTAGAGCCTACAATAGACGAGGGAAATTGGTTTAAAGTTATAAGATATATACACACCATACCAGTAGAGCCTACATTAGACGAGGGAAATTGGTTTAAAGTTATCAGATATATACACACCATACCAGTAAGCCTACATTAGACGAGGGAAATTGGTTTAAATTATCGTAATACTTTACATACATAGAGCCTACAATAGACGAGGGAAATTGGTTTAAATTTATCCGATATACTTACCATACCAGTAGAGCCTACATTAGACGAGGGAAATTGGTTTAAAGTTATCCGATATAACTTTACCATACCAGTAGAGCCAACATAAACGAGGGAAATTGGTTTAAAGTTATAAGATATATACACACCATACCAGTAGAGCCTACATTAGACGGGGAAATTGGATTAAATTATCAGACATATACATTATACCCATACAAGTAGAGCCAACAATAGACGAGGGAAATTGGTTTAAAGTTATCAGACATATACACACCATACCAGTAGAGCCTACATTAGACGAGGGAAATTGTTTTAAGTTATAAGATATATACACACCATACCAGTAGAGCCTACAATAGACGACGGAAATTGGATTAAAGTTATCAGATATATACACACCATACCAGTAGAGCCTACATTAGACGAGGACATTGGTTTAAAGTTATCAGATATATACTTTACCATACCAGTAGAGCCTACATTAGACGATGGAAATTGGTTTAAAATTATCAGATATATACACACCATACAAGTAGAGCCTACAATAGACGAGGGAAATTGGTTTAAAGTTATCAGATATATACTTTACCATACCAGTAGAGCCTACATTAGACGAGGGAAATTGGTTTAAAGTTATCATATATATACACAACATACCAGTAGAGCCTACAATAGACGAAGGAAATTGGTTTACAGTTATCAGACATATACACACCATACCAGTACAGCCTACATTAGACGAGGAAAATTGGATTAATGTTATCAGATATATACACACCATACCAGTAGAGCCTACATTAGACGAGGAAATTGGTTTAAATTTATCAGATATATACCTTACTATACCAGTAGAGCCTACATTAGACGAGGGGAATAGATTTATAGTTATCGGATATATACACACCATACGAGTAGATCCTACATTAGACGAGGGAAATTGGATTAAAGTTATCAGATATATACTTTACCATACCAGTAGAGCCTAATTTAGACGAGGGAAATTGGATAACGTTATCAGACATAAATACACCATACAAGTAGAGCCTACAATAGACGAGGGAAATTGGTTTAAAGTTATAAGACATATACACACCATACAAGTACAACCTACATTAGACGAGGGAAATTGGTTTAAAGTTATCAGATATATACTTTACCATACCAGTAGAGCATATATTAGACGAGGGAAATATGGTTTAAAGTTATCAGATATATAATTTACCATACCAGTAGCGCCTACATTAGACGAGGGAAATTGGTTTAAAGTTATCAGATATATACTTTACCATAGCAGTAGATCCTATAATAGACGAGGGAAATTGGTTTAAAGTTATCCAATATATACTTTACCATACCAGTAGAGCCTAAAATAAACGAGGGAAATTGGTTAAAGTTATAAGATATATACACACCATACCAGTAGAGCCTACATTAGACGAGGGAAATTGGTTTAAAGTTATCAGATATATACTTTACCATACCAGTAGAGCCTACATTAGACGAGGGAAATTGGTTTAAAGTTATCATATATATACTTTACCATACCAGTAGAGCCTACATTAGACGAGGGAAATTGGTTTAAAGTTATCATATATATACTTTACCATACTAGTAGAGCCTACATTAGACGAGGGGAATTGATTTAAAGTTATCGGATATATACACACCATTCGAGTAGAGCCTACAATAGACGAGGGAAATTGGATTAAAGTTATCAGATATATACTTTACCATACCAGTAGAGCCTTCATTAGACGAGGGAAATTGGATAAAGTTATCCGATATATACTTTACCATACTAGTAAAGCATATGTTAGACGAGGGAAATTGGTTTAAATTTATCAGATATATAATTTACCATACCAGTAGAGCCTACATTAGACGAGGGAAATTGGTTTAAAGTTATCAGATATATACACACCATACAGTAGATCCTACATTACACGAGGGAAATTGGTTTAAAGTTATCCGATATATACTTTACCATACCAGTAGAGCCTACAATAGACGAGGGAAATTGGCTTAAAATTATCCGATATATACTTTACCATACCAGTAGAGCATATGTTAGACGAGGGAAATTGGTTTAAATTTATCAGATATATAATTTACCATACCAGTTGAGCCTACATTAGACGAGGGAAATTTGTTTAAAGTTATCCGATATATAATTTACAATACCAGTAGAGCCTACAATAGACGAGGGAAATTGGTTTAAAGTTATCCGATATATACTTTACCATACCAGTAGAGCCTACAATAAACGAGGGAAATTGGTTTAAAGCTATAAGATATATACACACCATACCAGTAGAGTCTACATTAGACGAGGGAAATTGGTTTAAATTTATCCGGTAAATACATTACCATACCAGTAGATCCTACAATAGACGACAGAAATTGGCTTAAAGTTATCCGATGTATAATTTACCATACCAGTAGATCCTACATTAGACGAGGGAAATTGGTTTAAAGTTATCCGATATATACTATACCATACCAGTAGAGCCTACAATAAACGAGGGAAATTGGTTTAAAGCTATAAGATATATACACACCATACCAGTAGAGCCTACATTAGAGGGGGTAAATTGGATAAATTATCAGACATATATCATATATACACCATACAAGTAGAGCCTACAATAGACGAGGGAAATTGGTTTAAAGTTATCAGACATATACACACCATACCAGTAGAGCCTACATTAGACGAGGGAAATTGTTTTAAAGTTATAAGATATATACACACCATACCAGTAGAGCCTACAATAGACGACGGAAATTGGATTAAAGTTATCAGATATATACACACCATACAAGTAGAGCCTACATTTGACGAGGAAATTGGTTTAAAGTTATCAGATATATACTTTACCATACCAGTAGAGCCTACATTAGACGATGGAAATTGGTTTAAAGTTATCAGATATATACACACCATACCAGTACAGCTTACTTTAGACGAGGGAAATTGGATTAAAGTTATCAGATATATACACACCATACCAGTAGAGCCAACATTAGACGAGGAAATTGGTTTAAAGTTATCAGATATATAATTTACCATACCAGTAGAGCCTACATTAGACGAGGGAAATTGGATTAAGGTTATCAGATATATACTTTACCATACCAGTAGAGCCTACATTAGACGACGGATATTGGATAAAGTTATCAGACATATATAGACCATACAAGTAGAGCTTACAATAGACGAGTGAAATTGGTTTAAAGTTATAAGACATATACACACCATACCAGTAGAGCCTACATTAGACGAGGAAATTGGTTTAAAGTTATCAGATATATACTTTACCATACCAGTAGAACCTACAATAAACGAGGGAAATTGGTTTAAAGTTATAAGATATATACACACCATACCAGTAGAGCCTACATTAGACGGGGGAAATTGGATAAATTATCAGACATATATCATATATACACCATACAAGTAGAGCCTACAATAGACGAGGGAAATTGGTTTCAAGTTATCAGACATATACACACCATACCAGTAGAGCCTACATTAGACGAGGGAAATTGTTTTAAAGTTATAAGATATATACACACCATACCAGTAGAGCCTACAATAGACGACGGAAATTGGATTAAAGTTATCAGATATATACACACCATACCAGTAGAGCCTACATTAGACGAGGAAATTGGTTTAAAGTTATCAGATATATACTTTACCATACCAGTAGAGCCTACATTAGACGATGGAAATTGGTTTAAAGTTATCAGATATATACACACCATACAAGTAGAGCCTACAATAGACGAGGGAAATTGGTTGAAAGTTATCAGATATATACTTTACCATACCAGTAGAGCCTACATTAGACGAGGGAAATTGGCTTAAAGTTATCATATATATACACAACATACCAGTAGAGCCTACTTTAGACGAGTGAAATTGATTTGAAGTTATCGGATATATACACACCATACCAGTACAGCCTACATTAGACGAGGAAAATTGGATTAACGTTATCAGATATATACACACCATACCAGTAGAGCCTACATTAGACGAGAAATTGGTTTAAAGTTATCAGATATATACCTTACCATACCAGTAGAACATACATTAGACGAGGGGAATTGATTTAAAGTTATCGGATATATACACACCATATGAGTAGATCCTACATTAGACGAGGAAATTGGATTAAAGTTATTAGATATATACACACCATACCAGTAGAGCCTACATTAGACGAGGAAATTGGTTTAAAGTTATCAGATATATAATTTACCATACCAGTAGAGCCTACATTAGACGAGGGGAATTGATTTAAAGTTATCGGATATATACACACCATACGAGTAGAGCCTACATTAGACGAGGGAAATTGGATTAAGGTTATCATATATATACTTTACCATACCAGTAGAGCCTACATAAGCGACCGAAATTGGATAAAGTTATCAGATATATACACACCATACAAGTAGAACCTACATTAGACGAGGGAAATTGGTTTAAAGTTATCAGATATATACTTTACCATACCAGTAGAGCATATATTAGACGAGGGAAATATGGTTTAAAGTTACCAGATATATAATTTACCATACCAGTAGCGCCTACATTAGACAAGTGAAATTGGTTTAAAGTTATC
Organism: Archivesica marissinica; assembly: GCA_014843695.1. Lineage (NCBI taxonomy): Eukaryota > Metazoa > Mollusca > Bivalvia > Venerida > Vesicomyidae > Archivesica > Archivesica marissinica. The sequence continues at coordinate 32,726,365 of CM026388.1, forward strand.
AGATATATACTTTACCATAGCAGTAGATCCTACATTAGACGAGGGAAATTGGTTTAAAGTTATCTAATATATACTTTACCATACCAGTAGAGCCTAAAATAAACGAGGGAAATTGGTTAAAGTTATAAGATATAGACACACCATACCAGTAGAGCCTACATTAGACGAGGGAAATTGGTTTAAAGTTATACGATATATACTTTACCATACCAGTAGAGCCTACAATAGACGAGGGAAATTGGTTTAAAGTTATCAGATATATACACACCATACCAGTAGAGCCTACATTAGACGAGGGAAATTGGTTTAAAGTTATCCTATATATACACACCATACCAGTAGAGCCTACATTGACGAGGGAAATTGGATAAAGTTATCAGACATATGTCATATAGAGGAAATTGGTTTAAAGTTATCAGATATATACACACCATACCAGTAGAGCCTACATTAGACGAGGAAATTGGTTAAAGTTATCAATATATAACACCATACCAGTAGAGCCTCATTAGACGAGGGAAATTGGTTAAAGTTATCAATATATACACCATACCAGTAGAGCCTACATTAGACGAGGGAAATTGGTTTAAAGTTATCATATATATACTTTACCATACCAGTAGAGCCTACATTAGACGAGGGAAATTGGATTAAAGTTATCAGATATATACTTTACCATACCAGTAGAGCCTACATTAGACGAGGGAAATTGGATAAAGTTATCAGACATATATACACCATACAAGTAGAGCCTACAATAGACGAAGGAAATTGGTTTAAAGTTATCAGACATATACACACCATACCAGTACAGCCTACATTAGACGAGGGAAATTGGATTAAAGTTATCAGATATATACACACCATACCAGTAGAGCCTACATTAGACGAGGGAAATTGGTTTAAAGTTATCATATATATAAACACATACCAGTAGAGCCTACATTAGACGAGGGAAATTGGTTTAAAGTTATCAGATATATACTTTACCATACCAGTAGAGCCTACATTAGACGAGGGAAATGGTTTAAAGTTATCAGAGATATATACACCATACCAGTAGAGCCTACATTAGACGAGGGAAATTGGTTTAAAGTTATCAGATATATACTTTACCATACCAGTAGAGCCTACATTAGACGAGGGAAATTGGATAAAGTTATCATACATATATACACCATACAAGTAGAGCCTACAATAGACGAGGGAAATTGGTTTAAAGTTATAAGACATATACACACCATACCAGTAGAGCCTACATTAGACGAGGGAAATTGGTTTAAAGTTATCAGATATATACACACCATACCAGTAGAGCCTACATTAGACGAGGAAATTGGTTTAAAGTTATCAGATATATACTTTACCATACCAGTAGAGCCTACATTAGACGAGGGAAATTGGTTTAAAGTTATCAGATATATACACACCATACAAGTAGAGCCTACATTAGACGAGGGAAATTGGTTTAAAGTTATCAGATATATACACACCATACCAGTAGAGCCTACATAGACGAGGAAATTGGTTTAAAGTTATCAGATATATAATACCATACCAGTAGAGCCTACATTAGACGAGGGAAATTGGTTTAAAGTTATCCGATATATACTTTACCATACCAGTAGAGACTACAATAGACGAGGGAAATTGGTTTAAAGTTATCAGATATATACACACCATACCAGTAGAGCCTACATTAGACGAGGGAAATTGGTTTAAAGTTATCCGATATATACTTTACCATACCAGTAGAGCCTACAATAGACGAGGGAAATTGGTTTAAAGTTATAAGATATATACACACCATACCAGTAGAGCCTACATTAGACGAGGGAAATTGGATAAAGTTATCAGACATATATCATATACACACCATACAAGTAGAGCCTACATTAGACGAGGGAAATTGGATTAAAGTTATCAGATATATACTTTACAATACCAGTAGAGCCTACATTAGACGAGGGAAATTGGTTTAAAGTTATCAGATATATACACACCATACCAGTAGAGCCTACATTAGACGAGGGAAATTGGTTTAAAGTTATCAGATATATACACACCATACCAGTAGAGCCTACATTAGACGAGGGAAATTGGTTTAAAGTTATCAGATATATACTTTACCATACCAGTAGAGCCTACATTAGACGAGGGAAATTGGTTTAAAGTTATCAGATATATACACACCATACCAGTAGAGCCTACATTAGACGAGGGAAATTGGATTAAAGTTATCAGATATATACACACCATACCAGTAGAGCCTACATTAGACGAGGAAATTGGTTTAAAGTTATCAGATATATACTTTACCATACCAGTAGAGCCTACATTAGACGAGGGGAATTGGTTTAAAGTTATCAGATATATACACCATACGAGTAGAGCCTACATTAGACGAGGGAAATTGGATAAAGTTATCAGACATATATACACCATACAAGTAGAGCCTACAATAGACGAGGGAAATTGGTTTAAAGTTATAAGACATAAACATACCATACAAGTAGAGCCTACATTAGACGAGGAAATTTGTTTAAAGTTATCAGATATATACTTTACCATACCAGTAGAGCCTACATTAGACGAGGGAAATTGGTTTAAAGTTATCAGATATATACATTACCATACCAGTAGAGCCTACATT